>JAQFVV010006298.1:4347380-4701753 GCA_028023455.1 Epiperipatus broadwayi
TCCGATCTATATTAATTATAAGATTAAATATTGTAAAAACTCAGTGCTCAATCTCATTATAATGATATCCAAATCATGTTTTTCCTCTGAGTCAAATTTTTAATTATCTGATTGATCTCACTACTTGAATATTATATATAGAATTCTTTTATTTTAGTGTTCCCATTTCACACTCTAAAAACATTCTATTCTTTTCTAAATGTGTAGTGTTGTAACTGTTCATGCTTCTTTCAATTTTTTACTTTTGTCTTCATATTTTCATCATCCTGCTCTAACATCGCATTTCATAAAGATGAGTTTTTCTTATTCACCTCTTCTCTGATATATGAAGGTTTTGATTAAGGCTTTGTTTTAACAAAACATTCATTGATGTAATCAAATTTAATGTGATATATTTTTGATCTCCATATTTATAATTATATTGTAAAATTTGAAGAACTCTTTTTATCATTAAAATGTATAATTATAAATTTAAAAAAAATAAAATTGATATTTTGTAGTGAAATTTATGATATATGAATTCTTTTCTTAATACAAACTCTGTTAATACAAATTTCATTGTCTTTATAGTTAGAGAGAGTTCAGGAAATAGGATAAATTGTAAATAAAATATGCTTACATTTGATTTATAATTATGTATATATATTGAAACAGTAAGATTTGCTTTACAAATCTTCGTTTCACCTTCTTTCACTTCTTTCCTACCCTCATACCCTAGTTTAAATCCCAATTTATCGTAGTGTGTCTGTACTGCCGCTTATATGATGAAATCCCGCCTAAATTAGATCACGAATGTATAAATGCTTGTGATACATATAATTTCAAAACCCTAACATTAAATTTATAAATTACGAGTATGTGCATGTTTACATATTCATTTTAAAATATAGGTCATATAAGTCATATTTACATACAGACTGCGATAATACATTTTAAAACTTAAATAAAAATAATAGTTTCGTTATTTAAAAAAGTTATTTTCTTTAAATCTATTTATTTTAGAAATATTACAATTGTAGTATTTGTTTTATTTAATAAAATAATATTTAACCTTAAATAGCTTTAAACATTTAGAATTTAAAAGTAAATAATTTTGTTTTTAGATTTATAAAAATCACACCACAATTTTTCTGTCAAAAGTAAATGAGGGTTGGGGTTGGGAAGAGAACAATAGCTTTAATTATTTAAATTTTGTAAAATTCATTAATTAGTGGCTTAAATATTTTGCCATTAGATAAACCACTGATGTCCACTCAGGTATTTTTTAATTAAAATAAGTTAAAACCAAATTCTAATCCGAATCCCTGTTTTTAGATATTCGGATAAGTGCAGCTTTTAATTTTGCATCTATTTTTGGTTCTAGAGTGACCTTGGCTGGGTAGTTCTATTGTAAGCTCTCTTGGTATATATAAAGCTGATTTTATTAATTGATGTGCTATGCTTATGCTTTTCTAAATAGATATATCATATGCTTTCCTATGATTATGCTATGCTTTTCTATTCTATGCTATTCTGATATAGAGTTGTTCTTAGTTAATTACATATTTTTGAGATTTTATTAGTTGAATTTTGTTTGAATATATTATTTTGAGAGTTTAATACAACTGAATTTAGTGAAACTATATAATATACCAAGAGGCAAAACTGCCTCAATTTTCAACTAGTTCGTATATTTTAATACCAGCCTTTGCCTATTGAAAGCAGAATGTCTGAGTAGAAGCTGGCGGAAAGGCTAACTCAGTATTCTTATCACTGGATTAAAATAGCTAGTTATAGTTGCATATGAAACCTTTGGACATATATGTGGTCAAGTGTATCAGTGGTATGAGATAGTGTGGAGAGTTGAGGGTCATGTGAAAGTCAGCTCAAAATACTTTATATATTACATTATTTGTGCAGGTATATATATAGCCTGTATGTTAGATATTAAATAATAATAATAATAGTCATTCAAAAATGAGTATGATCAATTCCAACTCCAAATAATAGTAAGGAGAGAAAAAAAACTAAAAATGAATTTTGCGATAACTATACAAATCAATCTGTGAACCAGAAATATGTCCACACATAGTACATGCTAGTCCATTTTTCTGTATATTTGATAAATACAATGCTGTCTTTTAGTTTTCTCAGCAGATAACTCTTCTGAAATACTTCAAGACCATGTCTAATTGTAGCTCTCCAAAGTATTCTATTCTCTGTCACACCTTCACAATGGAAACAATTGACACTGTACTTTTGAATGTCTTTGAGATAATCTTTATAATATAGATGGAGTCTTTCTTCATTCATTTTACATGTCCAATCCAACGAAAGTGTAAATTTACAATAGTGAACTCAATAGTATCACATCCAGCAAGCTAAAAAGCATTGATTGATTTTATGATCTTGCCAGTGTAAAATTTTATGTAGTATTCTTAAATGAAACTTTTCTAATGCCTTTACATTGTGCCAATAGGGTGTCCAAGTTTCACATCCATACAATAAATTAGTTAAAATAACAGTTTTATATACAGCTAACTTAGTTACAGTAGTTTTTGCCCTATGATGAAATACTTTTTTAACTTGTTAAAAACAGCAATAATATATTGGAGTCCATGCTGATACTCAATATCTATATCCACATTCTACTTATAAAACTATCAAGCTATTTAAACTGATTTACATTCTCAAGTTGATAATCATCCAAGCTGAAAGTTGCTAAGGATTTTTTTTCATTATTGGCTGATAAAGAACTTGAGTTTTTTGAATATTAATTAATAAACTGAGATTTTTATAAGCTACATTCAAAACATTAAGAAAATTCTTTAAATCATCTTTTGAACTGGAAAAAAATAACACAATCATCAGCATGCTGTAAATTTAGAATCCAAGAAAATAACGTTCTTGTTTTTGCTTTTAACTCATTCAAACTAAAAATTCTACCATCAAACTTGTATTGAATCTTGATTTCTGTCTATAAACAATTCCAAAGATTACTGTCATAAAAATTGAAAATAATATAGGAGTAAGTATACATTCATTTTGATTTCAAATGCCTCTGATTTTTCCTCTGGAGTAATAACACTTCATCTCATTCCATCAAGTAGATGTATAATAGGAATAAATTTTGGTGGACAACCAACTATTAACTGAATCAAATGCCTTGCCAAATCAATAAAAGCAATATGCAAATGATTTCTTTGTTCCCAACACTTTTTTTGCACTCATTGATTATATATAAGGTATTATAAAAAATTATAAATGTTTTAAAAAAGACTCTGGAATAATAATTATCAGCATAATTTATCAAAAATTATTTTGTAAAAATATGTAAATAACTGAAATATTTTCTAGTATATGATAATGAATAATACAATCATACATTTAGGTTTTTTTTAAAAAAAAACATTCACAAATGTTATTTTTTTTTGTTCGAAGATTTTTAATTATTTTTTTCAAATTGTTAAATTGTCATTTTTTAGAAGATAATGTTAAGTTAACAAAAGAATGATTAAAGTAATCTACAATCATTTTTTTTTATATCTTTTGGAGTTATTAGACTTTTTTATTAAAAGGATTGAACAGCTGATTTTGATTAAGTGTTATCAAAATAACCATACAAATGATCTTTCTCATGGCCTTTACAAGTGGGGGGGGGGATATCTTGGGGCTAGTTTGATGAGCTGACAACTAAGTGAAATGAACAGAAAACAAAAAGTAATTAAAATGTTGGTTTTTGTTTGATTCATTTAACTAAAATTATTAGTACATTACATTATCCTCTCATAATACTGATTTTGTGTTTAATCTTTTTGATTTATCACCAGTCATGTTCTTATTTATACCAATGGACAGCATATGCCTATTTTTATATCTTTAAAAAGAAATGTAATCCTTATTCATTTAAAGCTCAAATTTGCAAACCCAATCAAAAATGGCATATGTCAGCTATAACCACATGGGCAATACCTTTGAACTTCTTCAGCATAGGCTTCCACAGATGGACAAAGCAGAATGAACTCATTTAAATTGGCATTTTATATTAAATCCAGTAGAGCAGGGGTCCCAACCCTATGTCTGCGGGCACCATGGCGCCTGCAGACCATCCAAACACAATAAAAAGTTATTTATCTGATACAAATAAATTCAATTTTTAAAATTTCTTATAAATTATTGTATTATATTGTAATCAAATGTTAAAATTTTATTTTTGAAATAAATATTTTTTGTACGTTGTGTGTATTATTAACAATATTCAACTATAAATTTACATTCAAAAAATAAATGGTGCCCGCCACCTGGCCAGTATTATAAAATGTGCTCTTAAGTGTAAAAAGGTTGGGGACCGCTGCAATAGAGCATTGTACAACCCTTAATTTTAGCAATAAGTAGGGGAAAAAATCCTGGCCTAGGGGCCTGCTTCTTACAGTGACTGTTGTTTTTCTGTCAATTGGCCTTTTATTTATATAGATCTTCTCATTTAATACTATAATTATTGTGATGATTATTCTGTTTTGATTTTAAAGTTTATTTTTTTCACATAGTAATCTCACCCAATTTTGCATCCATAATGTAAAACATAACATTTTATTAATTTACATGCATAACCAAAAGACAATAAATAGTAGTTTATTCTAATTAAGTAACTAGATATCTGGAATAAAAACAATAACTGTCATATACTAAAGTCTATTGTATTGGATTGACCAATCTTTTGTTTATGTATTTTAATAATGTAAGATTTATTAGAGTTTATTATTCAGCTCAAAAATTGAGAACATTCTAAAGTCATATTATTTTATCTGTCTTCATGCAGAGAATATTAAATTAACTTGTTAGTATATCACAGGTAATGCTTTTCATTCCTTGTATAATGCTATTGCTAGCTTTAGGGTTTACAACTGGTAGATTTTTTTTACACTTTTTAGTCATCCCAGAAATGTTTAATCAGTTTTATTGTATATCAATGCTTTCTGCTATTGATTTTTTTTTTTTCTGATATGAAATTCCAAAGACGGGCCATCAAATTTCTATCAAGGCAAGACATGTCTCATTGTGTTCTATTTTTTTTTTTTTCAATCATTCAGTAACATTTTCTGTAACAACAGGGTTCATTGTTTTATTGGTACTAGAAGGTTATGTCATATTGATGATGGCCCAGTTATTCAGGATATTAGATAGGCTTGTTAATTTGTTAATAAGCATATCAGAAGAAAGTGCTTCCTTATATTAACCAAAGAATACATCCACCAAATCCAAGAATTATTTATTGTTAAATAGTTTAAGGAAGTTTATTATTTTTATATTGACCTTTGTAATTCTTAAATTTGAACTTGGTGGAATATCGTTCGCCTATGTTAAAGAAAAGTTTCAGCAATTCAGCTGATTTAGCAAAAGCATAAAAAGAAATGAAAGCACTTTTCTGCTATTATTTTCCAAAATTTTAAAGAAAAAAGTTTGATGAATAAATATAATCTAAAGGATGATCCAATTCTATTTGTGATTTTAAATGAATACTTATTGTTTATGATTTCCATATGTGATAAATTGCAGCAATATAATCTATTGGGAAAATAATAACTAATTAGAAATGGTTAATAATAATAAAGAAAAAAATATCATTGATTATGTGAATATGAGGTTTCACTAAGCCATGCTGATTTCATCAAGATTGAAATTTATTGTCCTTTTTCTTGCTAGGAGTTTTCAGAATTAAGAAAAATAGAAGAAAATTTATTTACTATAAAAGGTTTTTGTTTTTAAGAATCTTCAACCATCTATTTCGGATAGTTTCAGTCAGAGTTTTTATGTTTTTAGCAATTTTATTTTTCCCTAAAAATCATTATTATAATTATTTTACTAGAGATTAAAAGAAATTTGTTTGCTAGAACTTCTGTAAATTATCCTTTTTAATAAAGGTTAAACTTTAATCAGTAGTATTAATAATTTTTATTAATCATTCATTAGACTAGAGATTATGAATAGTATTTCTGTAATGTAACTTTTCACTACACAACTCTCGTGCAAGTTAGGGACTAAGTTCTATTCTCTTTTAACATCTTGTGGAGAGGTATAATCATAAACATATGACCAAAGACATGAAAAAGATGTATGATCTCCAAGATGCAGATTTTATGCTGGACCAGCACTCATCAGTTGGCCCAGATCACAATCTCATACATATCTTTATCATTGTTCATTATATAGAGATAGTCAATTATTACAGATTTTTTGATAAGTATCAAACTTATTGCCCTCATATGTTTGATACAAATCATTTAATATAAGTATAGTAATATTTTTTTTCTTACTTTCATTAAGTGGTTTGTGTCAAAGTTGTGAGGGCAGTAAGTTTGATAATTATCAATTAAACTGTAGTAATTAACTGTCTATATATATTGAACAATGATAGAGATGTGTAATCTGGACCAACCGATAAGAGCTGGTTCAGCATGAAATGTGCATCTTAGATCATATATCTTTTTACATGCCTTTAGTCACATTTATTATTACACCCCTCCACAAAGTATTAAAAGTAGGTAGAAACCAATCCCTATCTTGCATGTGATTGGTGGTGTGAAAAAATTACACTACAAAAATATTCATTAAGTGAATAATCTAATCTAATGAATGACTATAATAAAAATTTATTAATATACTTCCATTAAGTGTTTTGTGTCAAAGTTGTGAAGGCAGTAAATTTGATACATTAATTAAATTGTAATTGGTTATCTATATATACTAAATAATGATATGGATATGTGTAAGAGACTGTGATCTGGACCAACTGATGAGTGCTGGATCAGCTTGAAATATGCATCTGGTGGATCATGCATCTTTTTCACATTTTTAGATATATTTACAATTACACTCCTCTGCAAGATGTTAAAAGCAGATAGAAACCAAACTATCTTGGTGAGAGGTATAGTGAAAAATTATACTACTGAAATATTATTCTTTAATTAGTAATTATTTGAAAATGTCTCGTAAGTTAATCATGAACATGTTCACCATGATAATCCTAATTAGAAAAGATCCTATTTTTATTACTGTTGCAATAGGTATATAATCATAATTACACTAAATATCCCTGACAGGCAATTAGCAAACAAGAATATGTTTGTTTGTTGGAGACATAACAATTATATTCTATATTTACTAACATAAAAAAATTAGAGTGTACCTTTTAAATGATTTCATTACATCGGTGAAGGGAGCTGATTTTATAACAAAACAAAATCTAATAACCCTGCTCACCTTAGGAGGGGGAAAATTGTAAAATTTGATTTTGTGAGGAATTCAATATACAATTTGTATCACATGATCTTGAAATTAAAAACTGAGAATAACCTATTCTTTAAAAGACTAACAATTAAAGCTACATTTTGGTCTTTTTGAAGACTTCTAACTTGAGAAATCTTTTCTTGTGTTGTTGCATATATGTACAGAATTGCAGTTTTCTGGAAACTTCAAACAACTATAACTTCAAAATTACAAGAAGTAAAAAATTTAAATTTTTGAATTTTTTTATACCTAATGAACCGAATTCGAAAAAAAAATCCAAAATGGTCAAATGCAAAATTGTTAAAATATTGCATCACTTGAAAAGAATGACTATTTGTAGTGACAATAAAAAGGAATTATGTAAAAAGTTTTCAAATAGCCTTATTGAAAATGTGATTAGATATTGAGTAATTTTCCATCTTTGTCTTACCCTCTAATAAAAATAGCTAAATCTTTATTTAGTGATCAATACTGAATGGTTAATTACACACAAGCTAGTGAAAGAAATGGCAGGAGAATTTGATAATAGAAGTCCTTTATGATATATATTTTTTAATGTGTAATATTACAAGGAATATATAAATCAGAAAATGTTAACTTTCATTTGCTAGTATCAATATGATCAGTTGCTTTTTCATGAGGTTTTGCAACAAAATTTATTTTGAAGGTCATAAACAATTATTGAGTTAATAGTTTGATCTATCATCTTAAGTTATTGATTATTGTACTGGTTTATAACTGGTAACTGTAGGATACTGATATTCTATTAGAGAAAATATATATGTATTGAAGCAGTCGGATCTAAGTTCGATCCTAGCTTCATAATATCTCACATGTAGCTCACTTCAAACCCTAGTACTAACCATGAATTCCTGAATGCAATGGGGCTTTATACGTTCAATACATGCTAGTTTCCTTAAAAAACAGTATTATATAAATATATGTTAAAACTAACTAGTTTGATGTTTAAACTAATCAATGTCATTAATAAATTCATGATAAAATTATTCATGAATTTATATATATTATAACTGCGTGGATTGTGCATATATATATTTATAAATATTTAAATATATATATTCGTTATAAAGTATCATTGCGTCTGAATGTTTTATTTTACTTTTAAACAGTTTGTTCAAATTTTAGTGATTAAAAGCTACATTCTTTCGATAAACTTTCAGATTGTCCTTTTCCAAAGACAATGGGGAAAAGTTTTATTAATTAGCAAAAAGATAATTTAAAATGTAAGGACGGTTCCTAATTAAAATCGTTTTTTAGATTTATAAATTCATTTCCTAATTAGAAAATGAATTCAAAGTTAATGAGTTTGAAAGCCTTATCGAAGGAATGTATCTAAAATCAATTAGCAAAATTTGTAATTTTGATAATGCAAGAAGCATTAGCGTGAAGTCATCTAGAATAGGCGGGAAACCTGAGGACAATATAAATAGCCTGGAAAAGTTTGGAGAAAAGGAAAGCCATATTTGTTTTAAAAAGAAGTGCTACTAAAATCTACGTGCATAAGTCTTAAATTATGAATTTCAATAGTGTCTCCATCATGATGAGGGGCTAAACTTCGGGAGTCTGACTACTGGGCCCCGAAGTCCCCACAAGATCTTCAAAGAAGCTGCTAAACTAAATCTTTTCCGGACCAATCGTGCTGCCAAAACATGAAATAATCAATTCAAAATGTCATTCAAATAATTTACAAAATGCGCGCCTACGTTTCAACAGAATCAGACTCTGCCGTGTGTAACCTAAGGAACCAACCATGAAGGAATGGGTAATATCTTTTTTGAAACAACTGCAACTTTCTGGCTAGTTTCCGAACTTTAATTTACACTACCTTTAAATTAAGTACTGTTAAAAGCTCTTCTCATTTCTTAATGTATTAATCTGTATAAATAATTCTCGTTTTTCTATCTCTAGTCTTTAAAATTAATACTTTGTTAAATTTCTCTTTCTCACGATGGTGGTTCATTTCACTAACTGTATAATATATATTTATTGAGTAATTATTAATGTCATGTATTTTTGATTATATGCCAGTAATACTTCAACTCGACAATAATTTCTTTTGTTACACGTACCTCATAGAAATAATCTAATATTAAGTTTGATAGTAATTTTTGCCCATTGGAACTAATTTAAGATGGTTCTATTAATTGTTGAGTTAAAGGATTTATACATTTTTTGTTATTTTTATTAATGGCTAATAATAAATTATTAGCTCAGTTTCTAACCTATGTCCCCGGCTCTTTTATCTAGTTTACAGATATTTATTTATTCATAATCTTAAAATGTTTTTGCAAAAGTGTCGATAAAGGAATTAATGTCAATATATTCTAATTCAAATTTTATACTTTCTATTAAATTCAGGGAGGGCATGATGTTTAAGGTATAATTAATATAATTTTATAATTACGTTCAGTACTTTTAGTTAAAGCACGTTTAGATTTTAATGTAAATTGATCAGGTCATCACGTAGAGCATTCTTTATATAAATTGGGTTTTATTACTTAAACACGATGACTATCATAATCTCAATGTTGAACAAAATATTTATTATTATTAAACATTTTATTAACACATTTGGTTTTTAACTTTGTTATTCAATAGTTATTTTAATATTAATGCTTCCTGTCTGTATTGCCAACCCAAACATATACATATATGAGTTGACTTAGAAATATCCTTAGTTATTTTATTATACGTTATTAGTGTCAGATCAGGGGTCTCAAATCATCATCATCCGTTGAGCTAGTTTCTTGGCGCATAGTCTTGTACCGTCAACATATGTCATCCATTGATTTGATCTGAGCTCGTGAGTTGGGTTTGAATTCAGTTTGGTTCGACTGAGTTTGAATCCGACTTTGCGATTGAGTCATGTTGTTGTGGGTGGTTTTTCAACCGGTACAGTATACCTCATATATGGTTAAAAAATAATAATTCTATTTTCTTTGCCTTTACAAATGTAATTTTTTTAATGTAATTAATGATATTCAAGTTACATCTAATATTTATATATGTCATTGAAATTCAATTTTATAATTAAATATATTTCTTGAATTTATTGGCATGCTATTAGCAGTCTGTAAACTGAGAACTTGACCAATTTTAACTATTGTGATAGAGTTATTTTTGCTCAGATTTTTTTTATTCATAATTTTTATTGGAATCTATTTAGATGCTCTTAGCAATTGTCCACTTTGATATTTTTAATTATAATTAGAATTTCAAGCATAGAAATATTTTTATCTTATGATTAGTATCCATCTTATATATATATATATATATTTATTATTTAGTGGGTAATATACCATATGAAGCCACAGAAGAACAGCTGAAAGATATTTTTTCTGAAGTTGGTCCAGTAGTCAGTTTTCGTTTGGTTTATGATAGAGAGACTGGCAAACCTAAGGGCTATGGCTTCTGTGAATATAAAGATCAGGAGACAGCCCTCAGTGCCATGAGAAATTTGAATGCTTATGAATTGAATGGACGTTCCCTGCGAGTGGACAATGCTGCAAGTGAGAAGAATAAAGAAGAATTAAGAAGTGAGTATTTGTTTTTACAATCAAATGACATACTTTACATGCTAATCAAGTACATAATTAAAAACATAATAATTTCCTATTATAATAAATATTCTTTATTTATCCATTTAATTTTTTTTAAGTTAAAAGTTATGTTTACATATTTTTTTAATATAATGTTCAATATTTTTTAAACTTCTTTTATTGCTTATATTAAAAAATCTCTACCAATTATATTCCTATGCACTTTTCATAATGCTTTATTAAATTCAATTATAGTGTTAACTATCTTCTAGTCTTCTTCAGAAAATATAATTACATCATTTTTTACATAAATATATTAATCTTATATTTGTATATGTAATGTATCAAAATAACATTATTGTGAATTTATGTAAAAAATAAAATAACATAATTAAAGAAGACTGTTAGATTATCGAAACTATAAGATAATTGAATTTAATAAAGCATTGCAGATAGTACATAGAAGTAAAATTGTTTTTTTGTACTGTGTATGGTAGTTTTCTTACTAAATATATTTCTGATAAAACAATGCAAGATTAACTTAAAGACACAAATTACTTTTGTGTTACAATATTGTATCAGTATATTTATCAGCAAATTATTTGTTTAATAGTTTCATTAAACTACTCAAACAAGTTTATCATTACTTTTTTAATTACTTAATATATCTATATATTATAATGGACAGCCACCCCTCTGTAGGCATAATTAATATCTAACATTAGAGGGAATCACTTATAAAGGGGGGTTAGGATTTTAAATTACAGTAGTATCAAAAAGAAAGTTAAGAATGGATGGGATGTAAAAAATTAAAAAAGGTAGCTGATTTAGATATAAATATAAATATGGAGAGGGAATAGGTTTATAAAACTAACTATAAACAAACAAATTACAGATGTAATGGAGAAGAAAGAGTCAAAAGAATTTATAAAAGGGTAGTAAGAAAAGAAGAAATTGTTAAAATTGAATATTTGAATATGCAAGGTGGTAGGAGACCAGAAATGTGACTGGAATTAAACATAACAGTTAAAAATGAAGATTTTGTGGTATTAGCATGAGTGGAAACATCTAAGAGAAGAAGAAAAACTAACACTGGAAGACTTGGTATGGCAGGGTATAAATAGAAAAGAAAAAAGGGGTGGTGGTATAGGAGTTATATCCAAAAAATATTTAAATACTGTTTTATGTCAAGAACATTTGTGCTTTGAGATAAGATTAGGAATAGTCAAACTATAATGGAATGGAACATAGTATATATGAATGTCTAGTTAAGGATATACAGAGTTTCAAAAAAAAAGGGGAGGAAGAAAAAATTGGTAATGGGGATATGAATGGGCATATTGAAGAAATTGATGATGTGGATAACAAGAATGGATAGCTTTTAAAAATTTTTGTCAGAGAGTGAATTTGAGCATTGGAAATTTATCAAATATTTATGAGGAGGAATATACTTGGTCTAGAAATAATATATTTCACTCAATATATTATGTATTAGTAGAGAAAGAGGGAATGAATAAAGTATGGAAAACTAAAGTTTTTGATAATGAACCGAGAGTATGTAATAATGATTATAATTTCTTTATAATAGAAATGGTTAGTAATGTGATGGAAAATAGTAATAAAAGTAGAAAGTGTTAGTGAAAGATGTGGATGGAGAATGAATGATAAGAATAAGTTAAAGAATATAAAATAAAAGTAGAAAAAATCATGGAAGAGTTTGTTGGGGGTGAATATAAGGACTGGTGTGGTGAAGTAGAAAAAGTGGCAAATAGGATTTTAGGTGAGAATATTCAGAAGAATAAAAGTAATAGAAAAGTGAGAGTTAGTAAAAGTGTAAAAGAGAGGAAAAAAGCATGCAGAGAATATAAATGTGCTATTAAAAACAAAGAAAGTGAAAAAGATGTTAATATTAAATGAAAAATAAATAATTGGCTAAAATAGATAATTATATAGAGAGAATGAAATTAAATAGTAAATTATTGGAGGATATTAATAAAAGTGGAAGGGTTGGGAGTAAAAAATTTTGGAAATATATTCAAAGAAGGAATGTAGGAAAGAGAGAAATAGTATTACTAGATGATGAGGAAAAAGAGTGTAGCTCTAGAGAAGAATTAGAGACAATCTTAAATAAGTATGTAATGGATATAGAAAAGATGTTAGATGTGAAGGACAGAGTGATAACAAACATAAAAGCATATAGTAATGGAAATATTAGGTTTACAGAAAATGAATTGAATGAGGCAGGGAAGAAATTGAAAAGTGGAAAGGCAAGAGGTTTAGATGGATGGGCAGCAGAGATGGTGATGAATTTAGGAAATAGGACAAAATTAAATCTATTATCATGTTTTAATAAGATGGCACAGAAGAGAGAATTTCCAGATAGCTGGAATAATACAAGAGTAAGGCTACTATTTAAAGGAAAGGGTAAGGATCATAGAAAGTTAAACAATTATAGACTGATAGTGGTAATGTCAGTGTTATATAAAGTTTTTGCATATATGGTGGCTGGAAGGGTGGCAAAATGGATGGAAGAAAATAATATAGTGGGAGAAATGCAAGGAGGTTTTCAATCTAATAGGCATATAGGAGATAGTTTATTTGTAGTCACACAACTTATAGATATGAATAGGAATACAGGTAGACAGTTATATATGGTCTTTATAGATATAGAGAAGGCATATGATAGAGTAAATAGAAATAGATTATGGGTAAGTTTAGTAAATTTGGGAATGAATGGAGCTTTAGTGGATCTTATTAAGAGATTGTATGGAAATAATTGCTATTATCAATTAGAACATATAGAATCAGTTACAGTTAAAAATTGGATGGGACTAAGGTGAGGATGCCCTATGTCACCTATTTTGTTTTTGTTATATTTGAGAGAAATGAAAAGAGCAATAGAAAAACTAGGAAAAGGATTAGAGATACCATTAATAGATGGCAAGGGAGTGTATATATTATCAGGTCTTTTATTTGCTGATGATATGTTCTTGTGCACAGAAAGTAGGGAAGATATGGAAGTTATGCTGAAAGTAAAGGTGGGTAAAGAGATGGGGATTAAATTTAGTGAAATAAAATCAAAAGTAATGATGATAAATGCTGGGGAAAGAGAAGAAAAAGAATTTTTATTGGGGGATATAAAGTTAAATGTGGTGAATAGGTATAACTATTTGGGAATTGTCTTAAGTAATCAGAGAAATTGCTTGGATGAATGGGAGAAAAAATTGATAAATGAAGCAAAGAAAAGAAAGGAATTGATAAAGAAATTATCAGTGTTTTCATATAATAAATATGATGTAGCTAGAATTGTATGGAAGGGAGTGGCAGTAGCAGGATTAACTTATGGTAATGATGCATTATGTGTTAGTAAAGGGATGTTAGATTACTTAGAAAAAGTACAAAGAAAAGTAGGAAGACATGAGATGTTACAGGCAAAGGAGGCAATTCAAGGAGAAATGGGATGGTCAAGTTTTTATATGAGAGATGCAAAAAGCAAAATGAAAATGTTCAGTAGATTGCAATTTATGGATAATAAGAGAATAGCCAAAATAGTATTTAATTGGGTTATGAGTAAAGGACAGGCAACAAGATGGGTGAGAAAGGTAGTACAGTATGCAGAAGATTTGGATAAAGAATTTATGTCAGTATACTTATACAAAAGGTGGGATGATTGTGTTAGGAGAATTGTTGAGGGTTATAGTAGCAAGGAGTGGGATAGAAGAATAGATGCATTAACAAGCATAGGGGGTTGGAGAGATGGAGAACAAGTATGGAGAATAAAAAGAATTTAAATATATATAGAAGTAAACAGAATATTGGGTGTTAGTTAATTTATGATAATAGTAAAGAAAGAAGTTTACTGTTTAAAGCTTGAACAGAATCGTTAGCAGTAAGGGAATATACATATAAATGGAGAAATGTGGGTGATTTAGTCTCATGTAAGGAAGGCATGGAAAATATTAGGCATCTGTTAAGTGAACGTAAATGCTTACAAGCAGAAAGGGTACAAATAATGAAGTTGTGTGAGAATTGCTGTTTAAAGCTTGAAAAGAATCATTAGCAATAAGGTAATATACATATAAATGGAGAAATGGGTGATTTCGTCTCAAGTTATGTAAGGAAGGCATGGAAAATATTAGGCATCTGTAAAGTGAATGTGAATGCTTACAAGCAGAAAGGGTACAAATAATGAAGTTGTGCGAGAATAAATATAAATAGAATGATTATACAGAAAGGGGTTTTTGATTTTTATGCTGGGTTTGAAAAAAGTTAAGGGGGATTTAGATATAAAGTCTATAGAGTGGACAAAGATAATGTTATGGAAATGGGATGAAGCAGGATAGAGAAGAATATAGAAAAAACGGGTGAGGAAGAGAAAAGGAAGGTAAGGTGGCTAACAGGTTTCTCTGGGCATAATGGCTGAGAAATTCCTGATTCCGAGAAAGGAGAAGCCATAATGCATCGCATCATAGACCCATACCATCAATAATAGATACTTAAATCCCTCTACGTCACGAAGAGCAGAGATTCTTTAGAAGCATCAATCAGCAAGAGCAGACAATAGTAAACAAATGCTAGAGATTTGATCTAATAAGCAAACAAAACAATTATATTAACATTTCAAATACCCTTTTATGTTGGCATATATTTTATTTGACATCAGTAGGTAGCCCTTTAAATATTAACAACAACAAAATCTTATATTATTAATTAATTCTCATCTCTAAAGACTATTACATAATAATGATAATGTTTATCTGATTCTTATTAAATATGTATTAGCTATGTCAAGATGTGTGCATTTATATATTCCATTTTTAACTTTAAAGAAAAGGTAAAAAATAAAACAGTCTAAATTAAATTTAAATATTCACAATGCGGACTCAATTACAACCTCAGCCTTCTATAATATACATTTGATCCCATGCCACATAAATTACCTCTAACAATCCGGATTAAAATAAGATCATCATCTGAGTAATTACATATAAAATTAAAACTCAAGCACAGGAAAAATATAGTAATAGGGACATACATTTCTAAACTTAGAGTAAAAATCAGAATCATCCTCAAGTGATTATACATAAAATCAAACTCAAGCATGGAAATTATATATCACATAGAAATAAACAGCTTGGCAGATAAAATTTCTACAGGATGAATATGTAAATGCACACATATATACTCTAGTCTTTTATTTCCCATGTGTATGTGATATGAATAAATGGCAACCTGCTTAAAAGTTCTAAGTATAATATAGTCAGCCTACTAAACTCATATATATTGTAATTTTCCACTTAGCTAGATAGAGATGGAGAGGGAGGGACAGGGAGAAAAATGCGTATGTGTAATAATTATTTACCAGGGCACCAAATTGTAACTATATCCAACAGTTGTGATGTCAACTTAAGATCATCATCACTTGACAGTTTGTAAGTCCTTAAAGGAAACAAGTTATCAAAATTTAAAAAAAAAAAAAAAATTATAATGATTTATGTTATAGCTGGAATACACAGGCTTATATATACCTGTGTCTATATATGTAATAGACAGGGTATGAGCACAGACTTTCACATGACCCACCTGTCCATAAAGTAGGAGGATTTGCTATCTTAATATATATCTGAGCACTTGTAGCATATATGTGTAGAGATGGTAATCTGGACCAACTGATGATTGCTGGTTTAGCATGAAATACGTATATTGGTGATTATTTATCTTTTCGACATATGTGTGTTCAGGTGTATCAGTGTTATGAGATAGTGTGGAGAGAGGTGGGTCATGTGAAAGTCTGTGCTCATACCCTGTCTATTATGATTTATGTTATAATAGTATGTTTTGTTCTCATCTTTAATTCAGCAATTATTGAATATAAGTGAATCAAATGACAAATTATTGAAAGCTGAAAACAACTCTTCACCACAAACGCACCCTCCCAAGTTACAATTAATTACTTTTAAATGTTTAGGTTTTTTCCCGTCACATCTCTATCACCAAACATAGCTCTCCACGATGTTATCACTTGGACACACACAAGAGCAGACTGTACGATATTCTCATTTTAATAAATTCTTTAGTATTTCAGTATACCAGCAATGATAATTATCCTCTTCATTGAAATTTTATGATTGTGACTCTCTCGTTCTCAGGGTCCAGATTTATGGTGTGGAACTTCAACTATTCCCTTCCAAATTTATTGCAGACCATTGAAGTCGAAGAGACATACATTTACTCTAGAAACTAATGTCTACTCTCAACTAAGGATAGTAATCCTGATCATAATAATAATAATAATATTAGAAACTAGTAAACATTTACTTAAATGAAATATTTATTTACACTAAATTTTGATTAGATCCTCATCGACTGGGAATGTCTTCAAATATTAGGAGTGGAAAAGAGATTTGATGTCCACTCGTGACATTAGTCATAGCACAATAAACTTAATAAACTAAAATTTAAAATTAAATTCTTCTTTTAGATGTTTGCCATATGATCATTATAATTTCAAATATGAATAAATGTTTTAGTGGTTTAATTCTCAAATCTCAACAAATGAATAAAATTAAAAAAATATTAATTTAGTAATAATATTTAATAAGGATATTTCGTGACGCATCTCTACTGGAAAGTATGGAATATTTTCTACAACTTTTCTATATCAAATTTATGGAATCAATGGATACCCAAGCATTAAGACACAACACTAAAGTTTAAGTTCAAAACAAAATATTTATTAACATATTAACTATAACTAATACAATATATAAACACAAACATCGTAGCAATCCAAATAGCAAAAGAAAATAATGAAATAATAATCACAAAACATATTTATAATGGATTTACATTGGCTACGGATTACAATTTCTTTCTGTATTCATCTTACATTGGATATAACCCTCGTCCCAACATCGGTACTCATATTCTAGTACTGGGAATAAATAACTCCTATATTATAGGCAGTTAAATAAACTGTTTCGACCTGTGACTTATTAGTTTAAGAGCAATTTTTTTTTTTTCTGAAGCAGAGCTTCATCAGTACTAATATTACAGTAAATATAATTATTTTTAGGGCAGTTAACTTTTAGCTCAAATCAAATCAGTATTTCTTTTCTCTCCATTAAAGAATTCACATATCTTAGAAATTACTTTCATTTTTGGTATTTAAACCTACAACTAATTTTATAATCTGTTACTCCTCATAAACTTAATGCTTAACTTTTATTCTATCATTGTATAATAATTTAAGAAGTTACATTCACACGCCCACCCTTGTATTGTATTGCACTCTCTGTCCCCAACATGAGTTTCTCTACCATTCGCTTACCAGTCCAGTGGTGACTGGCTTTAGCATGAGCTGGATATGATGCACATTATTTGTCTGAGTTTAAATTATTAACCTTGAATTTGGAATAATTATCGGTTCGATAACAAGCTGCGAGCTAAGCTCAGCTACACTATACATCAATTTCTGAAATATGTTTTACTTATAATTTCCCATAGCAAATAACTAGTTTCAACTACTACATAATGATCTGGCAACACAATAAACAATATTTAATTCACTCCATGGTGATAATGATAGTACTCTCACAAGAGAAAATAAATCAAGAAACAACATTTTGGTGACAGCATAAACTTAAGTGTAACTTCTACCTGAGGCTGTATGATATGTGAGAACCTTGTCACTACACATATAGAGAAGGATATGCTAAATCACCACATACTACAACCGAACAAGGTATTTATTTTTTACGAAGCAAACTAATAATGAGATGGGCATATATCCTCGATCTTCGAACACCTTCAAAGTTAAATACATCTAATCAAGAGAGAGCTATGCTCCATCTTAGCCTTCGAGGTAGTGAGAACTTAGCTCGCCTCATACAAACAAAGGTCATTTGCACTCTCACTTAACCTAAAGGTATCATATTATTGATGTATGAACCGATAATTTTAAAACTAATCCTAAGTGACTTAAGTATAAATTTTCATTAAAGCATTAATATTATAGACTAAGAAATGGGCATCATTTATTTAGACACATCTTATCTTAACTCAATCACCGTTTAGGGCATAGGCAAACAAATACATAAAATATATATGTGAAGTAATAAGCATGCAAACATTAATTTTAAAACTATTAGCATAACAATATTGTAAACCTTTTTTACACTCCATTCTCAAGCATTCCATAAAATATACAGACTAAAGTGATTAAATATGAATAATATTAGGTTTTCTGTTCTAACTGTAACTTAATACCGGGTCAAAATTTTAACAATTAATTAAAAGCATATAATAGATGAAATTCAACATGTAACATAATAAATATATAATAATAAAGGAAAAATTTTACTTAAAGTTGTTTCAGCACACTGCCTCATCTGCGACTGTTCTTCCTTTGAAAAGTTTCTCCATGTTTTAATATACATTATCCTAAGGAAGTAGTTACATAGCCATGTTGCAACTTTATTTGTGGCAAAACGAATTTTGAGACTCATATTTAATAACGTAGTTACATTGCCCGTCAGGATCCTGGCTCACTTATTAATTCATCCTAGAAAAGTATACATTTGCAATATCAATTATTTCATAGTCACTTGTTAGTGGGGTTTATTTCCTCATTTTTTTATGAATTGAATCATTTCCTGAGTTATTCCTTTTCTTTATTTAATTTTTTTTACCAATTCGAATTCAATATTTAGCTTAGATTTGAAGCTCACATCTGCATATTTATAATATCTTTCATAAGCCTTTTATCCAATATTTTTCTTTTCTTACTTCTATTTCAGTTATTTTGACATGTATTCTATTTGCTGTTAAAAGTATTTTCATACGAGAACATAAAGTTTTCTCTGATAAAAGCAATTAATCATAAGAATATACTGTTCAGATTTGGTTAAGTCTTTATCATCAATATGACACAGATGCACATTTAAAGCTTTTGTTTTTTCAGTCTTTTCCTATACTTTATTAAACACATCCATCTAAATATGAAATAACTTGCGCAGGTAAGATTGGACTATCTGGGCTAGATGCATCGCATTAGGCATAGTTTACGATCTTTTGCTGTGCTGGCAATTTCAGTTATAATTGATTTCTGAAGGAGATCCAGTGTGCCTAATTTAGTTGTTTAGGGACACATTTTATGATTACACTATACTTTTAAATAATTCATAGATCAGAAGATGGCAACCATCTAAGCATATAACTTTGCCACCAAAAAAAATAAAGTAAAATTTTAGTTACGTGTAAACATGACACAATTAATTTAGAAAAGAGCCCCAACCCCCAATGTATCATCCCTTTAATAACTTTGATTGTCCATCATCCTCCGACCGACCTACTTAATCTTTGACCCTTGGTATTAAGTACTAATTGGCTCATCAAACATAATTTTGACAATAATTATTCACAAAGCAGCCTACCCCACATGATATGCTTGAAATTTTCTCGTTCTAAGTAACAAAAAAAAAATGTCAGAATAAATTGAGAGAAAAATTTTTCCAATCAAAAAGTAGACTAAAATTTTGATTTAAAATTTATGAATGAATATAATTATTGATTTACTTAAAACTGATTTGAAACAACTGTTCTCTCAATCTCCTCTCCAATGATATATTGCATGATATATAAAAATTGGGAATTGTTCCTATAATTAAAATTTTATATATCGCATGCACACACACTGACACACATTTATTAATACTCTTCACTTATCTACTTATAGCGAATTTTAAATAGCCTTAAACCTATTTCATAGTTTTTTAAAATTTTATGCCTCTCCCCCCTAAATTAAATATTAAACAAGTGTTATTATAAGCAAGTTAAATTTCCCAACCTTTTCATATATTAAACTTTCACTTTTCAAATAATATTATTTGTCAAATTCAACACTTAACCCTTTATAAATAAACATATTTACAATTTTGCTATACATGGAGCCTTGTACCCCTTCCATGCACTTAATACACTTATACATTAGACTTTTTCAATAAATTACAAACATAGTTTTATTTATATGTCACACAACTGCTACATGAACATTTTTCTTAAAAAAAAAATCTGTTCCGAGTTTCATTTGAACTGCACTTCTTCTATGAAAGAAAAAAATTTTTTTCTTTTCAAACTGTTCAAAAGCACCATTGCCCTCAACTCATTGAGCTTTGGTTTTTTTTGATCCACACCAAAGGTTCACAATATATACTTGCACATTTACATTAGCCACACATAAGTTTATTTATAAATACATCATTCAAATGATTTTAGTTAGCTTCGGAGAGACCAGTTTGATAAAAACTACATCTTAATTATCATACTTGCCAGCATATTGGAAACTCTTTTTTCCCCTCAAAATATCCTAAAATATGAGGAGGATCTTATATGCCCATAATCAAAATTATGAGTTGAAATTTCAATCATTTTAAAACTTCTGGTTTATATTAATATACATATATAAAATATTCTATTGCATTTTTTTTTTTGTGAAACAAAAAAATATTTACAAATACACATGTATATAAGCACGCATGTAAGCTATATATAGATACCTAACATAGTCATATTGATATATATATATACACTCTCATAATTATAGCAATACCAGAGCAAAACATTCAAAATAACTTAATCTCATAATTTGTAAAAAACTATTTTAAAATTAAATTGTTAAAATATAAAAGAACGTTCTCTCAAAAACATAAATTTATCCTTAAAGTAAATAGCATATAGTTAAGAAAATAGTCAATCTTTAAAATGTTTAGCTTTGAAGATGAATTTCTGGAATTTGAGGATGAAGATTAAAAGGTACCTAATTACAGTGTTCCTTAGATACATTTTTTGTTGACATAAATAACTATAAAATTAGTACAGTAAATCATTATGGAAATTCATGAAAAAATATAAAAAAGTATATTTTTTCTTTAAAATGTATATTAAAAAGGAGGTTGCGTGTTATATGCTGCAGCGTCCTATACGCTGGTAAATATGGTATTTAAAACTATCTTTGTTATTTAAACTCTTGATAAATATGCATGAAAATAAAATTGATTTTATCTTTTATTTTAACATTTGCTGAACTCCCTATAATTTTCTCCTTATTACTGTGTAATAGTACTTATACATTTTATCACTCATATATTCAGAGACCTATCTTATATATATATATGCCAAATTTTATATTAAAACCAAACTAAATATTATAAAATATAAATAAAGTACAAAGAATTAACATGGAAAAATACAAAATAAAAGTACAAAATTGCATAGATTAAATTACAAATTAACTGATATGGATTGTGGTAATTAGTCTTTTTAAGTTTATTAAATCATTATTGTTCATAATGCAAAATATTAAAGAATGTTTAAACTTAAATAAATAAATCGTTGAAAAGAAATGTTTTCAATTAAACATTGTTTAAAGAAATGTAGATGCATATATATATTGATTAATGGAACCGAGCTTATAAATTACCTTATATGGAAAGGAATTCCTAAAACATTAAATTAATTGTACAGATCTAAAACCTTACTGATATGGAAATAAATTCTTAAGATTAATTAATATTATAGACCTTAAAAACTTACCATATATGGAAATAAATTTCTAAGAGAGTAATTAATTGTGTAATTAAAAAGCTAAGGAATTTCGTTATATAGTAACAAAGTAAATAATACAAACTGATTAAAGCCAAAGAATTTACTCCAGAAAAGATAAGAGAAACAAAGGAAGAGATTATATAAATAGAGAAAAAGGACTGCTGGCCTTTTCTGTGGTAGCTGCTACTATTAGTGCATCCACGAGTTGAAGAGCAGTGAAGATCATCATCAGAGGACTTCATTCCCAGGATCTCGGCTCCTGTAGGTCACTAAGCCGATTAGTGCTTTTAACAGACTGTCTCAGTCTTATTATTATTTTGAAATGCTCAGAGGCTCGTCGAGGGTTGTATTATAAATCCTATAGATGTTAGTGAAGGTAAAGTTAATTAATAGTTTTTCCTTAATTGTATAAACAGTATTCGCTATTCAATAATTAACCAGTGAATTAAGCTCGCTCAAATGCAGACTTTATATTAGTGTTAAAGATAAGTATAGTAATCATTTTTCCAAATTGTTAATAAATTACTATTGCTAAATATATATGCTGTTATTCTGTCGAGTTTTTTTGTATATTTGTTTGCTGGTCGCATAGTCATAGTTGGGGACACAGCACATAAACTAAGTAAAATTCGTATCTTAACTTAAGTACATTGACGGCCAAGAAGAAATTATTTTAAATGTGAAGTTAGGATTAAATTTATGCAATACTTTTTAACTTTGAATATGATGAAAAAGAACTCTTTTGTAGTTCACTAGTGAAATATACTATGTCCAAAATATTTAATCATAATCTGATTTCATATGCCAGTTTAGAATTTATATTATACTTGCTTAACTTTCATATTTAGAAGAACATCCATTGTAGCTGCAATGTTGTATATGTTTAGCTAGTTGGCACAAGGTTGGAGTTAGAGTAATTGATAGAGCTTAACATCCAGATAGTGGGATCCATACTCATGAAATTCTTTATTGACTTTAGCAATGCATAGTGGTTGCTTCAACTGCTTAATGAGGCTTTTTGAAATACGTGGTAACAACAATGACGATTTTAATGAATGGTGAGCAAGGACAATAAAAAAAAAATATTTTTGAGACTGGCTATTTATGGAGCAACAAAAACATATTAAATAGCATTATGACTAGTTTACCCTTCATCTCTAAAAATATTTTTAATTAAAATTTTAAAATATTTGCAATACACCAGAAGAATTTACCTTAATATTGTGATAAATTATTTTATATTAAAATTTTAACTTTGTTAAAAATAATTTACTTCTTTATTAAAGAAAATTACATGATTTTCTGTCTACAATATAGCTTTTAAATAAATTTATTTAATTTAAATGAATGATTTTTAAAACTAAATTAAAAATAACTTTATTTTCTTATATTTTTGAACAGACATACCTTTCCCTATGCATGTGTGTCCTCAAAATATATGTAAAACCTAAATTTAATGATGAAACCTAAATTTAATAGATAAAATCTGAATCCAATTCATGATTGTCTAGTACTTTTATTTTCTTAAATATAAACTGAGATCGGCAATCTGTTTTGATATATGTATATTGTGACCTTCTAGATTGGCACCATGAAGGAATGTGGAAGTTCACATTTTGACAATAGTGGTCAGGGGTACCTAATAAAAAAAAGGGGGATGAATTGTGATATAAATTAATGTATAATTCGGTTGAAAAGTTCTTAGGATGTTAGTTGGGGTGTACCAACTATTAAAATTGTGTTTATGTATATCTAATAGTAGGTGAGGGAAATGGATTGCATCAGGAGTTGTTGGTATGAAAGCTAAACTAGTGGGAATGAGTATTGTTTGTCTGTAAGGCCCCAATGAGTGCTTATTTATTAATTTTCTAATCTATTGTTTATTGCCATTCCAAGATCTAACCTGTATATGTGGGTGCATGTCCATTCATATCATTCCACACTTCACACCTCATTCATATTTTTAATTATCACTCAGAATATTCATCTTGCAATAACATTATTTATTTTGCCATAGATATTGCTAATAGCTCAGTCATTAATAGACCTCTGGATTAATGGACAGATAGACGCACACACACACACACCATCAGTTAGTTTTTTTTATGAATTATTTATCGCATAAAATCTTTCATTTGAAAATATAAAAGTTATTTGTTTCATTTATTATTAGTTAGTATTTGTAATTTAATATATATTTTTTAATACTCTATTCCTAACATTTTTTTTTTACAAGTAATAAATTCTTGCATATTATTGGCCTCATTATAATTTTTAAAAAAAGAAAAGGAGGCGTGGCTAAGTAGATGAAGGACTCCAGAAAAAGTTTTAGAGAAGGTGAAATACTTTTCTGAAAAGAAAAAAAAAAAAGGGCAGTAAAAGTAAAGTAGAGATAAATTATGTAATAAAACAAGTGAACCTAATATTTTCATTAAATTCTCTACTATTCCCTTTACTAAGTAAAGTTCTTTCATACTACTCAAGCGAAAATGCCAACAAGTAATTGGGAAGGACACAGGATAGGATTATTCAATATGGAAGGCTAAACTTTTAAAGGTACATCAATTCCAACTTTTACCGACTAACAATTTGAATTTACTTTTATTCAAAATGCATGGATATTATATAAATAAAAAAAATTTGCTAATACAATTTTGCTATAACTTACTTATAATGAATAGTGTGATACTGGAAATACATAAATTAACAATAATGATAATAATTGGAAAAGTTATGCTAAACTGTTTAATGAAATGTTTTATTGACTCTCATTTAATTAGTTTTCTATTTTTATTGTGCAAAATAAGGCTGAAACAGAGAAATTATTCATTCTAATACTTTACATTATTGGAATAACTATGTATACCAAATTACCTTACCATTCACACCTATAAATGAGTGATAGAATGAATGACTTAATGATATTAGATAATTATTTATCAGAAATGTGTATAAGCATGGATGATCAAATAACCCTGAACTTAATCGTTATTAAATTTTATTAAATGTTGGAAATTTTAGATGGAACGAAATTGAAAATAATGTGAATCATAAACATTTATTTGGATGATCTTACCGAGTTTTGGAGATTTTATGACAAATAAATTGATTCAAATATGTGCAAAAGCTACTTGTGATGTCCATTAAGAAACCCTAAGAACATTGGTGATTATTGCTGTTTTGCCAAATTCATGTTTATCCTGCAGGAGTAATGTTTATATGTTTAATGTTTGTTTATCCACCATTACCATCATAAGCTATGTGTACATTTCTACTCTTAAAATTTCAAGTGTGAACTAAAAAAAAAAAAAGATAGAGAAAAGGGGAATTCTTATTTTAATGATAGAAAGTTTGACATGCATTTCTTCCTATTGCATATGATAGATAGGTGGATTTTCTTTTAGGTTTAGTTTGATATTAACTTGATTTATTATTATTATGTATTTATATGCCTAATCTCCTCTAGAACATCTCAGAGATTTTGGTATAAATTATACCAAACCGGTAATATTTTCTTTTGTTGTATTATGTAAAAATGTTATATTCCCGTGCTCATATTATCGGTTCAAATGGAATGCTTTATTATTATTCATTAATTGGTAATGATCAATAGATATATGGAAATATTTATGCGAGTATTGCTGAATGGTCAGGCTTACTTGATAATATTTACGTTAATTTGAAATTCGATGTTCATAATTTTTCATATGTATTAGATTTATTTATAATTTAATTAATGCTAATATAACATTTTATTGTCTGATGTGATTTCGAAAATATTTCATACATGATCATATGTTCGCGTGTGTGTTTGCTATCATAAGCTATTTTATAATAGTTAGATTTATGCTTATTTGTTTTTCTATCAGTTTCAGCTGGTGCTACGTGTTAAAGAGTGTGAAAATTTGAGTTATCTGCTTATGGATTTGTCCTATATGAAATGCGTTTAATACCTTTTGAGTGAAGAGGCGATTGAAGGGATAATCATGCTATTCGGCTTGAGTAACGCTTCCTTTAATTGCTTACATATTGAGCCATGGGTGGTGGTACATTTCCTTATTAGATAGTATATGATATGTTGATGAATTAAGTTGAGGTTTGGAGTCTTGTTAACCCTCACTCGCACGTATGTGAATATTTATTTGTTATTATGTTGTTCTCCCTCTTCATTCCATGTAATTATTGTCATGTAGTATATGTTAGTTATTTCAGATAAATGTTTTAGTGATTTCGGTAATATACTTGAAGTTGGATTAATAATTAAATGGTAGGCTCATTGTACCATCGGTATTATGAAGTTTATTCTTTCCACAAGTAAGCCGATAGAAAATATAATCAATAAATGCGTTATGATTGTGAATTTATAAATGCGCACGCATTTGGAGATATGATAAACTCAAAGAAATGGAAGGAGACCATTGCTGGAATTGTAAGTTCTAAGTAGCTTGTCAAATCATATCACCCACATTATCATTATTTTATTTATTATTATTACTGGCAATTCTCCCTCCTGGTATGAATGTAACATTGGATTACAAAATTTTACTTTATTTAATGCTAATTTTAATAAAATTATTTCTTAATTTTATATAGTAAGTATAAATTTATGGACCTACGGAAATAATTTCAATGGCATTAGTTGATTATTTGATACCGCTTTTCTTAGTTCATTGAGAGCACTGAATGAGAATAGATGACATAAACATTGGTACGTAAATATATAATTATTTTGTATTGTTAATAATTTAATAGATAGAGTTGTAAATAATATTGAAATAACAGATAAGAAGAACCATCTCCAAATATTAAGTGTATAGGATTTAAGTAATTTAAGTGTTATTTAGTCAAGCTTGTAGTTAATGCGAAATTAATGTTAAATCATCATTGATGTGTTTTGTAATAAATGTTTGTTGAAGTAAGATTCCCTCTGAATTATTTTGCCGTGTACGTTCGATTGACCATTTCACCATCTCATATTATATTCCATTGATTTCTTTCATTTTGTTTATTATATTGTGCCCTTACTTTTCGTATCTGAAAGTTTGTAGGCTAAGAATCAAAGATTTTAATTCCAGCTGGAATCATAGCATATGAGGGCGCCACTAGGAAAAGTACCTAGAGCCACGAAATTAGAAGAATCTTATATTTGCGGCTGTTAATTTTTATATGTATGACAGATCCAGCTAACCTCCCCTTTGTAATCCCATTTTTAATATGCCAGTATATGTGACGATCATATGTTTTATTATCATATATAAGCGCTAAAGAAATAAACATGTACATATATATGTTTCAAATAATAATACGCTTTATTATAATTTTTACTTTCCTTTATTCAAAACTTTTGATAGAAACAAATCATTACTAATTCCCCTTCTACCTTCCTCTTTTGTATAAACTTAACATGACTAACATTATCGTTCTTTTTTTTTTCTTTTTTATATAAATAATAATAAAAAAAGAACTATAAAGGAGAAGAGTAATATGTATTTTTCGTTCTCGAAGGAACATGCGCTCTTACTTATATATATAAGCATCCCAGACTGGTCTGAATATTGACCGGTACAGGGACTAAGCGGCTTACTATTAGGAGTCAGATATTACACTAAACCTCTAACCCTCTCTTTCAATATTTACTCAACCTTTAAACTTTTCATTTATACTTTCTTAAATCATTTCTATTTTTTTTTTAAAAAAATCTCCCCCTATAGTCTTGAATTTTGTCAAAAGCTATTTGAAAACCCTCCATAAAAAAAATTATAAATAAATTGCATATTTTAAATAGAACAAATTGGACAATGTAAATATAAGCATTATAAATATATATAACAACACCCCTTCTATTGTCGCAACTTATAGTTCGTGGCTGATTAAATACAATCTTAATCAGATATGTACCCTGATCGATCAGTGTCCATACGCGTTTCTTGGGATCCTTTGGGAGTTGATTTACAGTAAAGCATTTTTCCCCCCAGCTGGCTCTGCTTTCTCTTATGTGGCCTTGTTCCATGAGGTGGTTTTCCAGTGCGATGAAAATCTGAATCGGCTAGTGTCCCACGGCTGGGGACGGACTTTAGTTGTTTAGCTTTCTAACATTTTATTTTCACTCTATAATAGTTCTTTTCTTTTATTAAAAACTAATAAGCGAATAATTTTTAACAATAGGTTTGCCTCTGTGTTTATAGTCCTTTTTCCATTGTTATTTTATCTGATTGCATTTCTTTAATTTTTTTTTTAGTCTTTTTACACCTTCCAACTACAAGCCACGACAATAGAATTAATTACAACTCTTTTCCCTCTCCCTTCAGATTAGAAAATTTAATTAAAAATTGTTTTCAAAAACAACCAAAAATATATTTTTAATATCACATTTGATTTAATCTCAATCACATTTAAAAAAAAAAAAAATTAATCTACCATTTTGCCTTTTTTTTTTTTTTCTGTTTTTTTTCTTTCAAATCCCAATTAAAAAAAACTGATAAATAATACCAAAAACCTACTATAAACAAAACTAATAAATAATACCAAAAAAAAAAAAAAACTTTCTACACACACAGCATTTATTTCTTATTTTCTACCTAATATACATATGTGGATATAGGTAATTTACATGCACAGAAAATATAACATGAGCCGACCAAAATTATCGGCTCATTGCATCTTTTCCCGATAAAAAATATATAAAAAAAAACTTTAATTATTCTGTGAAGGCTTCCCTGTCAATTCTCTCTTTTTACAAGGCTTTAAACACCTTGCATTATAAGTCCCTTTTTTCCCCTTTTTCCTAACACTATAAAGGCATTAGGTCCACATTTTTGAACAATTTTGTATGGGCCTTCAAACAAAGGGAAAAATTTCTTATATTGCTTCTCACTTACCCTGCTCACTGGTTGAGTTCTGACATAAACCCAGTCTCCTATCTCAAAACACCCTGGATATACATTCCCCCTTTTTTTTCTCTGTTCAGCTTTCTATTTTAACTGTTCTATAGCTTGACGTCAATTGTTTTCCACATTAACTATTCCTTTTTTCTGATGGTACCGGATATTTGAGAAGAGACGGTTCAATACGGCTATAATGTAATCTTTCAGGGGCCAGGCCGGTGGACTCGTGGTAAGTACAATTTATAATTTTGATCATCCGTGGAAGTACATTAAACCACTGCTTGTGGTTTCCTTTCAAATGAGCCCTGAATAAACACTAATTCTTTCATAACCCTTTCACAAGTGTTAGATTGAGGGTTTCTAATGGAGATTAAAACATGATGTATCTTCTCCTGCTGAAGCCAATTTTTCCATTCATTGGGCATAAAAGGCGTACCACGATCACTCAAAATTGCGCTAGGTTTACCCACCTGTACAAATTGTTTGTCTCTCAGCGCAGCGATCGATGATTTTGTGTCGGCATTATGCAAAGGATACGCTTGTACTAACTTCGAAAAAACGTCGTATGTCACCAAAATATACCTATATTGACAAAATGAAGGCAAAGGACCATAGAAATCGATGGTCAATAACTCATTTGGGTTTTTAGGTATAATAAGTAAGCATCCCAGCATAATTTTTATTCGCGGGTTTATTTTGTTGACATTTGTGGCATTTCTGTATTGTGTCCACAACAGACCAGTACATATTTGGCCAATAGTACCATCTTTGCATGAGTTTATTTATCTTAAGCGACCCATAATGTCCGTAGGTTCTATGTACATAATTTATCAAGCGTTCCCTTAAATTCTGAGGTATAACTATTTTCCAGCAATCTATCCTTCGCTTAACCTGAAACATTAATGCCCCCATTCATCATTCTATACCACTATAATATATTATTACCTCGTATGTGATTTCAGGTCTGTTTGATATTATTACAGCCTTGTATTAGTTTTTTGCATGTAAAATCAGATGCTTGAAAAAACTATTCTCTTCATATCACTTTCCATCACTTTATCAGAATCCATTGCAAGTGGGGTTAATCGGGCTCCCTCTAGTGTTAAGTTCTGACTTTTCACTGGAGCCGGATTTCTATTCAGTATATCAGGTACTATATTTTCTTTTCCTGAGCAATGTACTACCCGGTAATTGAACCTTTGAAGATATAGGGTCCACCTTATAAATCTATTGTTTGTTAAATAGCATTTGTTAATAACTCTTATGGTCCGTGATAATGATAATCTCAGATCCTAGTAATAAATGTTTGAGTTTGTTTAATGCCCAAATTATGGCCAGTGGCTCCCTTTCAGTAGTTGTGTAATTTCTTTGTGCTTGAATTAGAGTTCTACTTAAAAAATATAGGACTTGCAGTTTTCTTTCTTCATTTTCTTGAAATAGAACAGTCCCCAACCCGACTTTGCTGCTGTCTGTTTGTAGCATAAAAGGTTTTTTAAAATCAGGATAAGCAAGTGTAACTATTTTTAGAAAGTTTTTAATTGTTTTGAACACTTCACGTTGTTTTTCACCCCACTCCCATCGACTTCCTTTTCTAAGCAGTTGGATCCACTATTAACCAGCCCGAACGGCACACGTTGAAACACCTACGTATATCCCTCATATCTAAATGCGGTGTACTTTTTATGTTCTCTATGAAGTGGCATCTGCCAATAACTCTTAAGTTAAGTCGAAAGACAAGTATTTTTTTTCACGAAATTCTAACAGCAAATCTGTTATACGAGGTGGTACATCTCTGTCTGGTATTGTAATAGTGTTTAACTGCCGCGCGTCTAAACATACCCTCATGGAGCCGTCTTTTTTTTTTACAATTACCAGAGGGTTTATATAAGGAGACTGCTGTTTTCTTATGATTCCCCATTGTTCCATCTGTTGTATTTGACCGTCTACTTTGGTTTTATATTTAACTGGAATAGGATATGATCTCCCCTGAAACTGAGTCTCCTCTTTTACTCTAATGCCAGGGTTTGTAGCAAATACTCGTTTGTGCTGCTGTAATATTTCTCTGAGTCGGTTTTCCCAGTTGTTATTATTTTTCTCTAACTTGCTTACTTTGTTCTCTATTTCCTCATAAATATTCTCTACTATCATCTGTGTTACTTTATTACTTTGACTACTTTGTTACTAAACGGAATTCTTTCATTTTTTATTATTGCTATTTTTTTTACAGTAATTAATTTTTGTGCGAGTCCAATGCATAAAGTCTGAACCTTGTATCATATCTTCTATTAAATTTGTCATCGATAATAGTATATGTTGTATCCTTTGTTTCCCACCTGTATTTCTCCATATACCTGCATGGTGTCGAGCCTAACTCTTTTACCATTTGCCATCGTTATTTCTGATTTTTTTTAGAGGTAATATGTGTATTTTCCCTTCCTGATTCTTAGTTTGGTTTAGTATTTCATTTGAAATTATAGAGACTTGGCTCCCTGAATCCAACAACGCTTGCACTTGAATCCCCTTTGCTTTTACTATGATCACCGGGCACGTTTAGTCAGCCATTGTTTGTACTCTTTCTTTTTTTATTACTACATTTAATACTTTGGGTTTAGTTTCTTTTCGATACTCTTGTTCCTCTATGCTTTCCTCTATTCAAAGTGCTTCCATTACCTCCTTCAATCCTTTACGGATACAGGTAGTTAGTCTATCTGTATATTTTTTGGCATGTTTCTGTTTACTATACTCATCATCTTGTATTCCGAGATTGGGTATTCGATTACCTTTTTTAACTTCCTTATTTGTTTCAGAAAAAACTGTATACATCCCTTTTTTGTATATTTTTCTCTTTCTACATCCCTTCACAGTTTTTCTTGTCTTTCTATGCTCCAAAATCTACACATTAATGCTTTAATGTATTTTTTTAAAATTGTCCAGCTTCTCATATATAGCTCTCCACCAATCTTGTGCTACGCCTACCAAATGGTTACTTGCTATTATTATTATTTTTTTCTCTCCTACTTTGTATATTTTGAAACACTCTTCTAGGCTCTCTATGTGTTCAAATAAAGTCTCCTCTTCTTTTCCTTTGAAAACTTTTATTTCTATTCTGTCTCGCATTTTTTATTTTTATTTTTTATTATGTAAACAAAATTACTTCATATAGCATAAAACCCTCTCCCAACCAAGGCACCAACCCTCTGATCTCATCTAAAAACCTCACCTCGCCTATCTCATAACTCTTATCTCCGGCCGTTTATTCTCGTAAGCCCCACATTGGGTGCAATTTTCTATCTTTTTTCTAGCCTACCCCTCTGTGCCATTACTTTTTGTATCTAAAAGTTTGTAGGCTAAGAATCAAAGATTTTTATTACAGCTGGAATCGTATCATATGAGACTGCCACTAGGAAAAGTACCTTGAACCACAAAATTAGAAGAATCTTATATTCGCAGCTGTTAATTTTTATACTTATGACAGATCCAGCAACCTCCCCTTTGTAATCCCATTTTTAATATGCCAGTATATGTGATGATCATATGTTTTATTATCACATACAAGCGCTAAAGAAATAAACAAGTACATACATATATATTTCAAATAATAATACGCTTTATTATAATTTTTACTTTCATTTTATTCAAGACTCTTGATAGAAACAAATCATTACTAATTCCCCTTCTATCTTCCTTTTTTATATAAACTTAACATGACTAACATTACTGGTCTTTTTTCTTTTTTATATAAATAAAAAAAAAAACCACAAAGGAGAAGAGTAAGTCCCAGACTGGTCCAAATATTGACCGGTACAGGGACTAAGCGGCTTACTATTAGGAGTCAGTTATTACACTAAACCCCTACCCTCTCTTTCAATATTTACTTAACCCTTAAACTTTTCATTTATGCTTTCTTAAATCATTTCTTTTTTTTTAAATCTCCCCCTATAGTCTTGAATTTTGTCAAAAGTTATTTGAAAACCTTCCGTAAAAAAAATTACAAATATAAATAAATTACGTATTTTAAATAGAACAAATTGGACAATGTAAATATAAGCATTATAAATATATATAACAACACCCCTTCTATTGTCGCAACTTATAGTTCGTGGCTGATTAAATACAATCTTAATCAGATATGTTTTTATGGTTCAGCAATCAATAGTTCAATCAAAAAGCAAAGTTTATATTACTCTGATTAATCAGTGTCCATACGTGTTCCTTGGGATCCTTTGGGAGTTGATTTACAGTAACACATTTTGTCCCCCGGCTGGCTCCGCTTTCTCTTATGTGGCCTTGTTCCATGAGGTGGTTGTCCAGTGCGATGAAAATCAAGGAATCGGCTAGTGTCCTGGCTGGGGACGGGACGGACTTTAGTTGTTTAGCCTTCTAACATTTTATTTTCACTCTATAATAGTTCTTTTCTTTTATTAAAAACTGATAAGCGAATAATTTTTAACAATAGGTTTGCCTCTGTATTTATAGTCCTTTTTTTATCTGATCAAGTTCCTAGCCAGTGATTGCATTTCTTTATTTTTTTTTTTTTAGTTTTTTTACACCTTCCAACTAGAAGCCACGACAATAGAATTAATTACAACTCCCCCCCTCTTCAGATTAGAAAATTTAATTAAAAATTGTTTTCAAAAACAACCAAAAATATATTTTTAATATCACATTCGATTTAATCTCTCAATCACATTTAAAAAAAAAAAAATTAATCTACCATTTTGCCTTTTCTTTCTGTTTTTTTTTTTTTTCAAATCCCAATAAAAAAAAAAACTGATAAATAATACCAAAAAAAAAAAACTTTCTATACACACAGCATTTATTTTTTATTTTCTACCTAATATACATATGTGTATATACGTAATTTACATGCACAGAAAATACAACATGAGTCGACCAAAATTATCAGCTCAATATTTATCATGAAAGTATCATGTCATGCTATATATCCAAAATACAATAATTTTAATTTCACAGTACTTTAAATTCTGGAGAAATGCTATTTATATGATTGAGGCCCAGTACTTGATAATTTTATTGATGATGAAAGTTATTTAATATTAATTGTTCATTTAGAAAATGTTATTAATATTTCTCTTTTTTTTTTGTCTTAATATTTTTATTATTATTATTATTCCGTAGAACAACTTTAATTTTAAAAAAACATTTGTTTAATGAATATATATTTAAAAATTGATTAAAAAAGAATTTATTATTTATTAATTTTGATTTAATTTATGTATTTCAGATTTACAGGCTTCATTAGGTGGACCACCCATTGAGGTTAGTGTTTATAATTTCTCTTTCGTTCATTAAAGTATATATAGTATTTAGATAATTGCTTAAAAGTTACAGTACCATATGCAAATATGTAAAGGGTAGGTTCAACAATTAAGATAATAAAATATTATATTAAAGAAATATCATTTGATCAAATCCTGTTTGTTGTCTTCTTAATAAATATGTGTCTGTGTATATATATAATTTTCAAAATACTCTGGAAGAAACTCAGCCGTATTCAATATACAAATATAAAAAAAAAATCAATAGTAGCTGAAGCCAATTTACGGCATTAAAATTTAAACATAAAAAAAAAAAAAAAATATTCAATCAACTGTTAAATGCTACTCAGGGTGGTGTACACTGCCATAAACTGGCTATAGCTATTATTGTTTTGTTTTTTTATATTGTTATATTGGATAATATATCAAATTTATTAAGCATAAACAGATAATATTGTAATAATGTGAAAGCTAAAACCTTCAACAGATACGCCTTAAACATGCTTACGTGACAGCCAATAAGATGGAATAATGACATCACATAGACCTCTCAATTCTCAAACACAAGTCAGAACTATAAGAAAAAGATGGGACCCATCTTAATCTATGCCTCATTTTATATATAAATAAGCCAGATTCAAACATTTTGAACTAAGAGTGTGAAGCTTAAATACCGTCACATTTAATTCACTAAATATTATATATATAAATAAACAACATAAAATCTTTCGATATACTATGAAGCAATTTTTTAAATCTAATGAAATGATATTAACAAATGTAAGTTAGTGAATTAAATGTGAAGGTATTTAAGCTTCACCCTCTTAGTTCAAAATGCTTGAGGCTGGCTTATTTATATATAAATTGAGGCATAGATTAAGATGGGTCCCATCTTTTTCTTATAGTTTTGACTTGTGTTTGAGAATTGAGAGGTCCATGTGATGTCATTATTATATTGGATAATGTAGAATTTATTCCAGAGTATTTTGATTATTATATTTATTTTATCTGATTTTTATATATATAATTTTATGGAGTTTGCCAGTATTCATGGCATTTGGTTTATGCTATAGCAGAGAAACTGAAATTTGTAGGTCATAATGAACTGCATTAAAATATGCATTTTAACACATTATAAGTGTGTGTACATATTTTATATGCACTATACACTAAAAAAAAAAAAAAAAATTATGGAAAATTAAAAATTTTGTTGAATTACAGATATAGGGGAATACTGAATGTATAATATTTAAAACGTAATTAAGTGGTAAAACAGTTAATAAGAATAAAGTTAATGAGTCATATATGAGATATAAAGGAAACAAGAAAATTTTTGATGTACTATGAAAGTTAACAAATGTGTTTAAGAATTTTAAAACTCCAGTAAAAATTACTCCTAAAATTGAAATATTAAAATAAAAATATGGCTGAATGATTAGAAATCACAAGCAAAACATCAAAAATGAATGTAATCATTCTAATTCTAGAAAAAAAAGATGGAAATTCAAAAGACAAAAAAATAAAAGTGAATTTTGCTATAGTAACATATAATAATCTATGAACTACAAATATATTTACATATATCACATCTTAGTTTTTTACTCAATTCATTTGACATCTTACGGTTTTATCTTTTAACTTTCTCCATCCCAAACTTTTTTTTTAAAAGTTATAGTCATATCTGACATTGCCTTTAGAAATGGACTATTCCAGATTCCTTGCCTGATTGGCAAGCACCCGGTCGCTATTCAATGGGGATAAATCCTTCATTGGGGTTCATGCTCTGAATCTGAGTTTTTCGAGTAAGGTAGGGGATCTTCCATTAAATAGACAGTCTTTTGGGAGGCACGGCAGAGAGCAATTACTTTTGTCAACCTGAACAACTGAACGTGCTCTCCAATAAAACCCTGCCATCAGCAAAGGTTTTTTCTCTAGTCGTTATTGCAATATCTGAGGCAAATCCATCTAGGACAGCAAACTGCTACGACTGCATTTGACTCGTGGCAAGCTGTCTGAGTACAGCCAGAAGAGTGAACTAGAGCTGACTCGAGGCAAGCTGTACTGCACAGCCAGAAGAGTCTTAGTTGAACTCGTGAGGCAGGCTACTTACATAGCTGGAAGTGAGTTCCGTTACTCTGCACAACTACCTTAACAAACATTACATTGTATTAACCATATTTATATGTTTTATTAACTAACGTGTGTATATTTTTGTCACTAATAAATTATACATATTAATTGTTGAGTATTGTCATCATTTGTCTGTTGGTTGGAATCAAACCTGAAAATTTAGCCAAACGTAACAGATCTGGCACAGTCAGACAAAAAAAAAATTTCCCTCGCAGCTGAAAAAATTGTAGAAATATGCATGTTTTTAGTTTGCATATTTGTTTTTTTTTTTTTTTTTTGAAAAAATTACATTCACCGTAATGGAATTATGGTGATTTTTTAAAACCACATAAAACTGTTGAATAAAAATTGACCGCAAACATAAGGGCATGTCAATTTGAAGTTACAATCAATTACGAGAACTTTACTCACAACACAGCGACAAAAGCTCACCCTAGTAGTTTAAAAGCTTTGTTGAGTATATTGGTGATTATTTATCTTTTTAACATATATGTGTTCAAGTGTATCAGTGTTATGAGATAGAGTGGAGAGCGGTGGGTCATGTGAAAGTCTGTGCTCATGTATCCTATACATAACAACGTAGTTGTAAAATTAAAAATTAAGAGTGGTAACTCTGAAATCAAAAATTAAGAATAAAATTAAACGTTAAGAATGTTAACTCTGAATAAAATTAAAAATAATTACGAGTGGTGTATCTCGCATGTAAAATTAAAAATTAAGAGTGGTAACTCTGAAATCAAAAATTAAGAATAAAATTAAACGTTAAGAGTGGTAACTCTGAATAAAATTAAATATAATTACCAGTGGTGTATCTCGCATAAATAAATAAATATGGCTAATGCAATCAGCTCAATGGAAGCTTTTGACTTGGCACAACTTGAGAGCTGGTCAAATTATAAGGAGTGCTTGATTTTTTTACCTACAGGCCCACCAGATTAAAAAACCTTAAGTAAAGTTAGCCAATCTAATGACCATTACAGGTCCGCGACATATAATATACTCATGTCTCAATAGGTCCACAGACATATAATATACTCGTCTCAATCTACAGCTGTAACTCCAGCTGAGTTGGATTTTGACAGAGTGTTGACAATTCTCACAGAGTATTTTTTCCCTAAACCCTTAACATTAATGAAGAGATACCATTTTAATCTCAGCATGCAAGAACAGGGGGAAACATCTAGAGAATTTGCAACAAGAATCCGAACATTAGCCTTGAAGTGCAATTTCAAAGACTTCATGAATGAAGCATTTCGTGATTGTTTTATTTCTAGCATAAATGATCAACAAATTTGAGGCCAAAAATGTTGATGATTCCAGCCATAGATTTTGAGACAGCAGTAGCTCCGGCAGGACTAGCAGAGACTATAGCTAGTCAAACTACCCCATTAAAAAGAATTACTAAGTATGAGATGCAAAAAATTGAGCATAACACTGGATCCTCTAAATACTCAGAGAACTAAGCATCGAATAGCCCACGGCATTGCTATAGATGCAATGAACAAATGCACAGCCATACAGAATGCCTCTCGATGCACCAAGCGAGTTGAACATATAAAGGCGACATGTCTGAAATTGAAAAGACAAGCGGCCGATATGAGAATGGAAAAACCCATTCCAAAAAACAGTAAATGCAATTATGAGAAATGTAAACAAGTTGCCTGTATAAATCATATCAAAGACGACCAGTCTGGATTTATATATTATAACAGGGCTGGATCCAAACCCTGTTCTAAATTATAGTATGATATAAGTTAACATATATATATACTTGATTAAAAATGATATTAAGTTAAATTATTTATATATATGTATATATATTTTAAACGGGTAAATGAAAATAGATTGAAACATAAGAGGGAGGGGGGTTATGTGGTTTGTGCTCTTGTATTTTGTTTAGAAGCATGTGTATTTATATTACTGCATGGGTGAATGAGTGTAATAAATTCATAAAAAGAAGAAAATTTACATGGCCAAGCTTTAAATTCCAAGATGGACGACAGACAGAATTTCCAAAAAGATATGCTAATTGCAAGAAAGGTAGAGATTGCTATCTTGATGAATAAAAGTATTTTAATTGAAAAGGAAATTATTTCAAGATGGAAGATGGAGTGTAGAATTGTTAAAAAAGGATAAGTTAAATGCCAGGAAAGAATCAAAAAAGGTATAGATCGCTAACATAATAGATAAAAGCTATTTTTAATTAAAAAAAGAAAAGTTGCTGAAAGGTTTTGTTTGTTCAAACCACATGGTTTCATTTAAAAAGAAAAAAAAAACAATAGCATTTTAATTAAGAAGTTGGGAAGCCAAACTTAAAAAAAAAACATGCCAGACAGACGAGTGCCACGAGCAAGATCGTAGAAAAATCAGTTAAATTTTTATATATATATTCGCCAATCATGAACAGGCTGGGGTAAAGGACAAGAATGGACCGGACTCTGCCAGCCATCCTGCGGAGGTATTGCGGTTGCTGTCCATATAGGAGCGAAGCCCTTTCTGAACTACAGGTAGAGTGACATTCACCAAACGCCATTGATTGTGTCCTACGGAATCAACGGAGAACTACCTAAAAATCACTTATTCACTACGTCACAACACAAAGCCTGCGAACATTACCATTCATCTGCACCCTGTTGAGAAAAATCAAGGTAACACAAATAATTTCTTAAATGCCAGTCATCTCTTAAATAAGAACTTATTTTCAATAAAGTAATAATGCATAAGGGCTAAAAGAAAACAAAGAAATATTTGAAATAATGCCCAATGTAATTCTATGAATGAATAGACTGGATAATGATTTATTGCATTTACTTTGTATTCTATAATTTATATGTTTTGTTATATTTATGAACCTATGCAGAGTATGTGTTTGCATGCATGTTATTCAGATATTTGAGCACAAGCCAATACATAATAATGGGATTTTATTTGTTTCTACTAATAAATATTAAATTTGTGTTTTAATTACAAGTGTGTGCATTCAGTGTTAACTTCTTTAAAACTTAGATCATATCGTAAGATTAGAGAATAGTATTAAGAACAAAAATAATAGATTCAGGGAATTATTTATGTGTTTACGTGCGCACTTGGTTTATTCACCACCTCTTTCCCACGGTTAACATCCACCACCTCTGAGTGAGCTAGCCAGAGATAGAAGCTCTACCTATTAGAAATTGATACTCGATCTCTCCCAGCATAATTTTTATTTAGCGTTGATAGGATTGGCGCTTGGAGTCAAATTGACATCCATAAATATGCTGGGCGAGTGATAAGAGTACCGGGCAAAATTACTTATATATATATATATTCGTGTTATAATTTTGTTTTAAGAAAAAAAAAAAAATTAAGTTTTAAATACGTAATAAGCGTATACCATATATATATATACGCGATTCACACAAGTATTGCAGGCGGTTACAAACACTGTTGTAATTAATGATACACCAGTTAGATTGGAACTTGACGCAGGGTCAGCAGTGTCTATAGTTTCAAGAAAGATCTGGGCAATCATTAATAAAGAGAATAATTATAAACTGCACCCTAGCAGTAGATCAATATCAGGCTATCAAGGGAATAAAATCAAACTGTTGGGTCAAACAACAGGAAAAATTATTATGCCTAACAAAACTATATACCTACCACTGGTAGTGGCATTAGGTAACGATTGTGATTTAATAGGCTGTGCCTCGCTCAGTCACTTAGGGTTCAAAGTGACCAAAGTGAACCAGCTCACAACATTATCAAAGATAAAATCTGATTACTCTGAAGTTTTTAACAAAGATGTACATCTGTACTTGGGGCAACCAATCCATTGTAAATGGGGAGGTAAAACTTATCAATTGTAGGTGCAGATCACTTCCACTATCTTTGTGTACTAAAGTAGAAGCAGAGCTCGAGATGTGGCAGGTAGCTGGTACAATTGAGCCTATATCATATTCTGAATCGACCACTCCTGTAGTACCGTCATCAAAGAGAATAGCGATATACATATATGTGATCATCATTGTACAATCAACAAAGCACTTGATCCAGATAATTATCCATCACTATCAGTCAAACAAATCCTATCCACACTGTCAGGTAGTAGGGTTTTTATCAAAATTGACCTAAAACATGCATACTTGCAACTTCCTGTTGATGACCAGGCTGTAAGGCATTATTAATAATAACCCATAAAGGATTATTTATAATCAAGCGACTACCCTTTAGTATATCAGTTGCCCCAGCTATTTTCCATAGAGTCATGGATCAACTGACTGCTGGATTACCGGGTGCAATACCATACTTTGATGATGTCTTACTAGTGGCCCAAACTCCAGATCTACTCTAGGGGGCAACCAAAGAACTCCTAGATAAATTCAAAGCCTCTGGCATTAAAATAAACCAGGAGAAGTGCATATTTGAAGACAAAGAGCTTGAATTTTTGGGATATAAAATAAATGCTAGTGGCATTTATCCAACTCAAAAGAAGATGTTGGCAATGAAGAAGGCCAACCACCGGAAAATAAGAAGGAACTTCAGCCCTTTTTAGGGCTGATAAACTATTATGAAGGTTTCTTATACATAAACTGAGGCTCTGAACCATTGTACAGACTACTAAACAAAAAAGCAGCCTGGAAGTGGGACAGTAATCATAATAAAACATTTAAAATGCTGAAGAATTTACTATCAGATACTGCAGTGCTGGCACATTTTAACCTGGAAAAGGTGTTAGTGCTGACTTGTGATGCATCGCCTGTAGAAATGGGAGCAGTGTTATCCTATAGGAATAATGATGGAACACAGTTCTATTGCTTTTGCATCAAAGTGCCTTTCTAGAACTGAGAAATAGCATCAAAAAGTTCCACAACTACCTATATAGTAAACCATTTAAGCTTCAAACAGATCTTTGCATCTGATAAGCAGATCTCACAGCATGCCTCACCACATATGATGTGGTGGTTCAATTTCCTATCAGGCTGTGACTTTACCCTTCAATACGTCGAGGGAAAGCATATACCTCACGTAGATGCATTAAGCTGACTGCCTGCAGAAATCACAGACAGTCCAACATCATGCCAATCAATTATCACTGTTGATCTAGATCCAATCATACCACTGAACAGCAAGTCAGTGGCAGAGTGGACTAACAATCATCTGGGATTCCAAAAGCTACAAAAATGGATCCAACAGTGTTGGCCTAATAAAAAACCAGTTAAGTTATACTCAGCCTACTGGATGCATAGGTTGGATCTCTCAACTGAACACGGGTGTATTATCTGGAGATCCAGAGTTGTCATTGCCCCATCCGGATGTTCCCAGATGCTCAGTTTCATGCATTATGGGCACCCAGGAATAGTCCAGATGAAGATTCTGGCAAGATCAAACATGTGGTGACCTACCTTAAATGCTGACATCGAAGTCAAAGTCCACCACTGCTGGGAGTGCAAGATGAATCAGAACATGCCAGTAAAAGTCAAGACTCCAGTGGCCCAAATCTGAAGGGCTCTGGTCTAGACTTGATTGGGATCATGCTGGGCCATGGAAAGGCAAACTGCATGTTGATAATGGTGGATTTATTTTCCAAGTGGCTGGAGTTTGTTGATGTACCATCTCTACTGCACAACCACGATAGAAGCTCTGAGAAGGCTATTTGCAACACATGTTCTTCCTAAAAGATTAATGACTGACAATGGCACAGCTTTTTCAGCTGGTGCATTCAAAGCCTTCTGCACTAATAACATTGAACTCGTGAACAGCCTTTCAGTCCACCCTGAAAGTAGTGGTCAGTCGTAGAGATTGGTACAAGAAGATAAGAAGGTGATAACAAAAATGGATATGGGAAGTTGGAACACCAGAATTGCTAGACTTTGCTAGCGCAGCACTCCACAGCAGCAGGGACGACCCCAGCAGATCTGTTCAACAGACCCTTAAGAACTATCCTATCAACCCTGAAGCCTGATGCCAAACTTACCTGAATAAGAAGAGAACAAAATAAAAATTCAAATAGGTACATAAATACTATGCCATATGTACTATGGGTCCACAAAATGGATACCCACAGTGGTGACTCAACTAAAGGGTCTCCGTACTGTTGTTATGCAAACAGAAGATGGTCATCAACATCATCACCATCTCCACTGGCCAAGACTCAACCACACAACAGAAACTGACAAGCAGTAACCAACCTGAAACAAGTTCATCAAGCGAAGAAAAAGAAGCTAAGGACAGCGATGAATGGAAGCCACCAACAAAGTGGACAATACGTTGTCCAAGACATCTCGATGACTACGTTTTCCAGAGCTAATTTTAACCTGGAGGAGGGATGTCATATCTGACCTTGACTGATTGGCAAGCATCAGGTCGCTATCCAATGAGAATAAATCCCTCAGGGTTTGCGCTCTGAATCCAAGTGTTTCCAGTAAAATAGGGATCTGCCATTAAATAGTCAGCCTTTTTGGTGGCAAGGCAGAGAGCAATTACTTCTGTATACCTGAACGACTGAATGTGCTTTTTAATAAAACCTCTGCCATCAGCAAAGGTATTTTCTCTAGTCATTATCGTGATATCTATGCAGTGAGGCAAATCCACCTAGGACTGGAAACTGCTACGACTGCAGTCGATTCGAGGCAAGCTGTCTGAGTACATCCGGAAGAGTCTGAACTAGAGCCGACTCGAGGCAAGCTGTACTGCACAGCCTGAAGAGTCTTATTTGAACTCGTGAGTCAGGATACTTATATAGCTGAAAGTGAGTTCTGATACTCGGCACGACTACCTCAACATTAAATTGTATAAACCAAATTTTTTGTTTTATTATAATACTAATATGTGTGTACATTTTTGTCACTAATAAATTATACATATTATTTGTTTAGTAGTGTCATCATTTGTCTGTTTGTTTGAAACCAAACCTGTAAATTTAGCCAAACACAACAGTTATTATCGATATTTTTAGGTAATTATTGCTCTACATTGTATTATATCCTTGGTCATATTTTCACAATAAAAACAATCAGTATTACATCTATTTAAATAGGTGTTGACATATAAAGATTATAATGATTACAAAATATTGCTTTCTTTTGGAAGTCTGTTATTATTTATTCCTGAATTTCACTATAGTCTAATGAAAATGTGCCAGTTACAAAAATTGTGTTCAAAACATTAAGAACATTCTTAGAAGATCCTTGGAACACAGTTCCTGTTTTCTTTTAATCTTCCAAATTAAAATGTTCACCATCTATAATACTGTTTCAAGATAAAAACCAAAGTGTTTAATCTTATGATCTTGTCATTGTATTTTCAAAATATTACAGAGTATCCACAAATGAAATTTTTTTAATGCCTTGTAATATTTTAAGAAAAAGTTCATATCTTAGTACCATACAATAAATTTGATAAAGTAATAGATCTATATACAAATATTTATATTATTGTGTGAAACATCGCATTTTTTAATTTGTTAAATGCAACAATAACACCCTAGAATCTGTATTGCATCTCAAAATTTGATTCTGCTTTTCCACTTGAAAAACTTTCAAGGTACTTATATTGATTTCATTCATCCAAGCTACACTTATATTGATTTCATTCATCCAAGCTAAAAGGTTTTTAAAAATTTTATTTTTTATCACTGATTTATAAAGTACCTGAGTTTCTGAACATTAATATCTAAATTAAAATCTCTATAAGTTGTACTAAAAAATAAATCTTTAGAACAAATGACAGTCATCAGTATATTGTAAAACTAAAAACCAAGAAAATTAAGTTTTTGTTTTGCTTTTAATCTGTTCATATTAAAAACTCCATTGGCAAACCTATATTTTGTTTCGATGCCTGCTTTATGAAACCATTTATAAACTTTCAAAGATTACTATTATAAGAATAGAAGACAACATTCGAGCTAGAATACATCTGTTCAATACCAGTTTTTACTGTATATGCTTCATATTTTTTATCTCCAGTAATAATGATTTATCTTGCACCATTATGTAAAAATTATAAAATGAAAGTAAATTTATATATTTTCAAACAGTGCTACAAATCATCTTGATAAACTGAGTCAGATAACTTAAGAAAAGTGAGAGAAGTAATATATAATTCTTGTTTTTATTAAAGATACTTTTATATATATATAAGTTGAGCAACAAAGGTCAATATCATAATGATTTTTGATTTTTCAAAAATCTTGATTGAGTCTTGAGTAACCCAGTCATCTATAACTGAAAATAATCTATTCAGTATAATTCTGTAAATACTTTTGCTATTCTGATAGCAGTGTCACTTCACAATAATTACTGCAGTATTTTATATCTTCTTTGTTTTATTAATTAGAGACCATTGAGGTGTCTTTAGATCATATGATGTGGTTTTATGAGTTTATATATTTCTAAAATCCAATTTATTTGAAGTCTGTATTATCATTATATTTTGAAACTTCTCCAGGTAGTCCATATACTTTGACTTCATTATAATAATTTTGCCCAAATTGCTTAAAAGTAATTTTTTTGAAATTTTATATCATTTTTATATAAACTAATGTCATCTACTGATTTAATATGTTTATTATTTGTTTGTAAGATCAATAAGATATCACAAAGTAGTCAAATATGGCCAGAATCAACTGATTTAACTTTTTTAGTTTTAATCCAACAATCATTCTTATATCTTCTTATAAATATTTAGCCTTAAATTTTTTTATTTTTTGTGAAGTTTCATATTGTATTTTTTATTTTTCCAGGCAGAAAATGATTCACATTTTCTTTAAATCAAGTCACCAATATTTCATTATCAAAGCTGTGGGCTTTGTTTTTTTTTTTTTTTTAAATACTCATATTTAGTTACTCATCAAAAAGATAGAAAGGGAAGATTGAAGTCAGAATTGCTATTTATTGAATTAAATAATGGAAATATGGATACACAACACTCCATTATCACAATTAGTGCAAAGAGATAACCAATGAATAACAAACGATAAACAAATCTTTATTCACTTGATTAACTTGAGATATTCCATATGAGATTGTTCATTTAACCATTGAACTATATAGTGTTATTTTAGGAAATATGATGGTTGATTACATAAGCAAAGTAATTGTGATATATAGCTAATATTCAAATCTAAATATAATATTTCAATGGTATTATGTTATTGACATAATTTAAAATTGTTTCAGAGCCCTTATGGAGAAGCTGTTGAGCCAGAGAAAGCACCAGAGGCTATCTCTAGAGCTGTGGCTAGTTTGCCCCCAGAACAGATGTTTGAACTCATGAAACAAATGAAGGTATTTTTATTTATTTATGTAGATCTAGCTTTAGAAATATATTAATAGAATATAATGCAGAAATTTGCATAAGAAGAAATTTATATTTTACTGCTTCAAAAATTTTTTCCATATTTATTGATAACAGTATTCAAAAGAGAGAAAAAAGTAAGTAATCAGATTTTTTTCATGTGTGTATATGTGAAGAACCACCAGTTTTTTAAAAAAAAAAAGTTCAATAATAGTTATTATTACGGAACTCACTATCCCCAAGTTGATAGTGCCAGATATACCGGAACTATTGGGTACACCATACGACGATGCAAATATGACTCAGTAGTTGGTTGACTTGAATACAATGTGTCAACCAACCTACAACAAGTCATATCCTACATCCATGATTCAACGGCACAGTTGGGTGCGTCAGATGTTACTGAATTAAGAATGACATCTAACAAAAAGAACGCATCTCACTACTGTCAGACCTAGGCCTTCGAATAGGATGTTAAATATATCACAATGAAATGCCTATCTCCAAGTCACATCTACTTTCAATTAACTAACTTAAAATATTTCAATGTAACCTAGACCAGTGCATATTCATTACACCTCCCTTTTTAGGCCCGATTACACCACGGAATTGAAACTCAGGGAGTTCTTGCAGTCAGGTCTCTTCAGGGATGGACTTACTCAATTATTAACCAAATATGCCTATATATAAGCATAGATATAGAAAAATACTGATGATGATCAATTATTTATTAGAGCAATATATAATCATGATGATGATCATCAAATCTCTAATGTTGTAAATGCACAATAATGATGGTGATGATCAAACATCTATTAGACTCAAATAGATCAGATTGATTTAAACAACTTAATTTATTAACAACATATAAAATAAATATTTACAAACAAAAAATAATAAAATAGATAAAATATTCGGTTATCAAAAATGGTTTTTCTATCATCTTGATGGCTTCATACAACAGAAATAAAATAATTTGAAGTATATTATATACAAAATTATACTATATAATTGTTAAATATATACATGAAACAACAAAAAAGAAAAGCACAATGAGAGTTCACTAATTCTAAAACTACATCATTAATGTAATTATTAGAATAGTTTTAGGCTAGGGTAAATATATTATAATATTTTTTTTACAAAAAATATATATATAGCCCCACCCCATTTATTTGTATGTGTAAGTCATAGTAGAAATTAATGATAGATACAAAGAAAGACCTTTTACTCAGTGGGTTAATTGTGCATTCAGAAATAAAACAAAATTATAAGTAAATATTATTAAAACTTATTAGTAGATTATCTAGTCTTGTTGTCCTAAAGTTTTGCCCTCAATGTTAAATATATAAAAACCTTACTTGAGGTGAGGTCACCCTGATGGATTTCCAGAGGAATCTGAAAATTTACTTTTATTAAAAAAAATAATACATATTAATTGAAGAGGATTCTTTTTTTTAATTTACATTAACATGACATTTATCCATCCATTGCTTCCACTTTTAAATTGCAGGTGATCGAATTTGAAAAATGAATCTTAAACACACAATAAAAAAATTACAATATATAAACTTTCAAATAAAAAAATGACAAAAGCAAAAAAAAAAAGAAAATCTCGTGAATCAAAATAACATATTTATCTTGAGTAAAGCAAGCATTTTATCTCCACAGTTAAGAGTTTATATATATAAATATCAATCTCCATGTCTAGCATTCCTGTTTGCCAACTCTGTTAATATTCATACAGTTCATGCTGCTTGGTTAAAACAAACACATCCAAATTATCTCTCCTGAACGTATATAAATCCATGGAAGATTGTTGTACATCACTGTTCTATAAGACAGACATCTTGATGAAAAATTTCATAATGACATTGAACTAGCTTTGGAAAATCCCACAGCATTGGTCCTCTACCCCTGACACATTGTAATGATTTCTTTTATAAACTGTTATTTATAACGTGGTTTAAATATATATAAAAGTAGCTTTTAAAGAAAATAGTTAATTTTTAGTAGTTTCATGTTTCCTTTGCATTATTTCTATTATAATGAATTTTAATTTGCAGAATAAATTGTCACTAGTTCATTCCTGTTAATTATAAATTAAAGTTTAACTTCTCTAAACCACAAATATTAAAATTTTACTGTTTTTTTTTTTGACACCAAATAGTTTTTTTCTTTTTTTAAAAGAAATAAAAACTTAAACTTTTCTGCTGTCAGTTCAATTCTAGATTTTCAAGTCAAGAATGCTACTTTGCTGTCGGTTCAATTGCCGATTTTTCCACTCAAGAGAAACGCTCTCTTGTCACATGCTTGCGAAAAAACCTATTGTTGCAACTTCATAAAAAAAAAAATCAAATTATAAAATATTATTATTATTTTTATTTAATTTTCATTATTCCAAACTTGATCATTTAACCACAATTTTGACCTCATATAAATTTTAATCTTTAATTATGTCCATTCTATAAGTCAATCAATTAGTATTTTTAGTTATTGAAATTAAATGAATAAAAGAAAAACAATTAATTTTTACCAATAGTCGAACATTTTAGTTTATATGCATATATATTTCATGTATATAGCAAATTTGTTTGCTTTCTCACAATAAAAAAAAAAAAATAAGAATTAATTTCTCAAACACATTAGTTTATTACCAGCGATGCCTAATCAATAAACAGAAGAGACACTTGTTTCGCCATTTCTAAAAAATGGATGATATAGGAGGCAATTTGCATACATTTGCATATAGCTAATAATCTGAAAAGACCATGAATAATGAGCAACAAGGTCTCTGAAAGCGCTAAGTCTGTAAATTAGAATATATATAAAAATGCCTACATTGTATTATATAAAAAGTTTCACTGCAATGCATCAGCGTATTGTTAATTACAAAGTAAAGGTAAAATAAAATTTGATATTAGTTTATCTGTATGTTTATATATGTATATACTACATTTGTATAAGCAAGTAGATATTTTATTTGCCTACCACTTGGTCTGAATTCATAACATTTTAAAAGAAATTAGGGCAGGTGTGAAGGCTAGTTGTAAGCATCTCTTACAATACCCCACTTCTAAACAGTTAAAATTTTAAATTAGATTTTAAATTTTAGCACTCACAAGTACAATAAGAATGTATGATTATTTTGAGTTTGGTGAAGGGTTGATACATTAATTTCTTTACTTTCTAATATTTTTTTTCCTACTTTTTTTTTTTTAACAGCTGGTTTTATGAAGTTCAAATAGTGTGCTGGATTAGAGCTTTGATGGTTTTATAATTGAGGCATAACCAAGAATGTGTCTTTGTTACAGAAGGCACATGGAATTATTTATTTGCTAACCTTCTCCATGCTCCTTTGAGGCTTATTGGACTTTGAAGGATTAGCCAAATATCAAAACATGTTCGTTTAAGTTAGCCTCTAGATATTCCCATTATTGCATTTATGCATTACTTGGGAAATAACCTCATCAAACTTAATATCACATATACATTTTTTTTTATTATACATTGCACTTTCTATTGTCACAAAGTTTACCCTTTTTTTTTTTATTTATAAATCTCAGCTATATTAAAAATTTCTTAATATTATCCCGCATTGTTACTAACATCTAAAATAAGGCTTTAAGATATGGGCATTATATGTGCCACGGATCTCTCCTTGGTTTACCCAAAATGCATTGGGACCTGATTGCTTAACAATGGTATATGGTCCCTCATACGTATTACTAAACTTATGATACTTATCTTCCTGCAGTTTACTGGAATGTGGAGTTTTTATTAGCACTGTCTCCACTTCTAAATTCATATTTAGACCTTCTTTCTGATTTCTACAATTGGCTTTCATAATAAGTCGCTCTTGAGCTTTTAATATATCCTTATCTTTGTCTATGATTATTTTTGTGGCTATTGGTTTGTACCATTTAAATAGCACAGGTGTAATTTGATGAAAATGTAATCGGATAGGTATGAATCCAGTTGACTCATTCACACTCCAATTGATGTACTCAACTACCTGTTTCGTCTGCTTAACCCACCCCTTATGTTCTCCCTCTAAATAGGTCCTAAATGGGTTTGACAGGATTCCTAATGGAGGTCAACACATGCTTGATCCTTGATTTTCCCACCCATTACCATGATTGGTTAAAATGATTCCAGGCTTTCCTACCATTGGGAATTGGAGGGTGTCCAGTACTTTGATCGTATGTTTAGTATTGGCTTGGGGTATTGGGTAAGCAGCGACATATTTGGAAAAGAGATCATAGGTGACTAATAAATATTTTTGCCTGTTAAATGGAGGCAATGGCCCATAATAGTCAATCGCTAAGATCTCGCCTGGTCTTTCTGGTATAATTGAATTTATCTAGTTGGTATAGTTTTGGTTTACTGGTTTGGTTTTCAAACAAGTTGGACAGTCTTTGAGAGACTTCAAGACATCCTCGTACATTTTTGGCCAGTAAAACCAATTTTTTAAGAGTGTGATCTATCTTGTGAGCACCGTAATGCCCATACAGACAGTGGACGTACTTTATGAGTGGGTCTCTTAAAGGTGTGGTACTACCCTCCACTCATCTGCATCGCAATCAATTCTATATAGCAAGACCTGTTGTTCAAGTTTAAATCAATCAATATTCTTGGTCACATTCAAAACTTTCTCCCCTAACAAAACTTTCATGATTGGGTTTAATTCTGGGTCATTGATTTGTATCTCGGGTAGGTTTTCCAACTCGTTCTCTACATTACTATCAGCCATTATATTGACATTTGTAATGTGGGCATTGTCTACCGATAAATGATTTTTTTTTTTCTTACATGGGTTTTTGTTTGACATATTAGCTCTTCTATTTTTTTTTGGTTTTTTTTTTTTTTGTGTTGGATAATTTTTTTCCTGAGCAAAAACCTCCTTATTAGTAAACTATTAGTCAGGTAGCTGTGATTAAGGAATTCGAGGCTTTTGTGATCAGTGATCACTATTACCTCTGATCCGAGTAGTATCTGTCAAAATTTTTGGAAGGCCCACACTATTGCTAGTGCTTCCTTCTCAGTGATCGTATAATTAATCTCTGGACCCTTCAGGAGCTGACTGATAAAATAGAGGACTCCAGATTGGCCATCTTCCTGGATTTGGGATAGCGTTACCCCCAATCCGAAACCACTACTAACTGTTTGGACAATGAATGGTTTATTAAAATCAGGGAAGGCTAACATGGTTTGCTCTAAGAACCCTGTTCTTAATATTTTCAAATGCTTGGTCCAGTTCTGCGGTCCACTTTCATCGTTCATCTTTTCTAATTAGTTTTAGCAACGGTTCCATGTGGTCAGCGAACTTCTGGTAGAAACGGTTGTAGAAATTAGATAAGCCTAAAAATGATCTAATTTGCTTCTTATTAATTGGTTTGGGGAAGTTTTGAATGATACTGATTTTCTCTGGATGGGGCCTTATCCCATTGCAACCAAGGATATGACCTAGGAAGTCTACCTGGTTAGAAACTAAGGTACTCTTCTTGAAGTTTATTTTGATTCCCTTTTTGTAGCACTCTTCAAAAAACATAGCGAGATGTCAAAGGTGTTCTTTGATTGCAGTTGATGCAATAATTATATCATCCACATAAATTGTTAGGATCTGTTTAATCTCAAGATAAGGTCTTATCCAGGCATCTAATCAGACCAGCACCACTATTGATCAATCCAAATGGCATCCTATTAAACTGGTACATAATACCTTCGTATCGGAAAGCAGTGTATTGGCGATCTTTGAGATGAAGTTCAATCTGCCAATAACTGGAGGTCAAATCAAAGGTGGAAAATACCTTCTTATTTCCAAATATCACAAACAATTTGTGAATGGGTGGTGAAATGTTCCTGTCAGGTTCAGTAATTTTGTTCAATTGCCTCGCATCTAAACAAAATCTCATCGACCCATCTCTCTTCACCATCACAATTGGATTACAGAACGGTGAAGAGCATTAGGAAATGATACCCCAATCCAGCATTTTATTAATCTGCTTGGATATTTCATCTTGATACTGATATGGAATAGGATACGATCTGGATTGAAATGGTTTGTCATGCACTGATTTAATTCTTTGCTGGAATCCTTCTATCATTTCTGGTATCTCTGAGAAAATCGGGCTAAATTCCATTATAACAGATCACAATTTAAGTACATCATCGCTTCCAAGCAAGTTGGACTCTGCGAGTTTATCGTTTAAGAGCGCTTCTGGAAAACTAGGTGTAATACAATCAACCTCAATTAGATCATATCTTGGAAGCAATGTCATCTCCAAGACCTCATCATTTACTCTAATTGTTTTACTGGAGAAATCAATAACACAGGTGTTCAAATGTTGGAAGTCTGCCCCAAGAATGATGTCATGGATTAAACCATTGAGTATCAAAAACACATGATAGAGGGTTGTTTGGCCTACTTCAATCTTAATCCAGATTTGTTTCTGAGCTAGCTTGGCCTTCTTGCTGTTGGCCATGGTAACTCTGATAGATTTCAATGGCAGAGTTTTGACATTGGGGTTTTTGGTCAGAATTTTTTGAAAAAATTTATCTGACACCACTGAAATCTGGCTACCAGAATCTAATAACGCCTTACCCAGCAGACCCTCAAACAACCTCTATCATGAGACAGCTTTGTAAATCAAAGTTAGGTACTTTATCATCCTACGAACACATCATGTTAGTGATTTCTCTATAGCGGCTCAGTTGCATGTTCCTCAAGGTATCTTTTGTGTCTTGAGGTGAGGAACATAAGCTCAAGTACCCTACTAGTTTGGTTTCTTTTGGCTTTTGAGTGTATGATTACTGCACCCGGTATCTTTGGTGTCTTGAGGTGAGGAACATAAGCTCAAGTACCCTACTAGTTTGGTTTCTTTTGGCTTTTGAGTGTATGATTACTACACCCGGGTTTTGAAGACTTCCCTCAACTATTAGGATGGCTCATCTGTGCCTTGTCATAATTAGGCCGGTCCTTTTTTGGTGACCATATACTTTGGAAATTATTTTGCATGGCTTTACCCTTCCAATGATTAGGGTCATTGTTGTTTTTTTCCATTTTTGGTAAAATATTGCATTTATAGCTGTATCTTCTTTCCTTTTTTTTAGGAACTCTTGTAGACAAGCTGAGGTTGTTCATGTCTATTCTAGTTAATAACTCTACTACCTGCTCAATATTTACCGCATTTGTGCACAATAGTGAGTGTTCTATTTTCAATGGAAGATACTTTTTCACAATTCTTATAATCTCGCTTTCATTAGAATGATAAGTATTTAATGTATGTAGTTTTGTGACTTGCCGTCTGAAAAATTTACTTAGCGTTTCTCCAGGTACTGACCTATACTTCTCCTGAAACATCTGATATAGCATAGCCTCCTGTCTGTCCCTATTCCAGAAGTTCCTGGTTAGTAGTGTTTGATAATCATCAAAGGTAGATGGTGCCTGAAATAGAGATTCCCACCACATCAAGGCATCTCCTTGCAGGTGGCTTTAGGCGATTATTATCTTCTCACCCTCAGACAAATTCCTATTTACAGAAAAATATAAGTTTAAACTTCGTAAATGTTCTATTGGTGCTTCATTCGGGGCTCCTTTAAACACCTTTAACTTAACAAATTGATTAATTGCATTTATCTGTGTTGGGTGTGTGTGAATCTTCAAAATTTCTGAAGCATCCTTTTGTGGATTCATCATATAGTGATCAGAATTACTGTGGTATATATTTGGAAGAGTGTCCTCTAAGTGAACATTGTGAAGGCCATCATCCTCCCCAGTTAAGACATAAGGTGGGAGAGTGGATTCCATATAATGGTTGCTCACTCTTTGTGGATCCTTAATAGCTACTTCAAAATGACTCATATCAACTTCTCTCTCTTCCCCATGTTTCTGAGTCCTTGTGCCAACTTCAGTTTGTTGTCCCATATGCTTCAATACTTTCGGGTCCCGTTGAGATTCTCCTTTTCTTCGATTCATAGACTCATCTATTTTATCAGCTTGACCCCATGTTTCAGCTGTGCTCTCTGTGAGTTCCTCCAATCTATTTTGGTGTATAACAGTAACAGTTTCCAAAGACATTAATTTGTTTGCAAATTGGTCCAATAGGCGATTTAATATATCTTCAACTCCATTGGGTATTTCACCTTCTTTATCCCATGCACTCGAAAGATGATCCAATTTGGTATGAATGGCTTGAAGTTCCTCTTTGACTTCATTTTCATTCTTTTCTTGGTTCTTTTTTATCACTTCCCTGAAAGTTTCATGGGTCTTATAAACCTCTTTGATTTTTGTATTTAGCTGAACAACAATACCATCTGTAAATACTGTATACTGCCCACGACACTGTATAATCCTTTCATCCATCTCTTCTCTCATTTTATCCATCCCTTGTTTTAGTTCAACACTATCTTTCTGTACATTTTCTAACCCTAGAGATAATTGTCCCATGTTCTCATTCATCTTCTTCTCAACTCCCTCTGTTTCTGCTTTCGTTCTTGCTTTTACCTTATTCACATCACTTTTCATATCTTCTCTCAAGAGATATATCTCCTTTCAATTCTGTTTCCAACTTGCTCACATCATCTCTGGTTGCCATACTCTCTAACTTCACATTCATATCTTTCTTTCATGGCATCAATTTTACTACACATGCTAATGTTTATCTTTGTCTCCATGCAGTTTATGCTGGATTCGATATTAGCATTTATTTTCATCTCCATACTATTCATATCTGCTTTCAAACTGTCCATTTCAGTTCTCATTTCTGTTTTAATACTATTGATATCAGTTTTAGTTGCCATTTTTCCCTCCAATTTATTCATATTTTTATCCATTTTTGCCATCATTTTTTGAATCATTTGCATGATGGTCACATTTTCAATTGTCTGCATTACTTCAATTTTAGGTGCTTGAGTAATCTTGTCAGTGAGGACTTGTATTTGAAAAGCTTTTTGGCTTTCGCCCAGTCTCTGTAATTCATTCTCCTCCAACATAGACCCCCCAGGAGTTTGGATCGATAAAGACCCATCCCCATTACTATTATCAATACCCTTCAACAACACTAGTATCTAACATCTTTTCCATCATCTCTATACTTTTGTTTCTAAATATTAATCCACTTCTTAATAACATCTATCTAAATAATTATTAAAAAAAAAAATTTTTTACTTACAAATATCAAAATACAATACTGTAGGACTCATAACCACTTTTTGCCATTATTTATTCATGTACTGTCTATTTTTTTTAAACTGGCTTGCCTAATTCCTCTATCTTTAACTTCACCTATTGATTATTTATTTACAAGTTGATCTCTATTTGTTCTCTCCATAACATGTTGCATTCATGTGAATTTTAAATTTTCAAAAAAAAAAAAAGATATATTTGTTTGCTATCATTCTTATTTTGTCTTATATAAGAGAGTATGTCCAATATGGATTTAAGATTTAAAGCTTAAGGGTATAATAAAAAAACAAAAAAAAAAAATTTTTTTTTTTAATTATTATCGCTATTTGAGACATCAGATTCATCGTGATGTGATGTAAGGAACTGTAGCTGCTCCTAAACGAAGTCAAGAGGAAATACAACTAAAACGTTTTCCAATTGCTATTGATCCTTCCCATTTCGCTTAGCGATTTTAAACTGAAATTTTTGTTTCCAAAAGAAATTCATTTTCTTGGGTGTTTTTTTTCTCTCCGTTAGAGTAAATTAAAAGTTTACAATAAAAATAAGAACTTAGACTTAAGATAATAAAAAGACACCGATTTACCACTGTTGGGCAAAATTTAATTGAAACTAACAATTAAAAATTAAATTCTTATTTTTGTCTTTAATTTTTTAATTTTCAATTCCGTTTAAAAATCAAATTTCATTGTTTCACATCACCTCCTTGCGTAATTTTTAAATTGTTAATTACAATTAAAAATCAGATTTTAATTGCCAAATTTAATTGTGCCCACCGCTGTTACTCATCTTTTAAAAATAAACTTGCAGACACTAAATGATTAATTGATTACGTACTCGTTTTATAAAAAGCAAATATTGAACGTGATTTAAAATGCAAAAACAACAACATACATCGTATAGGCATCTATAATGTTTGAACAGATTTACATTATAATCTTGTAAAATTTATTACTTGCGGACACTAAATGATTAATTAATTACATACTCCTTTTATAAAAAGCAAAAATAGAATGTGATTTAAAATGCAAAACCAACAACAAACATAGTATTTTTCATCTATAACGTTTGAACAGATTTACATTATAGTCTAGTAAAATTTAATGCGTGTATATAAAATGGAGATATTCTGATTTTAAGTGAATTATGAACTTCTTTATTACATAAAATCTATTACAGTACTACTATAAAGCGCTGAAAATATTGAAATTATTAGATGGAAGTCGAACTCCGATAATGCGCTATTACTTTAAATATGACGTGAGTGTGCGAAATTTATAATATTTAAAGTAATAGCGCACTATCGGATCTCGACTTCTGATCTAATAATTTTTATTGCATAAAAGAAAACCGCATACAAAGATAATAAGAGGAATCATGAATCGCATAACTTCAAAATTGCATTAAATAAATCCGCATAAAACGAGACCCGGGTGTTAAATTTCTGTATTCATATTTTTTAAATATATTATTAATTTCAACTATTAAAATTTTATTATTTTTAATGTTGGAATTTTCTTACTCATTAGTATATTTTTTTAAAATTTCACTCTATAATCATTTTGAAACTTTTTCTAAGTAAGATCCCTTACAATCAATAATTGGCCTTAGTGGTGTATTTTCTTTGTTAATTTTTGGATCCCCGTATATTCTATGTGTTGTACATTCTTTACTTTCTATATTCTCAAATGTTGACCTGTCTATTAAACTCTCTTTATAAATACCTATAATTAATGTATATATTTACCTATTTTTTAAGTCACTGTCATTCTTCTTTTTCAAATACCTTATCACTCAGAATAACCTTTATTTTTTCTAAATAATCTTTTTTATCTAATATCACTAATTTATTCCCTTTATCTGACTCCAGTAAAAGTACTTCTTCATACTTAGATTTAATCTTTTTATCTTTCCTATGAATTCTTTGTTTTTTTTCCATTCCCCTTACTTCTATTTATAAATTTATTATTATTTTCTATTTTACATGTAAAATTATTTATTTCTTTTTTAAATTCATCAAACCATATTTTCTTTTCATTATTTATCAATTTCGTAATATATTTGTCATCATAATAATGAACTCCATATTTTTCTTCTACAAAATCTTGTGCTATTTTTCCATTGCTGCATCTATCTCTATCACATCCTTCTTAATGTCATTTTTTAATTGGCGCATATTTAATTCCTTTATTCAATTTTTTTTCTTCTTCTGTAAAGTTTATCTTTGAAAGATTCTTTATATTATCCATTTTGTCGTCTGTTATAATGCATTGTTTTATTTTCTGTTCTTCCACCAATATTTTAAATTTTTTAACATGTCTCTCATTTGCTGTCTCATTTATTATACTTCTTTTTATCTCACATAATTCTCTTAATTTATTTTCTTCATCTTTTGTTATTTTATTCCTCAATATGAATTCTATATTATTTATTTTTTTATATAAATCTTTTTTCTATTTATAATAACTTCTAATGTATTTCTTTAAGACAATCTTTTCAATCTTCTCTATAAATATTTCATTATTAGTTAATGTTCTTTATAATTTCTCCATCTTAATGAATTTAGATATTATATTATTATCATCACATTTTTATAGGTATTTTATATTATTATTATTATTTGTATACAATTTTATTTCGCACATTTATTAAATTTACTTCTTCTATACTTATTTTTCCTTTTAAATAATCCAACAAATTCTTAATATTTCCTATTTGTTCCATCCTTGAATCTAAATGTATAATTCCAAATACACATACGTATCCTGTTTGCTCCAATTCTTCAGAAATATTACCAAAATCACCCTTTTATTTTGCTGTAATATCTTATATAAATACAATTTATTCACACCACTTCTCTTAATTTACCTTCTTCATCTTTTCTTATTTTATTCCTCAATATGAATTCTATATTATTTATTTTCTTATATAAATCTTTTTTCTATTTATAACAACTTCTAATGTATTTCTTTAAGACAATCTTTTCAATCTTCTCTATAAATATTTCATTATTAGTTAATGTTCTTCATAATTTCTCCATCTTAATGAATTTAGATATTATATTATTATCATCACATTTTTTTTAGGTATTTTATATTATTATTATTATTATTATTTGTATACAATTTTATTTCACTATTCCTTCGCACATTTATTAAATTTACTTCTTCTATACTTATTTTTCCTTTTAAATAATCCAACAAATTCTTAATACTTTCTATTTGTTTCATCCTTGAATCTAAATATATAATTCCAAATACACATACGTATCCTGTTTGCTCCAATTCTTCAGAAATATTACCAAAATCACCCTTTTATTTTGCTGTAATATCTTATATAAATACAATTTATTCACACCACTTCAAATACTTTTTAGCAAAACCCTTTATTTGTACATATATACATACACCTACGTTTCGACTGTCTTGCAGTCTTCTTCAGAGCAATGATATAATAAACAAAATAAAATACATAACTATATAAATAATACCATAAAAATGTAAAGAATAAAAAACTAAAAACAACATGAAATATATAAAAAAACTTAATAAAACTGAAATAAATAATCAAACCCAAATAAAATAATCCAGTTAATATATATATAAAAAAACCAATATAAATAGAAAATAAATATAAATTGTACATGTATATTCCTAACTACTATTAATCCAAATATATTATTCATTTTTATTATTTTTAATAATCTCCTAATTACTTCTATTCCTTATAAACTTAAATTTTATGGTTATTAACTCCACCTCAATAAAATACTTATTTTTTATGTATATAATTGTCACTTTAACAGTAATTCATTTATTAATATTCTTTTAATTTTTAAATCATATAATATCTATTATTTCCTTACTCATTCTTCTGTTAAAAATAATATTTTATATTCATCATTATTTTTTTAATATTTAAAACCTATAAATATTATAATCTTTGAACTTACACCATTTAGTTTAATCTTTAAAAAAAAACAGGTTTTTTTTTCATGTTATGTGATGTGATGTGATGTTTTATGGCTTCTCGTTAAACGAAGTCAAGAATATCTCAGCAATTATGCCCAGATAAACCTGTTAGCCACTTTATTTTACATTCAACCATAATCTACTCTATCCCATTTCCACAACATAATCTTTGTCAACTCTATAACCTTTATATCTAAATCCCCCTTATCTTTTCCCAAACCCAGCATAAAAAACAATAATTCACTTTCTGTATAATCACTCTTTTCATATTTATTTTTCCACAACTTCATTAAAAAAAATATTATACCTTAGCTCTCTCTATTACATATTATTTAAACTAAATATATATATTCCTTACAACTCTTTATTTATATATATATTTTTTATTATACATTTTAACCATTATTATTATTATATAATTCTCTTATAAATATATATTATACTGCTTTATATGTAAATATTATGCTAAGTTTTTTTTTAATAACTATACTCGTGGTGCGGAAAAGAGTTGAAAATGATATAAGAAAGTATAATTGTGAACTAGCAAGGAAGGCTCTAGAAGAGAATAAAAGTCTAAAGAATGTAAAACAACATTTTGGTATTGGTAGGAAATTTATATCTGCAACAAGAAAAAAAGATGGAATTATTACTAAAAAGAGATATATCATGAAATGTGTAGAAGACTTCTATCAAGAATTATATAGTAGTAAAGAACAAGTATCTCATATACCTATTATATCTTTTGAATTGCCCAGAATTTTGAATGAGGAAGTGAGACATGCAATTAAATTTACGAAGAAAGGGAAGGCTCCAGGTAATGATGGAATTATAATTGATATATTAAAAGAAGCAGGTGAAGAAATAGAAATTTTTTTAGCAAAGTTATATACCAAAATGTCTAAATGATAAAGATGTACCAGATGATTGGAAGAAAGCAGTATTAATATTAATATTTAAAAAAGGTGATAAAGAAGATATTAGAAATTATACACCTATCAGTCTTTTATCAATTTTATACAAAATTTTTACTAAGATAATTACAACTCGTCTACAGGAAACACTGGATTTCCACCAACCAAGAGAACAAGCTGGATTTAAAAGTGGTTTTAGTACAGTAGATCATATCCAGGTATTGTAAGAAGTTATAGAAAGGACAAATGAGTATGAGTTGCCATTATGCTTAGGATTTGTAGATTATGAAAAGGCATTTGATTCTGTAAACATTTGTTCAGTGATTAAAACATTGGATCATCAAGGTGTAGATTCAGGATATTGTCATATTTTAAAGAATATTTATAAAAATGCAACAGCAACAATTAGATTACATAATGATAGTAGGAAAATCAACATTGAAAAGAGTGTAAAACAGGGTGACTCCATATCTCCAAAACTTTTTACAGTAGTGCTGCAAGAAGTGTTTTGTGGATTAAAATGGGAAGCTAAAGGAGTGAAAGTAAATGGAGATTATTTGAGTCATTTAGATTTTGCAGATGACGTTTTTGCAATCAATGCTTTAGAGCTACAGGAAATGTTGCAGGAGTTATCAGATGAAAGTAGGATTAAAGATAAATGTTAAAAAGACTAAAGTAATGATTAATAGATTTTCTCAAAATATGAAAATAAAGATTGATTATGATGAGTTAGAAGAAGTTAACAGTTACAAATACCTTGGTCAGATTATTAATACAGATGGAAACATAATGAATGAAATTAATCATAGAATTAAACTTGGTTGGAGTGCTTTTGGTAGAAATAACTTGATACTAAAAGGAAATGTGCCTATGTTTTTGAAAAGGAAGGTTTTTAATAAATGTGTTTTGCCAGTTTTTACTTATGGATCTGAGACTTGGACACTTAATAGAAGAGCAATACAGAGACTTCAGACCACTCGAAGGAGTATGGAGAGATGCATGTTGGGAGTAACAATAAGAGATCAAAAATGCAATGTATGGGTAAGAGAACAAACAGGTATTACTGACCTCATTGAAAAAATTAAGACTGAAATGGAGTTGGGCTGGACATATTGCTAGAAGAGATGATAATAGATGGATAATTGAAAATTTAAACTGGATTCCAAGAGATTGTGCAGGGGTGATGTGGAGAAGAGAAGCTAAAGATAGGAAAGGATGGATTGAACTTGGAGAGACCTTCATCCTGCAGTGGATTGACAATGGTTGATGATGATACTCCTAGTTAACTTAATCATTTTTTAACAACTTCTAATTCACTTATAAACAATTTTCTCTTTATATATTTATCTCTATATATCTTATTTAATAACTATATTTATACCAATCTCATCCTAATCCCAGAATCCCTATTAAATTTTCGTTTTATCTTTTTTATTAGTATTGCTTTTTTTATTTTCCTTTCTTTAATATTTTCTAGTATTGCTTCTTTTATTTTCCTTTCTTTAATATTTTTTTGTATATAACCTCATTTTTATTGAGCTTTGTGTAAATTTGTATCCTGTTTTCTTCATATGACAAAGATATTACAAAATTGATAAATAATTTAAAGAAAATATGGTTTGATGAATTTAAAAAGGAAATAAATAATTTGATATATAAAATAGAAAATAATAATAAATTTGAAAATAGAAGTAAGAGCAGTGTAAAGAAAAACATTGATAAAGAAGAAAGAAGTCAAAAAGATTAAATCTAAGTATAAAGTAGAAATAGTTTTTCTAAAGTCAGATAAAGGGAATAAATTAGGATATTGGATAAAAAAAGGTTATTTAGAAAAATTGAAGATTATACTGAGTGATAAGGTATTTGAAAAAGTTAAGAATGACAGTGACTTAAAAAATATGAAAAAAATATATTAATTAAATGTATGTATAAAGAGGGTGTAATAGACAGGTCAACATTTGAGAAAATAGGGAGTAAAGAATGTAGAACACCTAAAATATATGGGGCTCCAAAAATTAGCAAAGAAAATATACCACTAAGACCAATTATTGATTATAAGGGATCTTACTTTGAAAAAGTTTCAAAATGGTTATCAAATGAAATTTTTAAAAAATTTACTGAGTATGAAAATTTCAACATTAAAAATATTTGAAGTTTTAATAGATGAAATTAGTAACATATTTAAAAAATATGAATACAGAAAGTTAACATTTATAAAAATGGACATTATTTCAATGTATACTAATTTAAATGTAGGAAAAGCAATAAATTTAACTATAAAAAAGTATATTGAGGATAAAAAAATAATACATGTTTATATTTTGGTAGATTTAATGTAATTATATTGTAAGGATGTAACTTTTGAATATAATAGGGAATTTTATAAGCAAAGAGAAGGATTATTAATGGGAGGAGTCCTAAGTGCAATTTTAAGCAATATTTATATTAATGAATTTGATAAAAGTATAATAGAAAATAAAAATGCTTTTTTAACAGATATGTAGATGATTATTTGGTGATTTTTAATCAAATCCAAAGACAAATAAACTAGTTTATTAATGATATTAATAAAATGGAAGAGAATATAAAGTTTATAGTTGAGAAGGAAGAAAATAATGAAATTGCATATCTGAATATAATGTTTCAAAAGAAATTGGTAGATAAAAAATAGTATATTCAGACAAATATTTATAAGAAGAACAATATTGGTAACAAAATAAGTTGGTTTTCACCATTGGTAGGAAATATAAAATTAGCTATATATATTCAAAAATATACAGGGCTGCAATGTATTGTTCAAGGAAAGATTATATGAAACAAAAAGATTTAATAGTCAATGAGTTAAAAAAGAGTAGTTTCTTTGTACATATAATAAAAATGAAAAATGAAGGAAAAAAGAAAGGTGAAAATAGGTATGTAGGAATAAAAACAAATAATAATATAGTGAATAAGTTTAACAAAATTATAAAGAAGTTTAATAAAAAATGCAACAGAATAATTATTACAAAAATAGCTAATAAAAAAAGAGAAAACATTAAATTTGATAGATAACAATGGAGTATATATGATAAAATGCATACAATGTCTAGATAGTGGGATTGATAACAAATATGTGGGAGACATAAAAAAATTCTATAAAAACAAGATTAAAACAATATATTTCAGATAATAAATCACCGATATATATATATACATATTAAGGAAACAGGATACAAATTTACATAAAGTTCAATAAAAATGAGGTTACATACGGAAAATATTAAAGAAAGGAAAATAAAAGAAGCAATACTAATAAAAAAGATAAAACCACAATTTAATAGAGATTTTGGGATTAGAATGAGATTGGTATAAATATAGTTATTAATTAAGATATATAGAGGTAAATATGTAAAGAGAAAATTATTTATTAGTGAATTAGGGGTTGTAAAAAAATGGTTAAGTTAAAGTAGATGTATAAACATGAGTATAGTTATTAGAAAAAAACTTAGCATAATATTTACATATAAAGCAGTATAATATAAATTTATAAAAGAATTATATAGTAATAAAAGTTAAAGTGTATAATAAATATATATATAAATAAAGAGTTGTAGGGAATATATATATATTTAATTTAAATAATATGTAATACAGGGAACTAGGGTATAAGATAATTTTTTTGGGGGAAAAAGCTTTTTTAAGAGATTAAAGTAAATTGGTTAAGTTCAAAGATTATAATGTTTTTAGGTTTTAGATATTAAAAAAATAATGATAAATATAAAATATTATTTTTAGCAGAAGAATGAGTAATGAAGTAATAGATATTATATGATTTAAAAATTAAAAGAATATTAATAAATGAATTACTGTTGAACTGACAATTATATGAATACAAAATAAGTATTTTATTGATGTGGAGTTATTAACTATAAATTTTAAGTTTATAAGGAATAAAAATAATTAGGAGATTATTAAAAATAATAAAAATGAATAATATATTTGGATTAATAGTTGTTCTTGAATATATATGAATACAGTTAGGAATATACATATATAATATAGATTTATTTTCTATTTATATTGTACATTTTATTTTATATTAACTGGATTATTTTATTTGGGTTTGATTATATATTTCAGTTTTATTAGTTTTTTTATATATTTTATATTGTTTTTAGTTTTTTATTGTTACATTTTTATGGTATTTTTTATATAGTTATGTATTTTATTTTGTTCATTATATCATAGTTCTGAAGAAGACTGCAGGACAGTCAAAACGTAGGTGTATGTATATATATATACAAATAAAGGGTTTTGCTAAAAAGTATTCAAAGTGGCTTGGATAAATTGTATTTATAAAAAATATTTATAATAAACACTTTTATTTACTGTCATGTAAAATGCCTGAAAGTAATTGCTTCTTCAACTACAATTAGTATTTTTATATTTAACTTGAAATAAAAAAAATTGGGGAGGGGGTCGTCCATAAACTAATGAATTCAATTCCCACTTTTTATAACTAGGGATTGAATTAAATAATTTCTGGGTGGATACCCCTCACACTTTAACTTGTAATAAAAGTGTGAGGGGAGTGCGTGTGTCCAGAAATTATTTAATCCAATTCCTTGTTATAAAAAGTAAGGATTGAATTCATTAATTTCTGGACTCCCTCACCCTTTTTTTTATTATTTCAAATTAGTTGAAGACGCAATTATTTTAAGACTTTTTAATCGATAGTAAAAAAAGTGTTTATTTTAAATATTTATATATATATTATTTATTAATTGTAATTAAGCATTACAATGTTAAAAGTATTGTTAAATATCTTTAATTTATCTTTTTAGAAACAGCATAAGCTATAACAAAAGAATTATAATTGATTTTGAAAATTCTAGAAATGAAAGCTCATGGCACATGAATAGCAAGATGTGGACACTTAAAAATGAAGATTATCAAGCATCTATTTAAAGACTACATTTAATCTTAAATGAAATATATTTTTAATATAATAATTATTAATATTCATTTATGTATTTATTGAAAGATAAGTCCTTGCTTTAAAAAATAAGCTTTTATAAAGTCAATTTGAGTTTTTTCTGTTACTCAAGTTACTTGATATTACAGGAAGTAATATTAGATGGAATATAATAGAAATAATTTTTTTAAGAATAATTACTCATTCTATTACCACATGAGATATGTGATATGTAACATGGAAACACATTATTGATAGATTGTAAAGTGAGCGATTAAATTTGGACAATTTTCTTTTCTTTTAGGACAAAGCATGTATAAAAATAATCAGTAACCAGAGTTAATTTCATATAAAATATTTTTAACAAATATACTTGTATGTATAATCTGTAATGATGAATTATTTTTGATCATCAGCTGCTCTGTTTGTTTAATAATTCTTAATATTTAATATTATTATGACTAGGTAGTAAGAATTATTGACATTTATTATTGAAAGAAATAAAATATATTCTTTTTTTACACATGTATTTAATGGAAATAAATACCATTATATTTGCTCATCATCGTAAACATTTATGTGTAAACTATGATCAATAAATAAATAAAATGATCTAAAGTAATATTTATGACTATGCGCCTGAAAAAATGACAGTAGGGATCTCTGCAAATCTTTAATACAAGATTTATTTAAAAGACCAGAGTGGCCACTCTTATCTTAACATACTTTCTAAATAAATAGGAGAATCTAAAGCATTTTGATTGGAAAGCGTAAGGCTATTAAATACCTCACTGATTAAGTCCACAAATTCTATAACACATTAACATTCGCGAAATCTTTCCATTTACAACGAGTTAATGTTGAGATTTTATGCTTAGAAATCTTTTAAGATAATATAAAGTTGTAATAATTATATTTAATAAAGCGCATACTCATTACTTAAAGTAATATTTATTAAGGCTATAACCTTAAGACTATGCGCCTGAAAAAAACGACAGTAGGGATCTCTGCAAATCTTTAACATAAGATTTATTTAAAAGACAAGAGCGGCCACTCTTATCTTAACCTACTTTCTAAATAATTAGGAGAATCTAAAGCATTTTGATATGAGAGCATAAGGCTATTAAATACCTCACTGATTAAGTCCACAAATTCTGTAACACATTAACATTAGCGAAATCTTTCGATTTACAACGAGTCAATGTTGAGATCTTATGCTTAGAAATCTATTAAGATAATATAAGGTTGTAATAATTAATGAGTATGTGCTTTATAAAATATAATTATTACAACTTTATATTATCTTAATAGATTTCTAAGCATAAGATCTCAACATTGACTCGTTGTAAATCAAATGATTTCGCGAATGTTAATGTGTTATAGAATTTGTGCACTTAATCAGTGAGGTATTTAATAGACTTACGCTCTCAAATCAAAATGCTTTAGATTCTCCTATTTATTTAGAAAGTAGATTAAGATAAGAGTAGCCACTCTTGTCTTTTAAATAAATCTTGTCTTAAAGATTTGCAGAGGTTCCTACTGTCATTTTTTCTGGCACATAATCTTAAGGTTATAGCCTTAATAAATATTACTTTAATTAACGAATATATGCTTTATAAAATATAATTATTAAAATGATCTAAAGTAAATTTTAGTTTTTATTTGGCATCATCCACAATTAATTCTTTTTCCAGCTTTGCATTCAAAATAATCCAAGTGAAGCTCGTAACATGTTGCTTCAGAATCCTCAATTAGCCTATGCTCTTCTTCAGGCTCAAGTTGTCATGAGAATTGTGGATCCTCAATTAGCCCTGGTAAGTATCTTTTTTCTTTCTTTTTTTTCAATAAAGAAAGTTGTTTTTTTTTTTTAATTTTTTGTTTTTTTTTTTTTAATTTTATGATAAATGCATCTTATAAATAGGATTTTAAAAATATTATAGTTTTTAACTTAGATATATATCTGGGAAGAGTTCTTTTAAAAATCATTTTAAAATCAATGTTATATAAGTTAATGGGGTCTTAAGTGCTTGTATAGCTTGTATTGTATATAAGTTGAAAATAACTGGAAACTTTTATTTCTGATAAATATCAAAACTAGTTAGCTTTGTTGAGATTCTATGAATTAGGCTAGCTAAAATTATAATATATCAAAAAATATGTTGCCAATCTCCATGGATAGGAATGTGGAAGTGTAATTGTGAGTTTGTTACAAAAGGGAGAGAGAGTAATGAGAACCATGTAGAGAGAAAGAATAAAATGCAAGCATCAGTGTTATGTGGAGTAAAGGGAATTTTATTGCATCCAGATAACATTTATAATTCAATTACAATGTCTGAATTCAAATTAAGCCCAAATAAATTGTATGTTTTGTTGTAATTTTAATATCAACATATTGCATATGCCAGTAGTTTGTAAATTAATTTATATCTTTATGTTACCATAAATCTAGTGCTTTCTTAAGTACACCCTTTGAACCCTATATGTGAGTATTGAAACATAATACGAAAAATGTGTTTGAGCAATATGGCTAACTAAATGCTTGTTACACATATTAATACTACTCTGCTAAATGTTCATGGTTAACAATAATTTCTCAAGGTTCAAGTACATGAGACAATTAATATATTATGCATCAATGGATTTATTAATATTGCAAAAAAAGATAACATACAACTTCAAATATAAAATAAAATTTATTTACAAATAAGCAAAATAAATAAATAACAAAAGAATGTACATGAGTATTATCTCTGGAAATATATATGTCTATAAGTTAAGTACTGAATTAATGTGTAAGTTAATTTCTGGATTGATGCCTTTATTATTATGACCTAAAATACATATGTATAATGATGTATGTATTTTCAAAGTATGATAATTAAATCTGATACTTTTATCTACTCTTTTAAGCTTGACGTTTAGCATAAATTATATATATATATTTATATCTGCTAAAAACGAATAACAGATGATCATATTTTAAAAATGCATCTTTCTCACACTTAAAAATATTAACCCATAAATATTGAACATGCATTATGTAATATATGAAATAGTAATATAAGACCATTTTACAATTACTTAATAAGAAGTGACTTATTCTTTCTTTTTTTATCATAAGAAATAATAATAATAAATGATGATTCCTCTTTTTTTTTTTAGTATTATAAACAAATAACTAGTAAATTAAGCAGTTTTTTTTTTTAAGTTCTCTATTTGTTAATGAAGACACAGTGTGTATAATATTAAATGGTAGTAATGTTATGCATAGCTATGCTTCCTTCAATAAATGACTTAAAAATGATTATTTAAAATTAATTTGTCCATTCAGTGGAGTATACTAATTATTCTTGGAATAGTAGTACAACTTTTATGACAAAATATAGGACTTTAGAGTTTTGACATTTTAGCTAGGATAGATTAAAAGCTCTACTGCTTAAAGTTTAATAATCAGGTGTTGTAACTTATATATTTGTTTATGGGTTTTTTTTTTTCATTTATATGAAGGAACTGTTGTTGGTATAAATCTTTGGTAATAACAATGGTGATGGTGATATCTTAGATAATGTTTATGCCCAGGTGTTTTTATAATGAAGGGGATGATCCTTGAGGTCTCTTAAGGACATCTACCCACAATGAACTTATTCCTTCATTATTTGGTTATTTATGATACTGATTTTGAAATATGATTCCCATTACAGTATTTCATTTTTTTAATACTTAAAGAAAAATCTAAAATTATATTATGTTCGAAGAAAGCTAATCCAAGTTGTAGAATGTCTTGCTTTTAAGCATTTCATGTGCATATTCTTTTGAATTCTCATTCTATAGTCTTTCTTTGATTTAATTATGTACTTTTTAATTTTATCATATGACCTTCAAATAATATTATTCATAATAATTTTAAGAAGACACAAAAAAAATAATAACTTATACTAATTAATTTTTTTTTTTGCCAAATAGCTTTACATTTAATTTTTTTATATATAATAATAATAAAATATATAAAAGTCATCTTCCTTTTAACTTATACGCATGCAAACTAACTGCATACACACCTCACATATGCGTCTGTAAAATGTATTAATGGCATATATTCTTGTACTGATTTATCATCACTTTTTATTTTATTTTTGGTTTTTTTTTTTTTAACATAATGATTATGTTCATGTCTTATAAAAATAAAATATGTATTAGATATTGTCTGAAACTATATAAAATAATTACTCACAATATGTTAATAAATGAGCTTTTGAAGTAAAGGTTTGTCCTTTATAATTACCTTATTTCTTATAATTAAACAATTTTTTACTTTTATTTATATAGACCACAAATTTACAGTTACAATATTAAAGCACATACAGTATATTTTACCATATTGAAAATATTTGTATGAACTATTTATTATTTGAAACATCATATTTTTACTATTCACAGTAATGGATGCTCTGTAGCAATAATTTTATAATTAATAAAATTGATTATTAATAGTTATGAATATAAGAAAAATAATATTTCCTTTTTTCATATTATTAAATAAATTATTATTCAACTTTGAATAGTATGATAAAAAAATTAGACTAGTTTACTGCTAATAAAGATATTTTTTCTCTTCGTTTAATATGTTAAATTGAATTATTATTTAATTCTAATATTACACACAGTTTCTCAAAAGACTGAATATATCAGATACTTTTTGCATTGATATTGATTTATGTTTGTCAAATTTGAAAATTATTATGTCAGATTTAAATGACAAATCCAATAAAGTGACAAGATATTAGTTTAATTCCCAAAGGCAAATGCAAATTTAAAAAAATTCAATGAATTAATTGATTTGTGATGCAAGTGAATATCCAGACTTAATGTAGTGGAATATGAAAGTGATAGTATTAAAATATGTTTCATGTGCAATTAAAATGTTGCAAAGAGTCTTTAATAATTATTTTTACAATTATATATATTTTGAATTTAGAAAAGAAATGGGCTAGCAATTGGAATTGTGAGAAGAAGAAAGATTTAGTATATTAAAAGGCATTTTAATAAAACAAACTGAATTATTTTATAGCTATTGTAAAAGAAAAAATATAGTTTAGAAATATAATTGGTAGGAGAATCTCTATGAGAGATAGTAGATAACTTCTATTTGAGATGTTAAATAAATAATACAAAAACTCTGTCAGATAATGAAAATTATTCTACATGAATAATTAATTATAATTAATGTTTTTTGAATTTTGACTGCTCTGTTTATCACGCTTTATTTGTGTAGTATAATATGAGATGTTAAATTATTTGTTTTGGCAAGAATGGATTAGTATTGGAGGAAAGAGTCTGCATTGAGAATCTGATTTGCAGATAATATGATATACTTGTATTGAATATAACAAAATGACATTTGTTAAAAAAATTGGGATGAAAATAAACATGACTAAAAAACTAAAATTAAGAATGTGAGAAGAATAAGAAGAGAAAAATTGTTGTCAAAAATAATAGAAAAAAATATAATGACTGAATACATTTTTTTTAAATAAGTGGAAGAAATTATATTGTAAATTTTTGAAAATGAGGTCAAGAAAGAGGATATTTAATATATTGTTTAAACATAATATATATGGTACTGCAATGTGCATGATTAGGAAGATGAGGAATGTGTTTGGAAGAACAGAAAAATTTTTATAAATAAAGTCCTAAATATATAAGTACTAAAATGTATGCATGAAAAGAAGATATTTGTTGAAGTTATGTAAAAGAGATTATGTAAGTAATGATTTATGAAGTATATATTCAGTGATTTAATAGATGGTTTGTATAAAAAAGATAAATATATGCATAAGTAAATAATCAAAGTTACTTGCTTGAAAGCTCATATGATATTTGAGTTGCAAGGACCATTTGAGTACAAAATTTACCATCATCTTGATCAAACAAAGTTTTTTTTTTTTAAATTCACTTGGATAGTAATTAATCCAGCAACCTTTTGTTTTTAAGTCCATTACTTTATTAACATTATTGAATTATAATAAATTTGGAATGCCAAAAATTTCAGACAATGATAAAATGTTTTTTTTTTAAAAATTCATTTGTCAAATGTTTTCAGGACTTTAGCCAATTCTTATATCTGAAACCAATATATTGGCTGTACTTCAGCCATGATTTGAGAAGTGGAATTGCGTTTCAATTTGCTCTTTTTTCAATAAATTAATTGGCATCAAATCTAATAAACAGTCTATTCTTAAACTATTTTTGATTTTCATGTAATTTGTTTTTATTAAATTGAAATGTCTTTCAACTTTGGATTATTAATACAACAGTACTATCTTTTTAGTTTTTAAAATAGTTTGGGAATTGAAAGATTTTTTTGATTCTATATTTTCTGAAAATTGTTCAAATTAATTCTGTATTCTAAGAAGTTATTTTAATAGTATATGCATATGTGAATGTATATTGTAACTAAACGAAAATAGAACTAAATAAAAGAGTGATCTCCACCTTTGTAACTAATTGAAAATCATCTAGGAATGAAAATATCTACAAATCTATTTGTTTTTCTTATATGTATATCCATTTTTCTTATATGTGTATCCATATACCTGGGCACCACTAGGCTATCTAAACCTAGACAACATTACATTAAATACCTACTTATACTCAGACTGGGTTTGAACCTCAGTTGGTACATTATTTACAACAACGTGTAGAATTTTTCTTGGATAACCATATCACTAAGGGAAAAACATCCTTATTATTCTCCAGTTGTGCAAATAAATTATCATATAAGAGTCTAACATCATAAATTCATATTTAATATTCTCATGTGTTACTAGCTCATATTTAATACTATAGGTTTATCGGTGGCAATTCACTAAATCTTGAGTGACATTCGATGGTAGTCATTATCTCTTATGATGGCTACACAAATAATAAACAAACACAGTGAGAACCATAATTTACATATTGCCATTAAACACATTTATTTAGACTATTGATTAATAAGATGATAATGATGATGATGATGATGATAGTAATGCTTCTAGCCACAGCTAACTCACAACATAAATTTTATTTTTTACCAATCTATAATTATTTACCAACATATTGTTATATTTAAACTATATCTGAAAGATTGACATTCATCATGATGATCACTAAACTACCTTCACAAGACAATGATTAACTTTTAAGAAATATATACGCCCCTTTTAATAAAACAAATTAAATTTATTATTGGTCAATCCTTAATAATACAAATAGAAAATTTACTTAATTAATAATAAAATTAGATACCTTCAAATAATTAATAATAAAATTAGATACCTTCAAATAATAATAATAACAGTAACCAAAGGTCTTTCCCCTCAATGAAACTGAAATTCAATCGTTAATGTTATATATCATAATATGTGTATATCTATATCTCTAATGGGTGAATAGAAATCTTATTTTATAGAAATATTTTACTTTTTAAAATAAACACCCGATACACGCATATACTTGCATATTGTATATAACATTCATTTCTATACTTATAAACTTAAAAATAATAAACGAGAAGTAAGTAGAGAATGTTAGTTAAATTATAGAGATAAGAATATCTAAAGAAAAAGGTTTCAAATTACTTATCTCAATTTCCATTAATCTAGGTTACTTGCCACTTTAAAATCTATCTCTCATGATGCTAAATCTTTACCCTTTTCGATTTGTACATTCATACTCAGCAAATATACATGTAAGCATATTTATATTACTAGGTGTGTGTATATATGTCATTTCCCATTATCAATAAAATTTGCAATTAATCCTTTACCTATAATATAAATAAAACATATAATATCCAAATTAATACATAATACAGACATTTGATAAAAAAAAGATACACATATAAATGGTTACATGCAATGATAATCTAATAATACATAATATATTAATAGAATTAATATTTATCATTATCGAAAATCTTCTCTAGTAATTGATTCTCATTTTAATATTTAAAGAGAGAGAGATAAATGGATTTATTTAAAAAAGAATTGTTAATAGTCATTGAGAAAACAAATTAAAATTGATATTACCGAGTTCTTGTTTTATTTTTGATAAGTTTCAATGATTCTGATTAATTTCACTTTGAAGTCAGCTTGTTTAAGGTTGAGAATTTGAATTCAGCCACATACCAAGGTTTAATACATGTAGATTTATCAATTGCAGTGGTTTACTGGAACAGTTCTATTTTTGGTTTGCGCTTACAATTCTTCTGTTTTACTGCGATGATGATGCTGATGCTGTGAAATAAATTGCTTCTTTAGAGACCATTTTAGCACTGGAATGGTTTCTTTATTTTTTCTGCTCTAGGTATGACTGGTTTAATATAAATTTCAGTACTGCCCTGAGTATGACTGATTTAATACAAATTTCAGCATTTTCTTGGTGCTTTTATTTGAATTCAACAATTGCATAGGTGAAACAATAAACTTGGAGATCAGCCATAGGATATCTGTTATTTCCATTTTAGATTCTAACTCTTTCGATGTGCATAAGAGTTCTTTGGGGTCGAGACACGGGGACCTGTCAACAAATTTCTTAGCCCTTCATAATGTTGTAAAAACCATCAAATAAAAAAATATATTAATGCGTAGTTTCCAAGAGGCAATCAGATTTATTCTGCTAAATTGTCTTATTTTTCAGGCTATATATATACGCTAGCCTGTCTGATGACATCACACATTTGTGTTACTGAAATATTGGTCATTTATAAATTGTAGCTGGGTACATTTCTTTCTTTTTTAATCTATAATTTTTCAAAATTTATTTGGTATGGTCCAAAATGATAACTGATTAATGAGTCTTTGTTCTCGTCCCCCCATATTTCTCACATTGAAGTTATGTCCGAAATTGACCTTTATCCCTCTCTCACAGCCTGCAGATATTAGCTAGACATTAGCTGAAACCTTTCCTGACCCCTTTCACATAAAATAAGATAAACTGATCTTAAATAATATACAAGAAAACAAACTTTCACACAGAAAATACAAATTATTTAAAAACTCTTTAATATATCTATAAATGTTTAAGTTTGTGTTTGTACATACATGCACACACACACACACGTACACCCGGGTCTCGTTTTACGCGATAGATAGGTTCCTCAGAAAATGCGCAAACGAAATCGCGCAAAAATAGACGTAACTTACCTTGAAAAAGGGGGGATGCGGTCTGTGATTTTTCAAAATTCGTGTAAAAGCAAAGCACCAACATAAAATTACTTAAAAATTCGCACAAAAAAAAAAAAATAAGGAAATAAAATATGACTAATAAAAAATTTCAAATTTGAAAAAAATTGATACAAGACAAACTATTTTTATCTCTAATATTTAATTTTATTCAAAATAATATATTTTTATGCATAATTTACAGTACAGTAATTTACATTTTTTTATACATGTTTTAATTATTATGGCTATTTGCCGAAAAACACGTTCGTTTGCAAACAACTAGCGCCAACTTCACACTCATGTTGTGTCAATGGTTTTCTCGTGACAACATAATTAGTAATTAATCTTTGAGATGATGATTTTATTAATTGTTTATGAAGCTCGCGATATCCAGGCATACAACCATTTAGCTCTCATTGGAATTTAAGAGCACGTTAATGATTAGTGTCATTAATAAGAAAATAATAATTGATTATATTTTTTTTTAAAAAGCAAAAAACAGAATGTGATTTAAAATGCAAAATTAACACGCACAATGTTTGAACAAATTTACATTATAATCTTGTAAAATTTAATATGTGTATACATAAAATGTAGAAATTATGATTTTAATTTCATTATTGCATAAAATCTTACTATTATAAAGCACTGAAAATATTGAAATTACTAAGATGAAAGTCGAATTCCAATAATGTGCTATTTTAATATAACGTAAGTGCGTGAAATTTGTTATTTAAAGTAATAGAGCATTATCGGAGTTCGACTTCCGGTGAAACACGAATCGCGTAACTTCAAAATCGTGTTAAATAAGTCCGTGTAAAAAGAGACCCAGGTGTATATTTAAGTATTTAAAACTTGCCTATCTAAAAGTAATTAAGCAATTTGAAAACTTGATGTAAGAAGCTACAACAGCGGGAGATGGTAGTCTTTCCTAGATGCTGATTGGTTGGTTCTCATTTTGACTAAAAGAAGAGTGCCTGTCAATAATTTTCACCACCCCAATTTCTTTGTTTTGATTTTCAAAATGAAAATGAATGTTTTGCAGTGTTTCTTTTATTATTTTTCGTACATATTATAAATTATTTTGATAAAATACGCTGAAAATATAAATATTTTAGAAAAATAGTAAGATTTTAGTAAAAAATTCTTTACTTTTACATGAATGTAAAATGAAAAAGAAACCAGTGCTAACAACAATTTTCATCGTCCCAAGCTCTTTATTTGATTTTCAAACAAAAATGAATGTTTTAGAGTATTTTGTGATTTTTTTTTACATATAATAATGTATTTTAACATAATATGCTAAAAATATAATTATTTTAGAAAAATAGTAAGATTTTAGTAAAAAATTCTTTACTTTTACACTAATGTAAATTGAGAAAGAAATCAATGACATTCGCAGCACTTTCTAATTTATTACGAACTTTCTTTTTAGGTCTTCCATGATCGAATATTTTTATAATTATAAATAATGTAATACAAACTTACTTTGAAAACTTTGCGTGTCAAAGTTATGAGGAAAACAATATTGGCGCTATTAACACCTAACCCGCAAAGCTAATCAGCAGAGAAATTTAATAATAAATGTAAACAGTAGCTTTTCAGGTTAGGTATTAATAGCGCCAATATTGTTTTACTCATGTAATTATAAATAGAAATTTATTTTTGAAAAAACTTTCTTTCACTTTCATAATCTGACAAATTAGTAATATACTTTTTACAAATGAAACTAAAACGAATATAATATTAAAAAATGAATATATTTTTACTGCTGATTTTGTAATTGACCAATCAAAAGTTGTAAAACTTTAATTCACTTGGGCCAGAAAAAAAACTTCAGTTAAAAAATTTTTTTTTCAGTGAAAGTGTTAAAAGATTATTATAATTCATTAAACTGTTTAGTTAAAAAAATTTTTTTTTCAGTGAAAGTGTTAAAGAATATAATTCATTAGATATAGTTTAAACATAGAAAGTTAATAAGTAGTCTTAGAAATATAATATCTCATGGATTTTATGTCTACAGACAATTATTTATATATGCTTAATATTTCTAATTTTTAAATACAACTATTAAACTATTTCATGATATAAATATTGTCCTCTTTCACTAGCAAAATTAGTTGAATGGAAGAAAAATATTTCTCCCTTTTTTTTCTGAGGTCTTTGGGAATTGGTCATGTAGGGTTTGAACTCTATGCCCTACAGCTTAATATAACAACAGTGTTCCAAGAAACATAAGCACCTCACTCATACATTTAACAACAAAATATTTTTTTTTACTTTATGCATCACATAATTGCAATAGAGTCACGAGGCTAAATTGAAATGTGTACAATTTCCCCCCTCCCAATAATAAATTTTTTTTTTAAACTTTTATGAACATTCTTGTTCATTTCTTATAATCAATAAAATTAAACATATTTTTCTCTTTTTATTTTTCATTTGCTGATTAATTGTAAATATTACTAATGTAATACCCATTAAATTTATCCTCTATTAGGAAATCTTGAAATATGACTTTATTAGAGAGATCTTTTACAGATAATCTCAACGTTTACTTTGCTGAGGGATAATGGATCAAACTCATTGCATTGTGTGTTCCTTTGTTTCTATCAAGGCAAGAGAGGATAAAAGCATTCTCTCCTACCTATAATAATCAATTTGAAGCAGCCCTTCGTATAAGTTTGAAACTTATTAAATTGGTTTCTTTGTGTATTGCTAACATGAGGGGTACACACCAGCAAGGTCATTTCCCTTAAATGGACATGGTTTAGTTTTAGATTGTTTTACCCTTTTTCGACCCCTTAGTTTAAGTTGCTCCCTGGCTCTATTAAGGTATTTACCACTATTTATCTCCTTTGGGATAGAGGGAAATGGGGATTTTAATCAGTAACGGTTTCTGTTTTCTGTAGTGTAACCTAATAGGAGGGAATCCTGTGGTCTCGTTAAAAGTTATATTAATGAGATTTACTAATTCAGGAAGTTTATTCACCCATTGTCTGTGATCATCTAGAATGTAGACTATAGAGTCTATTAAACTCACACATAATGGGCTTGCAAAGATAGGACTGCAGATTTCATATAGAACTCATGACATACTTGATGTTCTGAGTTCAAACCCATTTCCATATTTTGGATATAAAAGCAGTGGCATGATGTGTTAAAATTACATCAGGCTTATCTATTGTTGGAAACTGATGGTTTATAAGGCATCTGATAACACCGTTGGTGTCAGTCTTTGGTACTGCAAACGCATATGCAACTAAAATGAACCTTTGCCTGTTATATGGTGGAAGCAGCCCATAAAAATTGAGCACTAAAAACTCATTAGGCCAATCTGGAATTATGGGTTGTAAAACACTTATAAAAGATTTAGCATGATATCTAGTTTTAATGCAAATTGTACAACGTTTGATTATACGACTGATACTTTTGTACATCTGATTCCAATAAAAATAATCTTTTAGAACAATAAATTTTTGGGGCGGCATAATGGCCATATTTGCAATGAACATATTTTATTAATTTATTAATTAGAATTTTAGGAATCATGATTCTCCAAGGATTAACATGATTAACTTTAGTCTTATGCATAATATTTTGGTTTAATTTATAACTAGTAAAAAAACCCTTTAGGTATTTCTTAGAACTATTACTGTTTATGATATTACTCAGAATTGTGATGATTTGTTTTTGAATTATAGCTAGATTATGATAGTCAATTACTATAGCCTTCTCTGATTCAACATTAACATTGTTAATTGAAATATTCTTAGTATCTGGATGCTGAGGTACAAGGCAGACAGGGTAACGACTAAGAATATCAGCAGGGATATTGTTAATACCTTTAACATATACAATACTGTAGTTAAACTGTTGTAGGAATAGACTCCATTGAATAAGTCTTTCATTATTAAGATAACTTTTACTTAGAAATTCTAAGCTCCTATATTCCGATAAAACTACTACTTCAGAGCCAACCAAGAACTGGTGTAGCTTTTTGAAATGCCCACACCACTGCTAAGGCTTTTTTTTCAGTGATGGAATAGTTCAACTTAGCCCCTTTTAAATGTCTACTTAAAAAATACAATATGAGGCCTTTGATTCTCATCCAGCTGATATAAGACTACTCCCAGACCATAGTGACTACTGTCTGTTTGTACAAAAAACTTTTTGCTAAAATCTGGGTAAGATAAAATAATTTGCTTTAGAAATGTTTGCTTGATTGTATTGAACTCCCTAGTATGTTCAGTGATCTACCTCCACTTTTCTGATTTTTTTAACAACAAGGATAGATATTTAGTATCCTCGGCAAAGTTCTTATAAAATTTATGATAGACCAAGGAAAGACTGTAAATCACTGCTATTCAAAATTTGTCTATACCAAAGGTATAGACAAATTTCGAATAGCAGCAATTTTTTTGGGATGGGGTTTGATACACTGCTTATTCATGTCATGACACAGAAAAGTAATTTCTTTTGCAGCTATTATACATTTCTCCAGGTTTATTTTTACATTACGGGAGGAACACTCCTCAAAGAACATTTGTAGGTGTTCCAGATGCTCTGCTAGACTGCTTGAAGCAATGACAATGTCGTCCACGTACATGATGATTTTTCTTTCACTTGTTTTGAAAAAATCATGTCCAAGCATCTGATCAAACCAGAAACACTGTTAATGAGACCAAAGGGCATTCTTGTAAAGACACTGAAAGTGAAAAGTTATATATTTTTGGTCTTTATGGTACAGTGGTATTTGCCAATAACTGGCTGTCAGATCAAAGGTAGAGAAAGTTGACCTGTTTAAATTTTATCAGGAGCTCATGTACAGGTGGAGGAATATCACATTCAGGAATAATTATGTGAATTAAGCATATGAGCATCAAGACATACCCTAATACCCTAATTGTACCATCTTTCTTTTTTATGATAATTAAAGGGTTAACATAAGCAGAGGAACATTTTTGAATAATTTCCCACCCTAACATCCCGTCTATTTGTTTCTGTACTTCTGCCTGATACTGATAAGGTACTGGATACATTTTCTGTTGATACGATTCATTATCTTTTAATTTAATCCAATGAATATATCCTCTTATTACACCTGGAACCATTGAAAATAGGCTATTATAATTGCACGTCAATCAGTTGGCAAGGAAAATGTGATACCAACATCAACTGGTGTGCTTTGGATGCACAACAATTGACTAGGAATTCCTGCAAATTCACATTCAAAATCTAACTGTTCATGTTTACATAAAAAGAATTTATTTTCATAATCTAATTTACATTTATTTAATGTTATGAAGTCAACCTATAATGACATTATGAATCAGTCCAGACATAATTAAAAAAACATGCCCAAACTCAGATTGGATAAACTTAAAATTTATCCATACCTGCTTGTTTGAAAGCTTAATCCTTTTTCTATTGGTCAGAGTCACTTGTATTTGTTTAATAGATGGGGAGGGTATACAATTATTTATGTGAAATATATTTTGATACGTATTTTCTGATACAATGGATGCTTGACTACCAGAGTCAATTAAGGCATCTATACTAATCCCCTCCATAGCCAATTTAACAACAGGACAGTTATATTGGATAGGTAGTTCACCAAGCTCAAATGGCTCTAAGTAATCCACATCTAAATTAAGGGTATTCAACAACCACATCTCATTGTCCCTCTTATTGTTAGCATAAAGCCTCAGCATTGAGGAACTGTTGTACAAGGACCAGTCTAGTTTGTCACTTGAGCTTTACTTTGGGCTTTTTCCCCTTGACTTTTTTAGTATAGTGGTTATTCTATTTGTAGAAGGTTGAATGTCTTTAGGAATTGTTTTATTTCCAATTTATCCCTATAATTCCTCACTGATTTTTTAGGAGGCTTAACCCTATAATTAAAACCATACCCATAATCACCAAAAGTCCTATAGCTTGTCTGAGGAGTTATATTCATATTTGAGACATGATAATTATATTTTTCTTTGGTACCCTTTTGCCTAGTGTTTTGATTGAGTTCGGAAATCTCTAGAGCATCGATGCTTCCTCTACCCTGCGGCAATCAGCAGGAATGTGTTTTCTCGATGCCTCTGGGAAGACTATTGGAATATTCTTAAGATCTTATGCTCAGAGAGAGAGAGAAATGTAGTCAGATTCTTCAGCTTAACTGGCTGTCCTCGGAAAAATTGAATATAGCTACCCTTGGCATAACTATACTCCTGAGTGACTTGATAGTCCACTTGATCTTGCCTATCTTCACTCCAAAAACAAGATAATATAATGTAATGAAAATCCCAAATGGTGTGGGCTTATTGAACAGAGACCGCCACCACTCTTTAGAATAGGCATAAATATGATTACATGCAATGGCTAACTTCTGCTCACTCAATTTACATACGGAAAACAATTCTTCCAGCATGTATAGATACTCTAAAGGGTTCTCCCTACTTTCCCCACCGAACGATTTAATCTTTATTACATTTGAGGTCTTTGACCCTCCTACTTTATATTCCTCTCTACATTTACTATCAACTCTCTCTAATGGTTTCTCAACTTGCAGATCACTAACTACAGTAGGTTTCATATTCACTGATGACTATATTCTGTCATATACTTATTCCCATTCGGACTTACGCTAATATTCTGATTTCAATCCTGATTTGGGAGATCCTGCAACTTTACATCAAAACGATCTTGTAATTCCGCTATCTTCTGATAAAGATCATCAATGTTAGGGGTCATATATTCCTTGACATAAACTTTCTGTTCTTTCTCTACTTTATTCGACATGACATCTAATTCCAGTTGATCAATTCTAGGTTCATCTTTGAGGTTACTAGACTTGTTCCTTTGAACCATTTCATCCCTAAGGCTATCCATCTGACTCACTATGTCTTTCCTAATATTTTGGTTAATTTGAACACAATCATTGATAATAGTTCCTTTAACTTCAATAATTTCCTTCTCTAAAAGACTAAATTTATTCTCGATGTTAATGGTTTTATCCACACAACTCAAGACAATTTTATTTCTTTTGTTCCACATTTATAACTTCTAATTTTACATTGGTAGCTTTTTGATATGATTCCAATTTGACTACTACCTCATCTAATCCTCTATTAGTTTCTTCATAAGTTACTTTAGCATTTTTTTCAACTACTTCTGATACAAATTGATACACTTTACCATGGAATTCCCTTCTTAATAATTCAATGTTTTCGTTACTTTCTTCTATATATTTTTCCACTTGATCTTTTAATACCTGCAAACCTTGACCATCTTCCTGTTTTACGATTTCCATAGATTTACCCACCTTTTCTATCCTATCTTCTAATGAGGTAAATCTATTCTTATGCTCTAGATTAGACTTTTTCTATTTTATTTTCCAAAGCAGTTATCATTTGTTTTTATTTTCAACAACTGCATCTATCTTCTCTTTTAGTCTTTCCATGGGTCTTTTACTATCTTCCTTTAAATCTTCTTTTAGACCTTCCACAGATCTTTTACTATCTTTTCTTAGACTTTCCACAGATCTTTTGCTATCTTTTAAATCATCTTTTAGACTTTTTATACATCTTTCGACAGATCTTTTATTATCTTCTGCAGATTTATCCATCTTTTGTTCTAAAGATTTTTTACTATCTTTTAAATCTTCTACAAATTTAAACATATGCATCATTATTTCCATCACTGATGGTGTTTCTTTATCCATGAGAGTCTGAAAGGTCTCTTTCTCCTTGATTACAGTTTCAATTCTTGTTATTGTGTCTTTGTCACTAACTCTAGAAGCATTTTCATCAACAACTTCCTCTCTCCCAACCACTAACCTAATATAAAAATTTCACCATCCTCTTCTTCAACATAATTGCCAATCTCAAGGATTGGGGAGCTTTCCTCCTTCATAATTTTCTCGGGAGTATCTTCAAGTTTACTCATTTTATCAAAACTGTATTTTTATGGATCCTAAGCAAAACAACTTCGAACAGTCTTTTCTTATACTCAAATTTAATTACTTTATTTTCAGGTTCCCTGATTTTCAAGAACCTGCAAATCCACTCTCTCAGAGAACATATCCTCCATTGACTGATCTACACTTATACCACCTTGCCTCTCATTTCTTCCAAAAAAACATCTTTCCTTTTCTATATTCATTATTTAATTACCCATCTAATAATTTATATAGTACATGCATATCTTCATAACAGAGTTCATAATTCAAATTATATACTCATCTATTCTTCTAGAGATCTGACAGATACTAACAGCTAACAGAATGACCAGCAGCCACAGTTCTGAGACAAATAAAAGAATTCAGTCACAGCACCTTAAGCACACAGAAAACCATCCCAATTCAATCATTTTATGCTACTACAACCCTTGATAAAATAATGCAAACTCTGTTGCAATGCCCTGCTTCTTTCAACTCTTAGGGGGTGGAAATATTCAAGAAAAACTATGCCATGCTCACTTTCCAGGAGACTTAGAGGCTGATATCATGGAAAGACTGCTGTTAACTGCTTCATGATAAATAATAAATTGAGTTGGAGCAGTGAAAGAGATTGACCAGTCATGGGTTGCATGAAATTCTCAAGGCAATGACAAAACTCTCCATCAACATCAAAACAAAGTATTGCTAAGCAAACTCCAACAATCAAATACCCAATCCAATCTCCAAAATCATACATTTTCTATAACACGAACTCTCCAAATATACATGCAATTACTAATTTTATAATTCATAACCATCAATACCTTTGTTCCTATCTCACAGTAATATCTTATTACAAAGAAAATATTTAACAAAAAATGTTATTGCTATTTAAACACTGACTCATGTTGTGATACATATGATGTCTTAGAACTGAAAAACTAAGCTGTTTTATGGCTGTATTCATTTATCAACATTAATGAAGAAATAAAACAATAAACATCATCCAAAATAAGAACACAAGGCCAAAATATATTCTATGAAAAAAAAAATTTTTTTTTTGACTACACATCTCTTTCATCTCTATTAGGACTACTTGTCCTCTCAGGTAGATAGTATATCTCGGAGCCTTAGTTGGCTCACCATTTGTAACTAAATAAAAAGGAGAGCTAAATAAAATAGAGATCTCCATCTTTGTAACTAACTGAAAATCATCTAGGAATGAAAATATCTAGGAATCTCTTTATTCGTTTTTCTTATATGTATATCCGTATATTTGGATACCTACTTATACTTGTACTGGATTTGAACCTGAATTGGTACATTATTTATAACAGTATATATGGGTTTTTCCATTTGATAGCCATATCATTAAGGGGAAAACATCTTATTCTCTAGTTGTGCAAATAAATTCTCAGATAAATTATTATCATATAAGAGTCTAACATCATAAATCATATTTAATATTCTCATAAGGGTTACTAGCTCATATTTAATATTATAGGTTTATCGGTGGCAATTCACTAAACCTTGAGTGACCTTCGATGGTAGTCATTATCTCTTTATGATGGCTCACAAATAATAAACAAACACAGTGAGAACCATTATTTATATATGGTCATTAAACACATTTATTTAGACTATTGATTAATAAGATGATGATGATGATAATGCTTCTATCCACAGTTTTATAACTAACTCACAACATAAATTTTATCTTTTACCAATCTTTAATTATTTACCAACGTATTGTTATATTTAAACTATGTTTAGAGATTGACATTCATCAGTGATGATGATGACTAAACTACTTCACAAGACAATGATTAACTCTTAAGAAATATATACGCCTCTTAATAAAGCAAATTAAAATTTATTATTGGTCAATCATTAATAATACAAATAGAAAATTTACATAATTATTAATAAAATTTAGATATTTTCAAATAATAATAACAATAACCAGAGATCTTCTCTCCTTCACCTCAATGAAACTAAAATTCAATTGTTAATGTTTTATAGCGTGATATATGTATGGCCATATTTCTAATAGGTGAATAGAAATCTTATTTTATAGAAATATTTTAATTTTTAAAATAAGCATTCAATACATGCACATAGTCGAATATTGCATATAACATTCATTTCTATATTTATAAACTTAAAAATAATAAATTAGAAATAAGTAGAGAATGTTAGCTAAATTATAAAGATAAGAATATCTAAAAAAAACGGTTTCAAATTACTTAACGCAATTACTATTAATCTAGGTTACTTACCACTTTAAAATCTATTTCCCATGATGCTAAATTTCTACCCTTATCGATTTGTATATTTGTTACTCAACAAATATACATGTCAGCATATTTATATTACTAGGTGTGTGTACATATGTCACTTCTCATTATCAATAAAATTTGTATTTAACCCTTTACATATAAATAAAACATTTATATAATACCCGAATTAATACATAATAAAGACATTTGATAAAAAAAAAATACACATGTAAATGGTTACATGTAATGATAATCTAATAATACATAATATATTACACTCATTGATTGTTGATTATTTTATTGGCTGAGTGAGGTAAAAGTCCAAACTTTTAATTGGTCAATTTACAAACTGAAGTGTGAAAACACAAATTCAATCATCAAAATATATTCATCTTTTAATATTATATTCACTTTAGTTTCGTTTGTAAAAAGTATATCAATAATTTGTCAAATTATGAAAGTGAACGAAAGTTTTTTCAAAAATAAATTTCTCTTTATAGTTATAAAAATATTTACGAGCGGTAAAATGTAAACAAACTTTAGTAAACCAACCAAAATGTTTTGGTGACGACATGATTTGTTTGATAGTTTTATTTTATGTTCCAGAAAAAGCAAATAATTGTTGTTTTATTTTTGTTAAAATCTTAACTATTTTTTTAAAATAATTTTATTTTTAGCATATTTTATCAAAATAATTTATAATTTGTCAAAAAATATTTTTAAAATGATCTAAAATATTCGTTTATCATTTTCGAAAATTAAACAAAAACAAATCGTAACTTTTCAGTGATGTATAGTCATTTCTTTGTTGCCGAAATGTAACAGCCAATAAAAGTCAAGAAGACCATGCCTTCTTCTTTTGTTAAAGTTATAAATATCGTTTTATTGATTTTTTACTTGTAAAATAATTCAAGAGACGGCAGCATCTTACAGAACTTTTTCTAAATTTTCAAATGACAGTAAAAACATCACCATACCATTAAAAGTGACGGGATTTGGACAGTCAGAAGCCGATGCCAAATCGTCACATTTTTAACTATGACTAGCAAAAAGGAGGTTAATAGAGTCAATATTATCGAAAATCTTCTCTAGTAATTGATTCTTATTTCAATATTTAAAGAGAGAGAGATAAATGGATTTATTTAAAAAAGAATTGTTAATAATCATTGAGAAAACAAATTAAAATTGATATTATCGAGTTCTTCTATCAGTTTCGATGTAGAGACAGTTTCAATGATTCTGATTAATTTTACTTTGAAGTCAGTTTGTTTAAGGTTGAGAATTTGAATTCATCCACATACCAATGTTTAACATACATAGATTTATCAATTGCAGTGGTTTACTGGAACAGTTCTATTTTTGGCTTGGGCTTGCAATTCTTCTGTTTTACTGCGATGATGATGATGCTGTGAAATAAATTGTTTCTTTAGGGACCATTTTAGCACTGGAATGGTTTTTTTATTTCTTCTGCTCTGGGTATAACTGGTTTAATATAAATTTCAGCATTTTCTTGGCGCTTTTATTTGAATTCAGCAATTGCATAGGTGAAACAATAAACTTGGAGGTCAGCCATAGGATGATATCTGTTATTTCCATTTTAGATTCTAACTTTTTCGATGTGCATAAGAGTTCTTTGGGATCGAGTCACGGGGACCTGTCAACAAAATTTCTTAGCCCACCATAATGTTGCAGAAACCTTCAAATAAAAATATATTAATGTGTGGTTTCCAAAAGCAATCAGATTTATTCTGCTAAACTGTCTTATTTTTTAGACTATATATATATACACTAGCCTGTCTAATGACACCACACATATTTGTGTTACTAAAACATCTGGTCAATTATAAATTATAGCTGGGTACATTCCTTTCTTTTTTATCTATAATTTTTCAAAATTTATTATTTGGTATGGTCCCAAATGATCTGGGTCTCTTGGTAATTATAATAACTGATTAAGGAGTCTTTGTTCTCGTCCCCCCATATTTTTCACATTGAAGTTGTGTCCAAAATTGATATTTATCCCTCTCTCACAATCTGTATTATCTGTTCCTTATGAATTTAATTTTTTTATAAGACATATAGATGTTTCGAATAAATTCAAATAAGTTAAAATGTTGATATTATTTCCTGATTTTATATAAACATACTGTAACGATCCGGAGATGTAGACTTACGTAAACTGCCCTACAGGGCGCCATCTAGGCATTTGAACCTAGAAAAATTTATAGAGTAGGCAGATACGTAAGTCAAAAAAAAAAACTTTTTTTTTTTTGCATCCAGTCGTTAGCCCATGTCACTAGCTCAATGGAATAGCAGAGATTTAATAATATAATATATATATAAGAGGAATAAAATAAGCCACTGCCAGTAATTAACATACAAACATTTATTTATGCACATATATATAAGATTTAAAATTATTTTAGTATTAGTTTTACATTTTAACATTTAACATTATTTTTAACTTTACCTTAGATTTTAATTTACATTTTAATTTCTATTATAAGTTTACATTTTAATTAAGTTCGCACAGATGGGATTATAAAAGCTTGTTTTAATATGTTGCTATAGATCGGTTACATAGATTACACGGTTAAAAACATTTCAAAGTAAACATAAACGATCAAAATATAAAATCATTGATACTAACAATTGCAGAGGGAAATTTATAAGTAACCCAATAGTATTCACCATAAGATACTTGCATTGTCACCAATGACTTAAAAGACATCCGAATAAATACATTTTAGATACTCACCGTAAGGTATCATTATTTATCGAATGTCTATATATTTTGATCAAATATGAAAACACAAAACATACTTAACCGATAACCAATCCATGCAAACGTCTATAAACAACTTAGATTTAATGCATTTTTATTTAGGGTCGAGTATGAATAGACTACATAAATTTGCATTTGAAAATAAAACATTCTATCCCCATTTAACCTTAGGCTAAAATTCGCAGTCAAACTGGCATCAATTCATCTGATACATCGATGTATTCAATGTAATACGGAATACGGCAGCACCAAAGAGATTAAGAAAAGACATTGACTCTCATCAGATAGGAATATTACATCTATCTAACGAGAAGAACAATAAAAAAAAACTCCATAGAAAGGAACTGCGTTCTCTGTCTTATAATTCCTTTCATAGGCAAACGGGTGAGTGCGGCGTATATATAAACGATTCTTCCAGTAGCGAATCTCTGACTACATCTATTAACTACATCAATATATCCAATCCATTGACCCAATTTAACAACGACACAAATAACCTAAGATTACCCTCCCCTAATATAACTTTACAAATCTATACAGCCATTCACGCCCAACTTAAGTTTAACATTTATATAATTAATTTAACGAAAACAAAAATCATGATAAAACTTAAAGAACAAAAAATAAATAAATAAATGGAAATGATTTTAAATATATATATAAAAAAGAAATACATCAAATAACATTATTAATAAATTAAGTTGGTCAGATAGGATAATATTGCAATCATTTAAATCTGGAAAGTTTTAATTTAATGTTCATTATTTATAAAGTTCTTACGGTTTAAAACAGTTCTTCTTTATCTGTTGCTTGCCATGAACGTGAATTCCCACGCTGTCCTAAGATTGGTATTCTGTTGGCCGATTTTTATTTATTCATTTGGAGGTTTTTTAATTTAGTTGGTCCTCAATGTAGAAAATGATAGTTCATTTCCCTTTCTTTCTTTGGCAAAACTGAAGGGATTGGATCGTGCGTCTCTTCAATTCCTTCTCCCGCACTAACACCTATCTGTCACATCGTAATAATCATAATCACTCACTAATGATTTCCAAACTTGTCCTTTTATATTACTTTGAAAGATTGACTTAACATTACGTCATCGATGTGATGATCCTTTTCGTTGAGGTCCGATTTCCCAATGGATTTATTTCATTTGCTAAAAGTTTTTATTGTTTTCCTATCTGACCGATGTTTTTACATTTAAATGCCCAAGGCTGGTTTACATTTGACTAATTAAATTTATCATTTCCACTTCTGATTAATTAATCTGTTTTCCAAATCAAAGATATATTTAAAGATAAATTTAAAGATATAATTTTATCTCCAAATCTTTTTAAAATTTAGTTTTAAAATACTTTTTCTTTAATAAAGTTTTATTTTAATAATTTTTCATTATCTGTGCGATTTAATATATCCGAGTTTAAGATGATATTTAATTTCAATTTTTAATTCTTAAAGAAAATTTTTAAATGCGAACTTTTTAATTTACTTTCATGTTTAATAAATAAAAAAAAAACAACAATGTAACGAACGTCTGTGCTCGTTACATATCAGTAAAGTTGCTTAAAAAAAATGATCAAAAAAAAAATATTTTACTTAGGGTTAGTAATTACGGTACATGATTGACGAAGATATTTACAAAACATCCGGTTAATAATTTTACAAAAAGACTATATACAAAAAGAAAATGTTGACTATCGCTTACCTAAGGACCATTTACGTTTACACTCCTCCCCACAAGAGTTCTATTTTATTTTATACATTTTATTTTTACACACGGCATGACAAGCAAGTTATTTTATAAATTATTTATTTAGGAGGTTGCATTGAGATAAATATGTTTTAAGAAATAATGGGTTTAAACGTGTATATTTGCAGCACAATTATAAATACCACCAACTTATTTATGACTGATTGAAATGCATACATAGGGTTACACTGAAGTAATTCCTAAAGGTACTCATCATAAGGCACCACATTTCGATCATAAACTTATGTGGCTGTGCGCTCCTATACACCTTAAAGCATAATTTATATTACAACAACAACAAAAAAAAAACATATCAATCGCAACCATTTGACTTTCTTTTTAACAAAATACAGTTTAAAATTATTTATACTTTCTCGTGTTTAATATATGTACTATTTCTTTTACTGGCAGAGCTTTTATAAGATTTCAAGTATACGACTTATGTAACCAGATAAAATATTTCATTTTGACAAAATTTGCTCAGGGTATTTGTGGTTTATTAAAGATCGGCCCGAGTTGGTTCGCCAGTTGTAACGATCCGGAGCAGGTAGACTTACGTAAACTGCACTACAGGGTGCCATCTAGGCATTTGAATCTAGAAAAATTTATAGAGTAGGCAGATACGTAAGTCAAAAAAAAAAAAAATTTTTTTTTTTTGCATTCGGTCGTTAGCCCATGTCACTAGCTCAGTGGAATAGCAGAGATTTAATAATATGATATATATAAGAGGAATAAAATAAGCCACTGCCAGTAATTAACATACAAACATTTATTTATGCACATATATATAAAATTTAAAATTATTTTAGTATTAGTTTTACATTTTAACATTTAACATTATTTTTAACTTTACCTTAGATTTTAATTTACATTTTAATTTCTATTATATTATAAGTTTACATTTTAATTAAGTTCGCACAGATGGGATTATAAAAGCTTGTTTTAATATGTTGCTATAGATCGGTTACATAGATTACACGGTTAAAAACATTTCAAAGTAAACATAAACGATCAAAATATAAAATCATTGATACTAACAATTGCAGAGGGAAATTTATAAGTAACCCAATAGTATTCACCATAAGATACTTGCATTGTCACCAATGACTTAAAAGACATCCGAATAAATACATTTTAGATACTCACCCTAAGGTATCATTATTTATCAAATGTCTATATATTTTGATCAAATATGAAAACCCAAAACATACTTAACCGATAACCAATCCATGCAAGCGTCTATAAACAACTTAGATTTAATGCATTTTTATTTAGGGTCGAGTATGAATAGACTACATAAATTTGCATTTGAAAATAAAACATTCTATCCCCATTTAACCTTAGGCTAAAATTCGCAGTCAAACTGCCATCAATTCATCTGATACATCGATGTATTCAATGTAATACCGAATACGGCAGCACCAAAGAGATTAAGAAAAGACATTGACTCTCATCATATAGGAATATTACATCTATCTAACGAGAAGAAGAATAAAAAAAAAACTCCATAGAAAGGAACTGCGTTCTCTGTCTTATAATTCCTTTCATAGGCAAACGGGTGAGTGCGGCGTATATATAAACGATTCTGCCAGTAGCGAATCTCCGACTACATCTACTAACTACATCAATATATCCAATCCATTGACCCAATTTAACAACGACACAAATAACCTAAGATTACCCTCCCCTAATATAATTTTACAAATCTATATAGCCATTCACGCCCAACTTAAGTTTAACATTTATATAATTAATTTAACGAAAACAAAAATCATGATAAAACTTAAAGAACAAAAAATAAATAAATAAATGGAAATGATTTTAAATATATATATAAAAAAGAAATACATCAAATAACATTATTAATAAAATAAGTTGGTCAGATAGGATAATATTGCAATCATTTAAATCTGGTAAGTTTTAATTTAATGTTCATTATTTATAAAGTTCTTACGGTTTAAAACAGTTCCTCTTTATCCATTGCTTGCCATGAACGTGAATTCCCACGCCTCCTAAGATTGGTATTCTGTTGGCCGATTTTTATTTATTCATTCGGAGGTTTTTTAATTTAGTTGGTCCTCAATGTAGAAAACGATAGTTCATTTCCCTTTCTTTCTTTGGCAAAACTGAAGGGATTGAATCGTGCGTCTCTTCAATTCCTTCTCCCGCACTAACACCTATCTGTCACATCGTAATAATCATAATCACTCACTAATAATTTCCAAACTTGTCCTTTTATATTACTTTGAAAGATTGACTTAACATTATGTCATCGATGTGATGATCCTTTTCGTTGAGGTCCGATTTCCCAATGGATTTATTTCATTTGCTAAAAGTTTTATTGTTTTCCTATCTGACCGATGTTTTTACATTTAAATGCCCAAGGCTGGTTTACATTTGACTAATTAAATTTATCATTTCCATTCCTGATTAATTAACCTGTTTTCCAAATCAAAGATATATTTAAAGATAAATTTAAAGATATAATTTTATCTCCAAATCTTTTTAAAATTTAGTTTTAAAATACTTTTTCTTTAATAAAGTTTTATTTTAATAATTTTTCATTATCTGTGCGATTTAATATATCCGAGTTTAAGATGATATTTAATTTCAATTTTTAATTCTTAAAGAAAATTTTTAAATGCGAACTTTTTAATTTACTTTCATGTTTAATAAATAAAAAAAAACAAACAATGTAACGAACGTCTGTGCTCGTTACAATATATAAGCTCAACAATTTTTGTAATATATTTAATTGTAAAATTTTTATAACATTTTTTTTAACAATCATAGTCATACTTGTCAATTGGCATGCAAAATTATTCAAAATCCAAACACTTCCACATAAAAGCTTCTGTAACATACTGTTAGTTATTCTCTGATAATGAGGCCTATATAGTAAAAAAAAATTTAAAAAGTTAATGCTAACAGTATCACATGACTTTCTTGTCTGTTTGCTGATATACTTCCAACTGCAATTTTCTTCATTTTATTCTAGACTCATCTACTATAAGCTTGAATAATGAATGGACACCAGATATTATTGTGCTATAAAAAAATTTGAGTTATTTTTAAGAAAATGAAATATTTTATGAGTATTTCAAAAATAAAACATGAAATCAAAAAGTAATTAGGAATTATTTGTGGTACTTATCAAATAGCACATAACTGATAATTCATATACTAATATTTTAATAACCTATAATGAAATAATTTAAGTTATTTATAAGTAAAATAATAATTTTTAAATGTATGGTATTTCAAGTTATAGAAATTTTACCATGTAATATAATGAAAAAATATGTTTTATTAAACTTAATCATAGAATTATATGTAATTTCAAATTTTTTTCACCATTAATAAATATGTAAGAATAAATACGCTTGATGCATATAGTGAAATTAAAATTCTTTAGTTGAAATATTTATTCCTCACGGCTAAGCACTTTCAGTGATTCTTTCTCCATATTCATAGCTGTGAGGAATAATTATTTCAACTAAAGAATTTTAATTTCATTATATGCGTCAAGTGTATTAACTTTTACATTTTTATTAATGGTGAAAGAAATTTGAAATTACAATATTATGGATATATGCTATAACGAAAGAGTTTGTCTTAAATTAGACACATTAATTAGAACATTTCAGTGTGTTAATTTTTGCAAAATTGTAAACAAGCGAATATTATAACTAATTGCTGTAGAATTAGAGTAAATAAGTCTATACATAATGTCGATATTATTATTCTTATTTTACAATGTAAATTATTAAATTGGATTATTAGTAATTGCAAGAAGGCATTAAATAATAAGAAGAAATGTCTACTTAAAATAACATCGATAACGCCTGAACTGCAATGGATCGTAAATAAATTGAATTTCTTGGCTAACAAACAAAATGTTGTTTTAGCTAATTTAGGAATAAAAGTAACATATGTTAATTTGTCTAACATCAAACCATCGGCTGAAATTAGATTGATCTTGAACCTCAGACCGAAATTTGTAGGAGGGGGATGGCATCAACCCAAAATGGAAATAATAGCAGAAACAGCTCTAATAAATTATCTGATGGGAGAAAATATTATTTCTGAGATTAATAAGATCATTAGAGACAAGCGATTAAATACTGAAAATAATGTCTGGAACACTAAAGTTAATAATGCAAAAAAGTTCTATGATGAAAACAAAATTATTTGCCTTAAAGAAGATAAAGGCAATTGTTTTGTAATAATGTATGAAAAGAAATATAAAGAGAAAATGAGAATACAAATTCAAAAATTAAGCTTTGATTTAATGGCTGGATTTAATAATAAAGTTAACAGGAAAAAGTTTATCCTCTTGATCTTATGCAAGCATAAAATTAAAGGGATTAGCCAAGCCGAATATAGTAGAATTTATCCATCTGCCACTTCACAACCACGGATGTTTGCAAATGCTAACATGCACCAACAAGGGTCTCCATTAAGATTAATGCTTGACTTTGGAGGTGTACATTATGCAAACACAGCAAAATTAATAAACTCGTGGCTAATACATTTAGTAGGGTTTGGCAAATATGCAATAAAATAAATAAATAATCAATCAAACAATAAAATCTTCTTTTGAGTTTGTTGACTTAATTAAAGATGCACCATTAATGACAGATTTAAAATAGCTGCCATGGATATATCTGAGCTTTATGGATCAGTAAACATGAGAGTCAGTTAGAATAATCAAAGAAGAACTTCAAAATAATCACTGTTGGGAACAAAAAATTGAATTTATCATTGACTTCATGAAATGGTTGGATGATAACATCCTAGCGACTTTTGAGAACAAATGGTATAAAATGAATAACAGATGGTCTATGGGACTGCCGATAAGTGGCATTGCTTTTAGTATTGTAATTAGTTATTTTGAAAAACAGATTATACCGAAATTCCAAGAACAGACACCTGGAATAACTTATTGCAGATACGTAGATGATATTTTCATCGCTGCACCTAAACTAATCATAACAGCCATCCAATGCAAGCACATACCAACCTAATATTTAATTATGAGAATGAATTAAACAGAATTAATTACCTGGATTTAATAAAACAGAGGATGCCCATAGGCCTTAATTACAGTATGAAAGTCAAACCATTATACATTAGAGGGTACATCGATACAAAACCTAGAACTCCAAGAGCCCACAAATTAAGCAGGGCTGTCTGCCTTTTTATTCCAGAATTACCATTTGTGCAAATATGAATTAAAAAGAAGAAATATCAACCAGTACATTAATGATCTAATAATGGTTGGTTATGATTACATAACCATTATAACCATCAATAAAAGAATCAAAACATTCTATGGAAATATGAACAAACCAAACAAGGATAAGAAACAACATATATGTCTGCCATACATACCTAATGTCGCGAGAGAATTAATCAAGAGATTGCAGGTTGAATTTAAAGTAGGTTTTTGAAACCCTCCCAAGAATGATTAACAATTTCAAGGACAAGATAGACCCACAAACAACACCACATATAGTATATAGGATGACATATCCTCAGGCAAACTGTGGAGCTTTATACTATGGCGAAACTTGGGCCACTATAATGAACAGAATTGCTCAACACAAATATTTGTATAAAAGAGTGTTGAGCAGGAATGAAGGTTGCTCAGTGTTTGTGGACCACCAGAAGGCGGCTAATCATGAATTTGAACTTAATTTCTACTGAAGAGAATGACATCAAGAGGAAAATTAAGGAGGCATGGTTTATAGCAAGAGATATAAATGTTATAAACTGAAAAGATACATGCTTTTCTATTTCGAAAAGATGGACTATCTGAATGAACTTGCATAGATTTGCATAAATTATTATAGTTGAAGGCTATGAATATGAAGAAAGAATCTGAAAGCAGTTAGCCATGAGGAATAATTATTTCAACTAAAGAATTTTAATTTTACTATATGTGCCATGCATATTAACTCTTATAGAATTGTATGGCAAATTCTGCAAAAGATTTAGTAATGCTCCATGCATCAACTTAATGAACTGGGTATGACAGATTTTGTTTACATGATCAAACTTTTTTTTTTACTATCCTTATCTGATAATCAAACCAGAAACTTATGACTCTTAAATTTGCTTCTCTTATCATTGTATTATATTGTGGAGACTATATTAACAGCCACTTGTAATGATTACAGCAATTCCAATTTGAAAAAAAAAAAAAGAAAGAAGAGAGAGAGAGAATAAAAAAACTACTCTTGAAATGACTTTTGCAGTGATTATATAAACCAATCTTTGAAACGCAAATAAATCCATGTATTAAACATGTTAATCCATTTTTAATTTCTTCAGGGAAAAACTTTTCTTTCTGAAATACGTCAACACCATCTCCAATGTATTCTATTCTCCGCTGTATTTCTCCATGGAAACAGTTGTCATTGTACTTCTTTAGAATGTCTTTGAGGTAATTTTTATAATGTAGATGAGATTTACCTCTCCCACAAAAACCATCCTCAAGTTCATTATAAAACAACTTTTTAAGAAGTCTTTCATTGTTCATTCGTTTTACATGCCCAGTCCAACAAAGTTGTGAATTTGCAACAGTAATCTTTATAGCATCATATCCAGCAAGTTGAAGCACATATGATTAATTTTATATAGAAAATATTTATAATGGGTTAATAGTAGAAATGGTAAGGATATTTTATAAAAACCAATTATATAATTGTAGACATTTAATTTGTACCTAATCAAATCATATTGCAATATTTCTAATGCTAAAAGAAAACATAACATGATAGTAACTTACAAAAGCAACAAACTGGTCACCAGTACAGTTATCCTCAGCAAATTTAAATGAAATATTACCAAATTCAACATTATAAAGCAAATAATAATAATGATATAGATATATATATTTAATATTAAAAAAAGGAGAAAATTGCAAGAAAATAATTTTTCCACTATAAAATGTTTGATTCTAATAATTTTTTGTATTACTAGTATATAAGCAGTTTTTGTGATTGTTATTCAAACTGAAAATATGGAATTTTAACCCTTTCATTAAAGAAAAATAATGATTTAATAGGTTATATTAATATTGAAGGGGGATGGTTAACATATTGAAAAACCATCTGAATTGTCAGCTGTCATGTTTGTAAAAATATGTACATTGTAATTGAATAATTATAAATTATAAATCTTATTTTACTCCAGAAAAAGAAAGGGAAATATATTAGAGGAATATATATTTTTTAGACCACTAACTGATAAGAGTAAAATTAATGAATGTTTGGGTAAAGTAATTTAAGAAAAGCGAATGTTGTATACTTAAATGAGATAGAAAGTAAAAAGATTTAATTAATGATTAATTTTGTGTAGTATTTAACAATAGAAAATATTTACATAATATGTGACAAGAAAATTGCATTTGGAAAATGCCAAGAAATATTTCTGCATACAATAGAAGTGGAACCAACTAATTAAAAATACTAAGAGGAAAACAAGACTGATAACAATCAAGGATGAAGCCTGGATTGCCAGAGGCCAAACTGAGTGAATAAATACCATGTGCAGCAAAGTGTGTGTTTCTCATTCTAATGGATTTACTAAGTAAACTGTTGGTGGGAGATTTTAATGAACAGTAGCTGAAAGAAGCTTAAGTGATGGGCAGCACTATAGTGTGGAGTCAGTGTAATTGTGAGCATTAGCTGAATGAAGCCAAAGATCTCTGTTAGTCTAAGGAGTCAAGCCAAAGTGTTTTAGAAACTGAGGCCAATGGAAATCCATCCAGAAAGCAGCAAGTTCTTATGTACATTGTGGGAATTGAACCATAAGTGAATTATATATACTGTGTTGGAGTGAATCAATAACTTTTCGCTATTAATAATATTTCATCATTATCCAGTTCTTATCTAAATTTCATTTATTGATTTATTTGTTGGTATTCTGAATGCTGCATTCGAATACATAACATTAGCAAAAAGAAAATGGATTTATATAAAACATCCATGTCATTGAAGATCTGCATATATCATAGTTATTGGCTGTAATTAATGCCTTCAGTAGCAGTATTGATTTTCTCAATTACTACTGCTGTATAACAAATATCTAAATAAAGATGTATAAGATGATTGGAAGAATACAGTAATGATATTAAAACTTGAAGAAAGATGAAAAGAAAGATAATTAGTAAATATATACTTAGCATTGCTATGTCATTTTTGTAGATCATTATAACTCTTCTAACTTTGAACTCAAATTAATTAAAAGAATAAGCTGGATTTCAAATTTATTATAGCATGTAATAAATCATATCTAGGTATTAAAAACAATTATAGAAAGAAGTTAATGAGTAAGAGTTTATATATATAAATATTTGAAAATACAGTAATTAAAAGTCAATAAAAATTATATGTATAACTATAACTTAGAAGCGCTTTCACTACATTGTAGCTTTGTCAACTATCACATTTAAAATGTCAACTTTCCCATAATTCTGTTATCTTAACGTTTGCTGCTTGCCGATTAATTAAATTTTGCTTGTATTTATATATTAACATCGCCTCTTTAATTTTTCAAGAAATAACAATAAAAGAAAAATTAAAGAGGCGATGTTACTATATAAATACAAGCAAAATTTAATTAATCGGCAAGCAGCAAACGTTAAGATAACAGAATTATGGGAAAGTCGACATTTTAAATGTGATAATTGACAAAGCTACAACGTAGTGAAAGCGCTTCGAAGTTATAGTTATACATATAATTTTTATTGACTTTTAATTACTGTATTTTCAAATATTTATTTATAGAGTTACGTATATTATTTTGAAGAAATACAGACATCGATTTGTAATAATATATATATATAATGAATAAGAGTTGATGTCATAATTTGGAATTGTAAAAAGTATTTGATACTGTAAGCATTTTGATAGTGATTAATTTAAAATATTAAAACATAGAAACAGAATATTATCAAATTCTCTAGAATATTTATCAAAAAGCAATACTATGGATTAAACTACATGATGAATCCTTGAAGATTAACATTGATAAGAATGTATGATGTGGTGGTTCTATCTCAAAAAGTTTTTAAAGCAGTTTTGTGGAATGTATTCTAGAGTCAAAATAGGAAACTTTAAAAAAAAGAATAAATGGAGATTATTTAAGTCATCTATATATTGATGACGATGTTATTTTTGAAAGTAATATTTTTGTGATTCAAGAAATATAAGAGCTATCAAATGAAATAAATAAAGAAGGATTAAAAGTAAATATTATAAAATCCAAAGTAATGTTTAATGGGTTTTCAAAAAAGACTAAAATAAAGATTGGTAGTAATTAATCAGAAGTTAATAATTATAAATATTTAGACAGATAGAAACATAATGAGTGAAACTTAATCATAAACTTAAGCTTGTGTTGAATGCTTTTGTTAAATATATGCCCATAACTTATCTTTTCCTTTTTTGCATTGCCTTAATTAATTAATTAATCCGTTTTTGTACAAACAATACAATTTTTATAAAAAAAAATGGATATATTCCTATATTTAAATGGTAAATTTTTAATAAATATGTTTTTCCTGTAGTTAGTTATGAATTTGAGACTTGGATATTTAATAGATGAACAATACACAAATTTTAGACCATATTGAAAAGTATGGAATGATGTATGTTTGTGACTAATAAAGAGTATCACTGACTGATCTCATTAAAAAGAATTAAGAAACAAAAATGGGATTGGTCTGGCCTTGTTGCTAGAAAATGTGATAATAAACAGATAAAGTCTTGAACTGAATCCAAGAGATTTAAATGCCTAGAAAGAGATCACATGTAAGATGATTAAATGAGATGATGAAGTTTTTTGGATTAATGTGATCTTCTTCCTGCAATGAAGTAATAATAGTTAAAAATGATAATGATGGATTTCAAATTTAAAAAAATAACAAAAGTCATAATTAAAAAAATTTTCAAAAGTGGATCAATAAGTGTATATATATAATTCTAAAAAAATGTTATAATAGTTATCCACTTAGATCATTATTGATATACAATAGATTTTGTGTTGAAATTGATGGTCATCGTTTTTAGTAATTTTTAAATTTATTAATTATGTGTGTGATTTTTAAGTATTTATTTTTATCATTTTGAATGTAGACTATGCTTCATCGTCCTAATTCTCAGGCACAGGTTGCAACAACACAACCTTCTTCCACACCCACGACTTTAACTACATCTCAACCAAATATGGTTAGTATCAGTTAATTAATTGTTTTTATATTTATAATGCTTTAACATTTTGTATTAATTAATATTAAACTTTGTATAGAATAAATTTTATAATGACTTATAAAAGTTATATCTTTTATTAAAAATATATATGTTAATATGTTCACATTTTGAAAACAAATAAATCATATTGATACTTGTATATTAAACTCATTTCAATTTAAATGTGGTTGGCAGTTGTTCAAGATTTTTAGCATATCCCAACAGTTGTTGATTCAAAATAGATATATAGTATGAGAGGACTAGTCTGTTATTTTATATTGGATAATGATTTATGATTCTAAAGCTTACATATATAGTAGAGTGTGCTAAAATCTGTAATGTTTATTTGCATATATGTATATATAGCACATCAACATAAGTTTAAACTATATCTGTTCTTCCAAGTGTTACAGAAAATAAATAAACATAAAAAATATACCTTTTCATTTATCTAAGATTATAAATATATAATTATTATACTGTAATAAGAGGAGCAAATATTTATAATCCATTTATGATCTTAGACAAATAAATGGAAAAAAGTAATTTTTCTGTTTATTTGTAATTGTTTTTTATAATAATTAGTCTTACAAGTATAGTTTATACAAATGTTGACATACTGTTTTTGAAATAAATTTTCTTGCTAGATATATATATATCTTAATGATATAAGGAGCATAAAAATTTATAATATAACTTTATTATAGAAATTCTCTATAAGGATTTTGTTCTTCTAAACTGCCTTTGAGTTGAGGATATACATATATATGGTTTGAATAAATATTGGAAACCCTTGTGATACACTTAGCATAAAATAATTGTATCAAGAACTGTGTCTTGTGGGGCAATTATATAACTTCTAAACTGTATCTAAATAATGATTGGTGAATAAATAACCCTATTTAATGATTAAGAATGGCATACAAAAGATATACACAACCATCTTCATGTTTTTCAAATTATTATTTGATTAGTCTTTATGAATTACCATTTTGGAAGTTGACTTTGAATCTTTTGGAATCTGCATGTAGAAGAACAGTATTAATAAAATCATTACATTTTATTTTTTTTACTAGTTACTTGACTAAAGAATTAAGACTTGTATATTCATATAAATAAATGAATCATTTTGATGCATATTTCACTATTTGGTAATGTTCTTGTTGAATAGCATTCAATTTAATTACATATTTATCAGCTTTGACTATCTCAACATAGTATATTCCAGGATAAATAAATTATTAATTTATTTATTCATTTATAAATAAATTAGAGTGGATATCCAAACCCATGATTTTTAATTTCAGTTATTTACAGTTCAAAAAAATATTTAATTCAAAATAAAACAAAATTAGAAATTAATATACAAAAAGAATTTTAAATTGTATTATTTAATATAAGTGGAATATACATTTTAACAATACTTCATTTATCTGAATCAAAGGTAATTATGAAAAGTGTAGTATTTTTTAAAATCTTTTTTTTTTTTAGAGTTTGAGCATTATAAATTTTGATGATTAGCCCCTCTCTTTTTTAATTTTTTGTTTAAAATGCTGTTCTTTTTTTTTTTTAATTGAAAAATTTTGATTTCTTGAGTGGCTTCTGTATCCCTCTTCACTTCTCTAAAATAGAACCATTGAATTAAGATTTAAAAAAGTAAACGATATTTATCAAATTGGTTTTTTAATTTTATTTTTAAATGTGTTTTAATATATTTCCCATTATTTATTAATAAATTAAATTATAGATGTCTATACATACTTTATATAGATGTTCAAAATACACATTTATCTATGTCAAAGTGTTTATTTTATATGGTTTGTTAACATCTGCTGATATCAAATATAGGTTTATTGAATTTTAATTTTTTAACAGTGTTGAACTAAAATATGTATGCTAAGTAGTGATATCTATGGTAATTATATTTATCTTTTGCTATTCTCTCTTCTAAGACCTTAAATTATTCTTCATACTTTTTAATTTGTGTATGCTTCCTTATTACTTTGTAACTTACTTGTCATACAAGTTTTTTTTTTTTGGTTATACTTTTTTCTTTTTAATTTATTTAGGTATAAATTCTACAATTCATTTGAATCTTTGGTTGACAGCCACTTTTCATATAGGTTTTTTTTAGATTCACAGATAAAATATACGTTTAATCTTTTTAAATAACTTTTACATTTTATGTACATTTTCTGTAGTGTAAAAAATAAATTAGCATTCTTAAATACTGTATGTTTTATCTAGTTGTAAGGGAGTCATTGTGTTAAAGAAATTGAATGAAAAACAAAGATTTCAAACTCAGTAAGCTCAATTAAGTTCATCATGATACCATGGTAATATCTTTCATGGGGAAGAGGATCTAGATCATTAGTAATTGGCCATTTTTTTGTGATAACCTTTGCTTTCAGTTTCAAAACTTATCCTTTCCCAAATATAGCAATCACACTTGATCATTTTCACAATTTTTTTTCTGGTTGATCTTAATTTTTACAATGTTTTGTTTGAATTATTTCAAAATTAAATATATATATATATATAATTGAATTTGAAATTGTAATATAAGGATTATCAAGATATGTGGATAACAAGGTTAAGAAAAATATTAACAATAAAGAATTCCATTATTTCCATAAGAAAAATAAAAACTTTGGTATCTTGGCTCAATAAACAGAGCTGATATATAAAAAGAAACTTATTTAAGAATAAAACTGATCATTTCATTTTATTTTAGAAAAAAAATAAACTTATTGTAATCAATATCAGAATTAGTGATTTTGCATTAACATCCTTTAATGACACAATAAAATACATCTTGTGCATATTGCAATTCATTTATAACACATTAATAAATTTATGCAATAGTCTATTTAACTGGTCATTGGCTATATTTGACAAGTATCATATAAATATTAAGTAATTATGTTCAAATAATTTTAATTATTTCAATTTTTTGTATCCCAAAATAAGCACAAATTAGAAAAATATTAGTAAATCTTTTTTTTTTTTATTTGTAACAATTATATTATTTTTAATGTTCTTTTAAAAAATATTTATCGGTTGTTTTACAATAGCGTGTTGAAACCACTGGAGGGTGTTATTTCTATGCTAGCGCACAGAAATATGCCGTTTAGGTGGCCGCCTCAGCCGCTATCGAATGTTCTATTTCTAACGCATAAGCCTAGAAATAGTCCGTTGATACGGGGGAGGGCACCGGCTGACTGTTTATTTCTATGCCAATGCCCAGAAACGTGAACATTTAGCCAATCTTGCCGCAGAAGCTATCGTGTCAGCTTACGGCTCAGATTCGGGCTAAGCATTTCGGACTAGCGATCATATTTCACTTTTGTTTACAGTATTGTCTGAGGGTGGCTGGAATTACGATTGTCGAAACTATTTTAATATTCATTAAGACCACCTCCCCCTCTATCTCGCATCTTTTAGGAAGGTCTACTAACAATTATCAGCAGAGTCTCATACTTCCCTAGCCCCCATTTCCTGCTGAAAAAATGGGCCAAGTGTAGTTCAAAGCGTGCTTCCCATCAAATCACGCTCTAAGTCACGTTTCATGTGACAACAACTGCAAGCTGATTAATCGGATAGCTGCGAAAAATAGGACAACTTGTTTTGCCGAATGTCAAAGAAAGAACAAGGATTCTTCTCTGACTGCTGGAACCGGCGGTGGTTTATCAAACAAATCACCTTGAAGCTGCATGCCTGCTGTGTTTTTTTTTTTGCCTGAAGAGCCCAAAAAGTTTCTTTTAATTGCCGTATAGATTGATTTTTTGAGGGGGAATTACCGTCAAAACTTGGTCCATCTTCGAGTTGTTGGCGTTCCGTTCTGTTAGCAATTGCAAACACCCTTCCCTTTCCCTCCCTCTCCCAAAGTTGGACTTTGGCTTGTAAATGTTACTGTTAAACAGGCAATAGATTTATTTATCAAAATAAAAACAAAACAAACCAAAAAAAAAAGAAAGAAGAAGAAATAGCTGAATCGGCTGATTTTTTGTTTGTTGTACAATACCGAACCGAAAATAGAAAAGGGTTTAATGAGAATTAAATCAAGACAAACAAAAAATCGGTTAACTACTTTTTAAAAATCATTGGTTTTAATCGATCCGTTTTTTTTTGGTTTTGGTTTTTTTTTTTTTTTGTTGTTTGGGGTAGCCAAAATAGATTTGATAGCTGTCGTACTTTTATTTTAAATGTGATAAACAACAACAACCAAACAAAAAAAAAAAAAAAAAATACGTAGACGGTAAAAAAAAAAAAAAAAACCCGTCCCCTTTGAAAATATAAATAATAAAAAAAAAGAATCAAAAGCCAAAAAAATGAAGTACTTTTTTTTTGTAAATTCATTTATTTGTAATTTTTTTGTTTATGCATTTGTTTATTTTTGTTTTTTTGTTTTGGTCGTGTTTAAACAAAAAATTTGATTTGATATTACTTTTATAAATGTGATAAACAAAAAAAAAATCAAAAAACCAAAGCCAACCAAAAAAAAAAAAAGAAAAGAAACTCGACCCCGGCAACATTATATTTATCTTTGTTTACAAACCGAGCCCGCTCTCCAGCGGTTTCTACACGCTATTGTAAAACAACCTATTTATCTTTTTACCAAAAATATATGGAAAAGTATTTTATTTCTATTGCATATTTACAATATAATATATCTTTTCATTTATAAATAAAAACAATATTGTAAAACTTTTATTTTAAGGTACATCATTCTGCCCCTTTATCGACTCAAGCTGGAATGCCATCTAATCCTATGGTTCCTTCTCCCGTGCCACCTCCTCTACGAATGGATCAAATTCCTCAACCTAGAGGTAAAAAGATATATTTTTAATATACACCTGGGTCTCGTTTTACACGATAGATAGGTTCCTCAGAAAACATGCGCAAACGAAATAGCGCAAAAATAGATGTAACTTACATTGAAAAAGGGGGGATGCGGTCTGTGATTTTTCAAAATTCGCGTAAAAGCAAAGCACCAATGTAAAATTACTTTAAAATTCGCGCAAAAAAAAAATAAGGAAATAAATGATGACTAATAAAAAATTTCAAATTTGAAAAAAATTGATACAAGACAAACTTTTTTTAACTATAATATTTAATTTTATTCAAAATAATATATTTTTATGCATAATTTACAGTACAGTAATTTACATTTTTTTATACATGTTTTAATTATCATTATTTGCCGAAATACACGTTCGTTTGCAAACTGGTAAAAAAATCAGATTCTCACAAGAGGAAATACAACTAGCGCCAAGTTCACTCTCATGTTGTGTTAATGGTTTTCTGTTGACAACGTAATTAGTAATTAATCTTTGAGATGATGATTTTATTAATTGTTTATGAACTTAGACTTATGATAATAAAAAGACATTTATTCACCAAAATTTAATTAAAACTAACAACTAAAAATTAAATTCTTATTTTTGTCTAATTTTCAATTCCGTTTAAAAATCAAATTTCGTTTTATATCACATTAATTTCAAGTCGCCGTAAGCAATTTTTAAATTGTTAATTACAATTAAAAATCAGATTTTAATTTTTAATTGTCAAATTTAATTGTTCCCACTGCTATTATTCACCTTTTAAAAATAAACTTGCGGTCACTAAATGATTAATAATTGATTACGTTCTTTTTTAAAAAGCAAAAACAAAATGTGTTTTAAAATGAAAAATTAACACGCACAATGTTTGAACAAATATACATTATAAATCTTGTAAAATTTAATGTGTGTATACATAAAATGTGGAAATCATAATTTTAATTTCATTATTGCATAAAATCTTACTATTATAAAGCACTGAAAATATTGAAATTACTAAGATGAAAGTCGAATTCCAATAATTTGCTATTACTTTTAGTATAACGTAAGTGCACGGAATTTATTATTTAAAGTAATAGCGCATTATCGGAATTCGACTTCCGGTGAAACATAAATCGCGTAACTTCAAAATCATGTTAAATAAGTCCGCATAAAAAGAGACCCAGGTGTACTTTGATTTGCACATATATACAAATTTGTATTTGAAAATGTATATGATTCTTAAAACCTTGAGTTTGGTAAAAGGCTTTTGCATATTTATATCTATGTTCTAGTTTGATTATAAACTGTGTATATATATATTGTGCTGAATACATACGGTTGTAGTCACACATGTATGTATTTATTATTATTATTATTAATAATAATAATAAAAAAGAAATTAGTTAAAGGGTAAAAGTGAAACAAACAAAGAAATTAAAAGAATTAGGTCATTGATATTTTTCAAAAATAAAGGGGAAATTATATATATAAAACTCGTGAAAGGGTGAATAATTAGTTGAAAATTAATTAAAAGGCTGTAAAGACTTATTTCTAAAAAAAAAAAAAAGAAGGGGAAGGGGGTGTATAACAAAATATCTCTTTTTCTTTTTAAAATCACTAATTTTTTAAAATAAAAAGGAAATAAAAGATATTAGAAATGTATAACAAATAAAAGGTATTAGAGAGTTATGATATTTAAATATTGTAAAAAGTAAGTTTAAATGTAAATTTTATTAAAGTGTGAAACATGTACAAAATTTTCATCATAGATCTGTATAAGTTAAAAATAAATCTGTTAAAGTATATATTGTTAATTCGTGGCATTCCAGTAAACAATAGCCAGCAAATCTATAAATAAGGCAGATAGAGATTATTAGTTGGTTGATTTTTGGATTTTCTGTTATCAGATTTATCTAAAGAACTAAAACGCGAGCCTAGCATTTCTAAGCAATATTAGCGGGTGTATATCTGTTAATATGCGTGGCTAGTAGCCCTAAACGGGCGTTTGCTCGGTCTTTACACATCTAAATTCGAACTCGCCCATGAAAGAACATTGCTGTCTTGCTGCTAAATAGATTACCGTTATTAACAGTGCTATGCCTGAGGAAAGGAATGAATGCTGCTAAGAAACAGGAAAGCAAAAAAGAAGGAGACTAAACCAACTGCAACAGACCACACCAAGAATAACCCAACCAGCTGGAGTGTCTAGTGAAGAATCAACTGTCTCTGCAAAAGAAGTGGGTGATTCCCACAGGATGGTCTATAGCAGAGGTTGGCAACATATGGCACCTGTGCCATGCTTGGGACATCAACGATTATCAATGGCACTCGGAATAAATTGAAATAGTAAAAAAATATATTTTAATTACAGCGTCTTTTTTTTTTTGTTTTTATATTCAACATTGAATTTACAATTAAATCATTATTTGTCAGAAAATAATACACTTGACTTCATTTAAAAGATATTTTTGTTTGCAAGTGAAATAAAATCTACATATTCACATTTTACTTCTGATAATATTAAAAAATGAGATCATAATCCAAATAAAAAGCTTATTATGTTATCAATTCTAGAAAGCTATTTTTGGTAATTGAATGGTAAATAATCCAGGCTCATAGGTGGTGCTTCTTTCAAAAAAGAGATTCTTGTAGCATACTGACTGAGAGATTCCAAAAATGTTCCACAAAAGACAAAAACGTGATATTCACTCTTTTCAAGACTCTTGGACAAATGAATATGGATTTGTACAGTCAAAAGATCGTGCTGTGTGTATATTATGCTGTGAAAGTGTTGTGTGTTGTATCTCAAGTGCACAAAGTCATTATCAAAGTAAACATGTGTTCATGTTTAAAAACTCAGATGAGAAAAGTGAAGCTATAAAAAGAGCTATTTCTCCCTTTAAGAAACAAATTACTTATTTTAGTCAAATAATTGGAACCCAAAATAAAACTACCGAATGTAGTTATACAATTTCTCATTGTGTGGCTTCGAAAGGCAAACCTTTCACAGATGGACAAGTCATCAATGAAACGTTTTTGAAAAGTGCTGAAATCTTATTCAGTGATCTACCAAATAAACAAACGATACTGTCTCGAATTCGAGAAATACCACCTTCTGCAAGATCACTTCAAATAAGAATAACTGACATGGCCGAAGATGTAACAACAAAACAGAAAATCTGTTTACAAGCTGTTGCTGTTGATTAAAGCATTGTTGTAAATGATGTGGCATTCCTAGCAATATTTGCATGATATTGTGACAACAATGATATTTATGAAGAATTGTGTTGCTTGATTCCTCTTATTGGTACAACAAAGGGACACGATATTTTCATTGCATTTTTCAATTATTTTGAAAATCAGAAAATTAACATAAATAAAATATTTATTTGTTATTATTGATGCCAGTTATGCAATGGTTGGAAAGGAAAGGGGATTTGTTAAACTTTTTGAAAATCATATTAAACATCGAATATTGAGTTTCCACTGCATTATTCACCAGGAAAATTTAGTTGAAAAAATCTCATCCCAATGCTTGAATTCTGTAATGGACACTGTCATTAAAATAATTAATTTCATAGTTTCTCATTCTTCATTAATGCATAGGCAATTTAAATCCGTTTTGCAAGAAATGAATAGTGCATATATAGACCTCCATCTATACAGCAATATTCGTTGGATTAGATGCGGTAATGTCTTGAACAGGTTTGTATCATGTCTGAAAGAAATCAGGATGTTTCTTGATAAAAAAAGCAACATTATCCGGAAATAAATGATGAAGACTGGTTATGCAAAATGATGTTTTCTGATTGATATAACTCAACACCTGAATGAGTTAAACTTGCATTTGCAAGTGAAGCAGTCAATCTTAGCTTAAGATTGTGCTTCATGTTTCCATCTATTAACCTATGTTTAAATCCCTATTTCCCATCCCGCTCCTTTTGTCGTGTATATATATTTCAAGTATATATTTGAGATGCCACCTAAATTATAAAATTTAATGTTTCAATAACATGTTTTAAAATTATTATTAATTCTTTTTATTAATTATTAGTTATTTTTTATTAAAGTATTATAGATGCGGCTCAAATATATACATAGGAGCAAAACTTACTAACAAAATATTGATGTTTTAAATATTTCTTATATGTCATTTTTAGCTTTTTCTTTTTAAATTGCTTGTTTTTCTATTAAACTATATATTTTTTTATAAAATCCAATATGGAAGATGTGACTGTTGTAATTGTCCAAAAATAATTAAAGGGAGGTATTTTTTAATTAAAGTTTTATTTAAAATAAATGGGATTAAGTAGATTAAAGATTTACTTGTGTTAAAAACATGTTGTCAAATCTATTTCTAATCTGGAAATAGATTTGAATTTATTTTTGGACGTTATCTTACAATTGCATCTTCAAAAACAACTGATAAAAGAAAAGATATAAAATGACTGAATTTTGTATCACAGGGGAGATGAGATACTTTTAGAGAGAGGTATTATAAACATATTTCGTTTTGCTTGAAACTTACAAATGATGTAGCAGTAAATCCACCACTCTTTTCGACCCTATGGGTCAGGGTCATCATCTGCCACTACCGTAATATCCTGCTGCCATGAAATGAAGAAAGGTCTAAAAAGAACTTTAAAATGCTAATAGAAGTTTCCTGCCACAGAAGTACTTGCATTTCAATCGCCGTGCACGTGCCATACTTTAAAATGGATTCTTAAAATTGCAAGGTAAATTTCCAAGCCGCCACCTAATAGTCAATTTAGTCTAAATAATATATCAAGATCTCTTCTCATGTATTCTTTAACTTTGTTTTTTTTATATATATCTGTAAATGTAATTTTGCTCTCAAATAATTTCTTTATATCTAATCCTATCTCATATGCTCTTATATTTTCTTAACTTTAGTGCGGTCATTTATTTATATGTATTTATTATTCGATTTATGTATCTGCTTGCTTATTATTAAAATGTCAATCTCACAACCTGGCGAGCTTAATTTCTAAAAATCTTTTCTGTCATTTTTTCCTTTTAAGTAAGCCTTCATGAATCAAGTTTATTAACGTCCCCTTAATATATATATAATGCATTGTAAATTAATACGTTCGCCAGATTGTTTTATGAATCAACATTTTAGGTTCATTTTTAATATAAAAATTGATTTGTTTAACCCTGTGTAAATCCAGAACTTAAGCTAATTAACGCTTTGAAATCTTTTAAAATGTTTTGTTTTTATTCAATTCTGAAAGAGTGACCCATTAATTATTTTCTATAACTGCCGGTCTTCTTATATTTTCCATACTCTTAAAATTTCAAATCTTGTATTTAAATATTTCAGTTATTATAAAAAAATCACGAAGGTGTAATTGATTTATTTAAAAATAACAGAAAAGGGATGGGGGTAAATCGTGTTTCTTTTACTAGGTAAAATCTTAACGTATATTTTATTAAATGAAATCTAAATTTCTCTATATATATTATAATTGCATGGCGTATTATAGTATTCAAACAAGGGTCATTTATTTAAAGCAGTAAAATTTATTCAATGTTGTTAGTGGGATTCATTCGTACTGCGTTTCTGTCATTTTGCCTATCTTCGTATATATATTACGTGCTTCTAGTCTTCTAATCTGGAGGTTATGACAGGTTCGAACCCATAGATTTCTTTTCAAGTCCTCATATAAAAATGCCTCTGGTGGTGATCCCCTAAGTCTGGCACATGCTATGCATATTCTTTCTTCGTATAAAAATGCCTCTGGCGGTGATCCCGTAAGTTTGGCACACGCTATGCATCTTCACTTCGTATAGATAAAAGGCCTCTCGCGTCGGTTATACCAGCAAAAGTCTGGGCCATGCCATGCCTATCTACTTTTCTCTAAGCACTACCCAAGAAGGGGGTGTGAGATTTCGTTTTTCATCCAGAAGCACGACCTTTTCCTCTTAGTATTTTTAGGCTATTATGTCAGCGCCGCAAACTTCGTATTATTATTATTTCTTTTGCTTCATGACCCAGTTTTAATGCTCTAATATTAAAATTAAGCTTTGCTTAAAATATATATAAATGCCAACTACTTCTATTTTATTAATTAAGATTATTTCAATCATATACAGTCCCACCATCGTGATTTATATATCTATTTAAGAGTATCTATGTGCCTTGGGAAAAATAAAGCGTTCGTCTTACTATTGTTAAATGATTTTTATTAAATATTTTGTCATAGATTCAAATATAATCAAATGTTTTTAAATGTATTTTATTTATTTTCACGACCTCAATGGCGTGAAAATAATTTATATCATATGTATGATGAATCCCAGAACGCTCCCTGAAATAATGCTAGTCACCATGTTTCAGAACCGTAATCCAAAGCGTTAATAGCAATATTATGTAATTCCTTTTATTAACTGATTGGCATCTTAATGTTGGACCCACCAAAGATGTGTGTTTATTTGTAATATATTATTTAGCTAATAAAGAGCATATGAGAACTAATAGCGTTAATGACACTATATAATCGCTTGCTCATTCATGCACAAACTAATGTCTATAATTTATTTATAAATGTATAATAATTTTTCAGTATATTAAAATAATTTTATTGTCTAACTTATTTGAGTAGTTCGAATTCATCTTTCTCCACTTCCAAATGTACAGCCTAGTTGATATATATGTTAGTTTAGTCATAGTCAATAGATGTCTCATTGTCTTCTCCGCTCTCCTAGTTGGCAGGATTTAAAATTAATTCTCATGTGCCATCACTATTATGTTATCCATTAGGTGTTTGATTTGGGGCTTAGAGAGTGGGTTCGAATTCAGGCTGGTCCCTGACCTAAATCTTGGGCTTGACTGGGTTTGAAGTACATTTTGTGAGTTCCAGCTCATGTTAGATGGGTAAACATGTTTTGACCGGTACATAAGGGAAGGGTCAAACAGTACTAGAACTTTTTGAATATTGGAAAAGATTTGCATCAAAATTAGATATATTTTGGCATGATATTACATCGAAACTCTCAGAGAAGAATTTTTCAAACGCTGTGAAGACTTCCAAATACACACACCCATATTTTCTTTCCTCATCAAACCTGACTTAATTGATTTAAAGATGACTGCATTTGATTTATCTCTTTTTGAGTGGATGGATATTGATAGTTTTAAAATGGATAATCAAATTAATGTGTCATCAGAATTGTGGAAAACTAAATTTGTAGAATTGCAGAAAACTCTTGAAGGGAACTGTCTAGAAAAGTCTGCTGTCATTCTCAATTGTTGGATATTACCTGAAACATTTAATTCTTTGAAAAAAAACTGCTTGTGCTCTGCTTTCGGCATTTGGTTTAATTTATTTATGTGAACAAATTTTCTCACATATGAAAAATATTTTGAGTTCACAAAGGAGTTGCCTAACACCTGAAATTCAGAAGAATGCGTGAAGCTAAATGTGACCAATTATATACTTTACATTGAGCAATTGAGCAAAGAGGTACAAGGGAAGGTTCACATTAATTTATTTTAATAATAAAAAATGGCTAATCATATTAGAATTCATGATATTTTTTTCTTGTTTAAATTATATATTTTGTATAGATAAAAAGTTGAAATTTATAATTTATAATATAGTTTTTAATAAGCATGTTAAAAATTACAAATTTAAAAAAAGGTACTTTTCACATGATTCTAAGTATTTTAAAATATTGAATGACCAATAATATAAGATCCAGTTACAATGGATTTCAAAAGTATATATTATATAGTAGTATATATTATATATTATAATATTATATAAAACTTTGAAATCCATTATAACAACCAATTTTGATAATATAATATAATAAGATTGGTAAAATCATGTTAGCATGCGGAATAACATTGTAACATAGGTTCGGCACTACACGATTAAAAGGTTGCTGACCCTTGGTCTACAGCGTGCTGGATGTCAAATAACCTAGGTAAACATTTTTCTATCAAATATGCATATATTGATTTATTTTATATCAAAAAGAAACAGACTAGTTTAAAATTGTGCAGTATTTAAAAAGAAAAAAAGGAAAGAACTATTACTAGAGAAGCTATTTTTGTTAGATAAAAGAACAATTACTTTACGCTGGACTTCTGCTAATTATATTATTTCAATGATTATAGATTTGTTTGTTATTTTAGATATTTGAATTCATTATGCCATTTAACTTTATAATATTTTTCTTTTAATTAAACATTATTACGCTAAAAAATAGTTGTCTTGCTTAATTCTTTTTTCACCAAGCGAATGAATAACAGTAACAAATTAAATCTAGGTCATTAAAATTATGTGATTAACTTTAGATTTAAACATTATATAAAGGGACAAATAAATAAAATTCTCTTTTTATTCTAAAGAGAAGAAAGGTGGAATAAACAAAGAAGAGGGTGGGGGACTATATACTCATATATTCTTCTGTTACCGTGATAATCTCCGAGAACAATTTACAAATATTTCAAGCGCTGGATGCCTACTAAAGCATTCCTTTACAAATAATTTTGTCCAGCAGCTGAGGGGCATCTGACCAGGAAATATAACATTGGAATAATATGTGTGTATTTTTTCAGTGTTCGGTCAGGAATATAGACTTAAAAGCTAATTAGGTTTGTATTTGCTTCTTGCTTGAGGTAACAGTAGAAATTAAATACTAAACATAACGAAAACTGTTACAAATGGGGGCCAGTCCGGAATATTATCACATTTAATGGTAATAACCCAGTCGAATATGAGTATACAGCACAGTTAAAATAGATGGTATATAAATTAAAAAAAAAAAATAAGTAGCTTAGTGAGAGACGAAAGCAAGAAACAACAAAATTCAATGAAAGAGAGAAAGAGACAGTGTATGATTTTTGGGAGCTAGGCCATAGTACAAAAAAAAAAAAATTTTTTTTAATTGCGGGAATCATTAAAGCAGACGAGTGAGTTTTAGTGAGTAGGGATGGGGGAGACGAGCAAGTGTACATAATACAATAATCATAAATTAAATTAAAAAAAAAGAGAGAATAAAGTAGTGTTATAAATTTGAAGATAATATCAGTAAATAGTCATAGCAAACAAAGTTCTAGATAATATTCGTTTCATATAATAAATTCAATGCGCATGAGATCAAAGACAAATATGGACACCCAAAGTGATGGACAGGAAAGGGTTAGTAGCGAAGAACAAGCTGAACAAATGAAAATTTTAGTAATGAGAGGAAGATGGAAGATAATAACGAACACAAAGAGGAAGATAGTGTAGAAAGCAGTCATTTAATGGGTATGTTGAAGAAAATAATGAAAGATCAGCAACAATTTTCCAAAGAATTAAATGAAAGAGAGAAACAAAGGGAGGAATCAAATAAGAAAATGATGGAAGAGTTATGTGAACAACTAACTAAAAGCTTCAAGCAGAAAATTGAAGAATTAAATGAAAATTTTAAACAAACCTCTTGTCAAATGGCGATCACAAATAAAAGTTTGGATAGCCAGGCTGAGATACTCGAGAAATTTGAGCAATGAATTATGGGATAATGTAGCACAGGAGGTCAGAATGGAAGTAAATGAAAAGGTAGCCAATGTAGAAGATAAACTGGAAACAATGTGCCATGAAGTAGAGAAATTTAAATTAGAGCAGAGGTAGAAAATTAAGATGATAAAAGATGAAAACCAAAAGTTTATAGAAAATCTACGACTGGACATAAACCAGTTGGCAGTAGCAATAGAGAAAATAGGGTCAAACGTAGAAGAAAGTGAGAATAAGGTAGAAAATATAATAGAGATGACCAAAGCTAACAGTAAAGAACAAAAAAGCACAAGCGAATGCATGCAAGCAAGTAATGAAAATAATATTACGAGTAACAACTTCGCTACAGTTAACCAATTTTTGAAAATTCGTATCTTTTCTGGTCATGTAGGGGAAAGCCCGATGGAACATCTTGTTACTCTGGAGAGATATTTTGTGCTTAATAAGCTGAGTGACGAAGCCATGATCGCCATTGCATGCAGTCATTTACAGAGTGCTTCACAAGCGTGGTGGGACTCTTTGTTTATGAAACCAACAACATTTAGAGTACAGGGTGGAGTTGCTTGCCAGTTATTGGAATGAAGAACACCAAGAAACTATTTTACACCAGACGCTTATGGCAAATCCTCTATCAGAGAAACAAATTATTAGGATCATCAGGCATAATTTTCTACATGATGTGGAGCAAATGCTTATAGGCACCGAAAGAAAAACAGTCGAACAAGTCGCCGAATTACTTAATGCATTCAACAGCACTAGGCCGAGTTATAATGCTGAAGATCGGGGGTTCAAACACCCTCCTAAAGATCCGGTGGTAAATATGGTTCAATCTAACCCTCAAAGGAATTACTGGGGAGGAAATAAGGAGAAAAGATTTTCAGGTAGCCCGGAAAGAGCTAAACTGTCCAGGCAGATCGGAAGAGATTCAGATCTAAATTATCCGAACGAGCACACAGACTTTAGTGGGCATCGGGGTAGTGCTCAATTCCCTAGCTCAAGTGGCTATATGTCCAGTAGAAACTATAATAAAGAATCTCCAGATAAAAACTATTTTAAAAGAAATCTAACACGACGGGTCTGTCGACTTGACTGAATATTAACGGCCCTGGAATTCGAGAACGGACCATGATTTATAAAATGTAATTTAAAAAAACAAACAACAAGGCAGAAAAAAAACTGAAGTTAACTATGACTAATTCACACATAATAAATGAGATAAACAAATGGTGGTAATAATAATCAAAGTGAATGGATGAGGTTATGGATTGAGGCATATGTGTGTGAGTATATGGGATTATGTTGGGATCGCATTTTAAGCTTGGTTAAGCCATCTCTTCGTAGGATGTAAATCTGCATGTGAGTCTTTGTGAGAAACTTTCCCTTCTAATAATGTAGCACCAGTAAGAATCCTAGGCCCATTATCCTTGCTGGATAAAAATTCCCAGCTTATTAAGAATTACGTTGAGAATAAAAATATAAAAAAATAAGAATTTTGTGTTTTTTATTAGTTGAACAGACAGTAGAAATGTTCTACCATTCACAGAGTTCGAACCCTATATTTATGTTGGTTGGTATTAAAGTCAACTCACTGAAGTCTAGACTTCCTACAGATTAAAATGGTTTGATCAGCGCAAAATCAATCGGATTGAATATGGATAGCTTTGTCTAGTTGTCTCTCCATGACAGTCTCACCATCATCTAATATATAAGAGAAAAAAGGGGAAGAAAATATAAATTTGTACCATGGACATTACTGCTAATAATGTCTTTATTCAACTGCAACTGAAGAAATCTAAAGATTAAGAATTAAAATGGCCTTTACCTTAGAAGATTTCACTCCATTTTAATTTTCAAAACAGGGAGCGGTGTAATGTGCTGAATACATCCAGTTGTAATCACACATATATGTATTTATTATTAATAATAATAATAATAGTAATAGTAGTAGTAATAATAATAATAATAATAATAATAATTATTATTATTATTATTATTATTATTATTATTAAAGGATAAAAGTGAAACAAAGAAATTAAAAGAATTAGGTCATTGATATTTTTCAAAATTAATGGGGAAAAAATATAAATAAAACTCGTGAAAGAGTGAATAATTAATTGAAAATTAATTAAAAGGCTGTAAAGACTTATTTTTTAAAAAAAAAAGAAGGGGAAGGGGCTGTATAACAAAATACATCTCTTTTTCTCTTTAAAATCACTTATTTAAAAAAAAAAAAGGTAAATAAAAGATATTAGAAATATATAACAAATAAAAGGTATTACAGAGTTATGATATTTAAAGCATTGTAAAAAAGTAAGTTTAAATATAAATTTCATTAAAATGTGAAACTTGTACAAAATTTTCATCATAGTTCTGTATAAGATAAAAATAAGTATGTGAAAAGACATATTGTTAATTAGTGGTATTCCAGTAAAATATAAATTTCATTAAAATGTGAAACTTGTACAAAATTTTCATCATAGTTCTGTATAAGATAAAAATAAGTGTGTGAAAAGACATATTGTTAATTAGTGGTATTCCAGTAAACAATAGCTGGCAAATCTATAAATAAGACAGATCAAGATTATCAGTTATTTTTGGATTTTCTGTTATCAGATTTGTCTAAAGAATTAAAACGTAAGCCTAGTATTTTTGAGCATTATTAGCGGGCATATGTCTGTTAATATGCATGGCTAGTAACCCTAAATGGGCGTTTGCTCGGTCTTTATCCATCTGAATTTGAACTCACCCATGAAAGAACTTCTGCTGTCTTGCCTGCTAAATAGATTGCCGTTATTAACCATGCTATGCCTGAAGAAGGGAATGAATGCTGCTAAAAAACAGGAAAGCAAGAAAGAAGGAGACTAAACCAACTGCAATGGACCACATCAAGAATAACCCAGCCAGCTGGAGTGTCTAGTGAAAAATAAACCGTCTCTGCAAAAGAAGTAGGTGCTTCCCCCAAGATGGTCTATAGAGTGTCTAATAACCTAGGTAAACATTTTTCTATCAAACATGCATTTATTGATTTATTTTATATCAAAAAGAAACAGACTAGTTTAAAATTGTGCAATATTTAAAAAGAAAAGGAAAGAACTATTACTAGAGAAGCTATTTTTGTTAGATAAAAGAACAATTACTTTATGCTGGACTTTTGCTAATTAGCTATTCTGCCATATAATTATATTATTTCAATGCTTATATATTTGTTTGTTATTTTAGATATTTGAATTCATTATACCATCCAACTTGATAATTTTTTCTTTTAATTAAACATTGTTACTGCTAAAATAGTTTTCTTGCTTAATTCTTTTTTCACCAAGTGAACAAATAACAGTAGCAAATTAAATCTAGGTCATTAAAACTTATGTGGTTAACTTTAGATTTAAACAAAATAAGGGGACAAATAAATAAAATTCTTTTTTTATTCTAAAGAGAAGAAAGGTGGAATATACAAAGAAGGAGGAGGAGGGCTATATACTCATATATTCTTCTGTTACCATGATAATCTCCGAGAACAATTTATAAATATTTCAAGCGCAGGATGCCTAATAAAGCATTCTTTACGAATACTTTTGTCCAGCAGCCGAGGGACGTCTGACCGGGAAATATAACGTCGGAATAGTATGTGCATATTTTTTCAGTGTTTGTTCAGGAATATAGACTTAAAAGCTTATTAGGTTTGTATTTGCTTCTTGCTTGAGGTAACAATAAAAATTAAATATTAAACATAACGAAAACTGTTACAATGTATATATATTGTAACGTTTATTTATATACGTTGCAAATATATTGGCATTTGGTAGAAGCTAAAAAATAAAAGTAAATTTAGATTTTTTTTTGACTAATTTTTTTTTAAAAAAAATAACGTACAATGAAAGTTAAATTATTCTTTCGTTTTTTTTTTTGTGTAATTAGAAATAAAAGTTAGAATTGGAGAGAACAAAAGACACAAATTACCAATCTAGATAAGAGAAAGTAAAAATATTTTAACTAATTAAAGATGGCAGAATTATGCTGAAAAAAATAGAGACTTTGTAACAAATTTTATAAAGAATATATAAGATTATCAACGGATATTTGGACAAACAAAAGATATGCGCAGAAGTCGGAAAACTGGGCCTCTAGAGAGTATAAAAGGCAGAGATCAGTTTGAAGGACGTCTTGTTTGTTTTGTTTCTCTAGTTGGTCTTGGATAACATTAATATATCCAAGATCGCTCTTCGCTGAAGGAATTTGGCATGTCGCAGTGAACCGGAGCTCCTGAAGACATTGGACCTAAGGATGTACACCAGGAAAAGCCTTCGTGACCGACTGGGGAAATGGACCACAAGATCAAGCAATAACCAAAAGGCCGAGCTCATTATAACCAAAAAAAACTATGCATAGTTATCTACTACTGAATTCATGAAACTTACCGGTAAGTTATGCTTCATTATCCTGATTGTGACAAAAGTAACGTTTGCAAACAATTCTTAAAAATAAGCTTATAATAGAATCCCGATAGAGACATTAAATTTCTTGTACAAGAGACATTCATTTTTTAAGGAAATTTCTAGAAGAAATTTAGATATGAACAGTAATCGTAAAATTGTTCTTTTATTAATTGATTCACGTCTGCGTGGCGTTCTCTCTAATTAACTTGATAAGTAATTTATTTCAAATATTTTTTTAGTCTATTAGAATAAAAATATTTCTAATACCAATTTTCATTTGTGCGTTATTAATAGTAATTATTATTGTTTATTATTAAATCTATTAGTAGTTTAATAAGATTTAAAAATGTTATTTACCTTTGCCAATATGTTTCAATACACCCAGGACTAATAATCTTAAAAAAAAGATAATTCTAGTTTACCGTAAAATTACCGATTCTTAAAATCTAAGACCAATAATTTTAAAAATATTTTATTTTTTTTTATTTGTGAGACATGCTGGCGACAGATATCAGCGGTCTTTTTAGAATAAAAAGACCTGGCGCCTATCAAATAAATTAAAAGCTGATCTCATCAATAGCATAATTCTCAACCATCAATAGGCAAAGTTTGATCAGGAAATATAGCTGTGTTTTTTAGGAAAAGAAATACAACTTTCTTTTTTCTTTTGATACAGCTTGATCAACTCACGCTCAAATATAAATTTGAGGCGTATAGTGGCCTAGTAATATGAAAAACGTTACAATATATATATATATTAGAAAGAAATCAAGTCATATGTCACATGACCTAATTTAACAAGCTTGTATTACAACTGTTATATATATATTGCTTCATTTGTAATTAATAAATGAAGAATTTGAATTGGATCCTGTTTGTGAAATGCATTACAAATATATATATATATAATTTTGAACATATTAAAAGAAGACATTTTTTTATTAAATAAATAAATAAATAGCAGCTACTATTTTATTATGAAACAGGAGCGTTGAATTAGTAATTAGTGAATAATTGGAATAACAATTATCTATGTTTTGCTAATAGTTAATGAAAAAAATTTATAACACCATAATAATATTTGTGCTATTCTTTGTTTTTATTTTTGTTTATGTGTAACAGCAATTACGTGCTGCTTACAATAGAAAAATTTTAAAAATGAGAGTAGAAGCAAAAAGAAAATAATTCTATTCTCAAAAATATTATTTTTGTTATGAAGGAATTATCTGAAAGAAAAACTATTACAAGTAGCTGTTTATTTTATAAAAAAAATTTTTCTCACTATACTTTCAAGTAGCCAACTAGGTATCCAAAATGAAGCAATAATGGAAAATCTTTCCTACTGTCAATAACCAGAAATGAGCAAACTTGATAAGTAATACATTCTCTCTCACTGTTCCTCTGTGGAAGCCTATAGAGGAAATTTTTGCCTTGCTTTTTTAAAGATTGCTTATCTTAACTACTTAGAAGTATGATTGCAACTCTTCACTTTTATCTTGCTGAAAAAGATTCAGTCTGAACATCCCATAAGCAAAGCTCATATTTGACACATGGTAAATTATTGACTGTGATTAGTTAACTAATTATGGTTAGTAACGAAATATTAGCTGCATTTTATACTATTGATCAAAAAAAAAAATTTGCTGTAAAAGTTAATTATGGCCTTTATATATATAAAAAAATAAAGGATTAATTGAATGTTTTTTGTAATTCAATGGGTCAAAAGAAGACACATTTTTTGAAAGCTTGATGAACTTAAGAAACTATAATATATTATTTGATTAAATATATATATATTGTAACGGAATCACAAACGACGATGGCATTTTTCTTATTTTTATCTATATATAATAATAAGTTCTTTAATTCAAAAATCGTCCACCTTCCGCTACCGCAAGCAAAGAGAACATACGGACATAAACGAATCTATATCCGTACTTGACCGAACCTGTGACTATACGGATATTGCCCCAGGTTATTTTTCCCAGTCAAACGTATCTCGACTGCTGTAAGATTTAAAGAGTTACAGCGCTTGGATATTTATAAATTTTAATGGGATCAAAATACTGTACCACCAGCTTCACATGTTAATTCAATACTCAAAATGAGTAATAATTATTTTACCAAACCCTTCGGATATATTAACTGTCTGGAATGGTGAAGAACGAGACGAAACATAAAATAATTAAGGAATATTTAATATCAAACATCACATGATCACCATCTCTATACTAGCACATAATTTGTTGTAAGCATGGCAAAACTCCCCATACAGTAGTGCCACCCTGTGCCAAACAGTAATCAATGGATGCCAGAAGGCTTGTGCATAAAATCCCTATCTAGTGCCTACTCATCCAATATCCCCAGACTAGTTTTTGGCTTGTGGCCTTCATCAGTGAGGAGCCTTGGTTCTGAGAGCACTGCACCTAGATCTTAGGATCCAATGCAACCCTCCAGCATCCACCTTTTAACTCTACTTTACTACAAAACTATGAGAATGAAATTGAAAGCATTGTTAATATCTTCAATCTAAGCTCAATAGCTTATATAGTCATATGGGTCTGAACTCAAATCAGCACCCATACATTTTGGTGTCTTTGGCTCTTAAACAACCATAGCCACCACTATCCTATTAGGCAGATATTGGATGAGTAGGCACTAGATAGGGATTTTATGCACAAGCCTTCTGGCATCCATTGATTACTGTTTGGCACAGGGTGGCACTACTGTATGGGGAATTTTGCCTTTGTTTACAACAAATTATGTGCTAGTATAGAGATGGTGATCATGTGATGTTTGATGGTTTAACACCAATCCTGCCTAATAGGATAGTGGTGGCTATGGTTGTTTAAGAGCCAAAGACACCAAAATGTATGGGTGCTGAATTGAGTTCAGACCCATATGACTATATAAGCTATTGAGCTTAGATTGAAGATATTAACAATGTTTTCAATTTCATTCTCATAGTTTTGTAGTAAAGTAGAGTTAAAAGGTGGCTGCTGGAGGGTTGCATTGGATCCTAAGATCTAGGTGCAGTGCTCTCAGATCCAAGGCTCCTCACTGATGATGGTCACAAGCCAGAAACTAGTCTGGGGATATTGGATGAGTAGGCACTAGATAGGGATTTTATGCACAAGCCTTCTGGCATCCATTGATTACTGTTTGGCACAGGGTGGCACTACTGTATGGGGAGTTTTGCCTTTGAATATTTAATATAAAAAATAAACAACAAAAAAAGAAATCAATTGAAATATTTACATACAATAAAAAAAAATCACTTAAATATATTACTACAATTATTTTGATATTATGCTATGATTAAATGTATGGTTTAAATCCTACAAATGATTATAATCTACGAAAATAAATTATCCATTTATAGTCGTCATTCCAAATATTAGAGTTTGATTATTGTCTATATCATTAATATATGGAATTTGCAATTGCTTTAAATCAAAAGTATGTGCACATGTGTTCTATATAGGTGTGATATGTAATTTACCTAGGTTTTCTTCGTCTCCGATATGAGTTAAGGTACTGCTGACCGTCACGTGGAATTCCTCTACTTCTTTAGCAGGGAACGGTCACTCTTACATTGGACTTGGTTTGTGGAATTTCTTCTTATTCGTAGTGAATTCTCTGTGCTAGGTCATCAAGGGCATATATCGGCAATTGTTACATGGCGGTGACCGTACAAGCATAATGGGTCTGAATCGACCAGCGATCGTGATGGTCCTTAGCCACACATCCTTGAAGCTTCACTTACGTTGTAGTTTATTTTCATGTTAATACAGTATTCAGTCTTCTATGTCAAGGTTTTTTGATTCAGCTTTCTGGTTTTTCTTTTCAAATTTTACTTTTTATGTCTGCCTTCTATTATATTTTATCTGCTTCTTATCAGAGCAGTGTCCTCATTGAAGTCCCTACGTGAACTGTCTTTTTTAGAATTAATTTAATGTCTTTTTTTTTCAAATTCTTTCATTATCTTGATCTTTTTGTTTGTAGCTTTCCAATTCACACCTTTCACTCTAAGACGCGTTCAGCAACTTATACAAATTTACCTTTTCATACAATTTCGTAGCAATATTTTACATTTATTTCTTATTTATTTTCCTTTAATAAAATAAATTTTTAATAAAATTATTTTTATTTGACATGCATTAAACATTGCTGTCTTTATACATATTTCACGCATGCATTTCATTTTTTTCGTTAAAATGTGTAGTTTTTAGAATATATCTTTATCTTTTTGTCATATTTTAAATTCTATTTATAATTTTATTTAAACTCCCCAATTTTTACTTTTATAAATCATTTTTAAGTTCCTATTTCATTTATATTTCCTTTCTCACCTTTTATTTTAAACCAAACATACAATTTCAATAATTCTGCATTTAAATATTTCTATTTTTCCAAAATATCAACTTTGGAGGGTAAAAGATAAGAATCTTTTTGATTCTATTTTTCTTTCTCTTATTTTATTACGGAAATTAATTACGACATTTTTTTTCTTCATTGGTTTAATTCTTTTATTTCTTTGTTTTTTTTTTTCTATTTCAAAATGAAAACTACAATATTTAATATTGTTTAATATTAAATATATACATGTGGGATCGCAGTATGTGCGATCATCACATTACACCATTCCCCCTCTTCAAAATTTTCTTCTTGAAAAATTTTTAATGAATTGAGGTCTAGGCACTCTTAACTATTGTTATTATGACCCTCTCATATCCATCTACTCCTAATCTGGTTGAGTGATACTGAGATACTCCTAGAGAGGCGACCAGGAAAATTACATTCCCTTTTTCTAACGATCGAATCAGCATTACTAAACCGTTTTAATCAAGCTTACAAACAATACACGAATTTACTTCTGCCACCTGATTGTATATACACGTTCGAGTCCATGGGATATCTCTGTGACTCGATTAAACCTGTTCATACCTCACATTTTACAAACGATAACCCTCTAAGTGACAACACCGGTCACTATCCCGAGGTGAGTTGGGAGGCTGGCATCTTTTTATCCAGCTCGTCCATGAGCTCAGAATATTTTACTGATAGCTCGTACTTTTATAAAGGGGTTCTTTCCCCATACATTGGTTTCTAATCCATTGACTCACGATATTTGTCAAATATCTAACTGGAAATCTTAAGCCAGTGAGTCATTATGAGAAGGGGATCTCTGTCCCTGTCTTCTCTATCTAATAAGATCTGGTGACCGCAGAACTCACGCATGAAAGCATAACAGAGAAGGCTTACCATATACTGCTAAGATCCACCTACTATATCTATCCCTACATACCTCCAGCCTCTATCTGTGATCTCACACTACTATCTAACTGATGATTTGTCTTAGTTTGGGTGAAGTCTTTTATACTGTTTAGCCATCTACTGACTCATTCTTCCTTTATATTTTCATGATCAATATTTCCTAATTTCGTAAGTCCATTTTCCATTTCTCGTGATCCAATTCCATTTCCAATCTTGTTCCAGTGCATCCGTCCTTTATTGATGATTGTGCTTAAGTTTTATCTGGCGGTTGTCTTTCTCTATCGAATAGCCTTAGCGATCGAACGTTGTATACTCCCTTTTCCTCTGTTCCCTGGGCTATGATGAAGGCATTACTCCCATACTGCTTTTGGACTGTGTATGGTCCTTTATAAATGAGTTGGAACTTCTTAAATATATTTTGTGCTGGGTGACTTATGGGGTGTGCCCTCACCATGACTTCCTCACCTATTCTGAATTGATTTTCCACCCCCTTGAAACTTTGTCTTCTTATTTCACCCATCCTTTTCATCTGGTTACGTGCTTGCCCCATGTCCCTTCTCCTATTTATTGCTTTGGTTCCTACAGGTAATCTACCTTAAAATGGGCATGGGATATGTTTCCCAAAATTTGGCAAATGGGTTCGAAACCTGTGGACTCATTCTTTGCCCAATTGATCATGTTTACTATCCGTGGGTTTCCTTCACCCACTTGCGATGGTCATCAGGGATGTATGCGCGAAACAGCCCTGAGCTCTCTCATGACCCGTTCGCATGGGTTCGACTGAGGATTGTGGGTCGATGTCAATGTGTGCCTTATTCCGTGTTTGGTGATCCATTTCTTCCACTCGCTTGACGTAAATGGTGTGCCATGATCCGATAAGATCCGGGTGGGGATTCCCACCATCTTAAAATGTTAAAATGTTGTTGTTCAAGAGCTTAATGGTTTGCTTAGCATTGGCTTGCGTGACTGGATATGCAGCCACCAACTTTGAGAATTGGTCACATGTGACCAGTAGGTAACTCCTCTTATTAAAAGCCGGCCATGGACCATAAAAGTTGATGGCTAATATACGGTTTGGCTGATCGGTGTATATGGGCTGTAATGGTCCTACTCCTGATACATTAGGGGGTTTAGTTCGAGTGCAGGTGACACATGTTCTAATAACACTGGCAATGTTAGCATGCATCCTTGGCCAGTAGAACTAATGTCTAAGGCAACTCTCCAGTTTGTTTCCCCCATAATGCCCATATGTTTCATGGACATATTGAATGGTCTGTTTCCTCAAGGCCAGGGGCAGGATGATAAGTATCTGCTTCTTTCTCTTGAGCATCTGTTGCAGGAGTTCTCCCTTTATGCAGAAGTGGTTTCGGTCCTGCCATAGAGTGTTTCACTTTATCTCTGATACAGATTGATGCCGTAAATGTTCTATCAATTGTCCGCACTCCAGATCCTTCATTTGGTGTTCCTTTAAATTATGCATTTCACTTGCTATTTTGTGTTCTTCATCCATCTCAGTGACCGCAATGTATGCCCCATCACATCTCATGTGTTGACTCATTGCTTTTGGGTACCGATTAAGCGCATCGGCCACAATGTTCTCTGTTCTGTGGCAATACACTACGTTGTAGTTATTAAACTCTTGTAGGAACAAGCTCCATCTCAACAACCTATTGTTAGCCAGTAAATTGTGATTTAGGAACTCAAGACTGCGGTGATCGGTCAATACCACAATATCTGAACCGACCAAGTATTGCCGGAATTTCTTCAAAGCCCATATCACTGCGAGAGCCTCCTTCTCTATAACAGTATAATTAAGTTCCGGGCCCTTCAGCAACCGGCTAATAAAACAAAGGACTCTGTGTTGACCCCCTTCCTGTATTTGGAACATCGTGGCTCCCAATCCGAACCCGCTACTATCGGTTTGTACGAAAAATGTCTTGCTAAAGTCCGGATATGCTAACATAACTGTTTCCAAGAAGCCTCCCTTTACTCTCTGAAAGCTCCGTTCTTATTGTTCCTCCCATGTCCATGGTATTTCTTTTTTTAACAAATGTAATAGTTGCCCTATGTCCAGTGAGAACCCTCTGTAGAATCGATTATAGAAGTTACATAAACCCCGAAAAGATTTAATGTGTTTTCTGTTCCGAGGAGTAGGAAATTCCTGGATGGCTATGATCTTCTCTGGGTTTAGTACTATTCCTTACTCACTAATGATATGGCCCAGGAATTTGACTTCCGTCATCATTATGTGACTTTTATTTAAATTAATCCTGATGCCTTTCCCTTTACTTTCCTCCAGGAACCCTTCCACATGTTTGAAATGTTCCTCAATATTCTCAGACGTGATGACAATGTCGTCCACATATATCACGATATAGCTCTAAACATCGGACAAGCCCAGCCCCGCTATTTCTCAATCCAAACAGAATCGTATTAAAATTGTATGCGTGTCCATCATATCGAAACGCCTTGCTTTGCCAGTAACTGGCCATCAAATCGAACGTCGAAAATACCCTTTTTCCTTTAAATCTTGTGAGTACGTCACTTATAGGGGGTGGGGCATTAATGTCCAGAATAGTTATCTTATTCAGGTGCTGTGCATCTAAACATAATCGGATGGATCCATCCCCTTTTTTCACCATCACGATAGGATTATTAAATGGGGATGAACACTTCAAAATAACCCCCCATTTGAGCATCTTATCTATCTGCTCCTCAACTTCTTGCTTATATTGGTATGGTGTGGCTGGTCCTCCATGAGTCTTATTCGATGCTTGTAACCTTGATTGACCCCAGGGACCTCAGAAAATACCACACTATTCCTCACTAGAATCTTCCTCAGCCTATCCCTCTGGTTATTATCTAGCAATGTTGATTCACCCACTATATTTTGCCATTCTATCTCCATGAAGGTGTTCTGTGCAAGAATTTCTCCTTGATAAACTCCTCTACCATCTTGGTTGTTTTTCACAAAGTTCAGCTGTGTCCCATTTATCTCAGCACAGCCCTGTTTGTAATTTAGTATGCATCCCACCTTATGCATGAAATCAGAACCTAAGACATTGTCGTGGATCAAACCCTCCAAGATCACCAATACATGGTCAAATCTTTCTCCCGCGATCTCTATCCTTACATAGACTTGCTGAGACTCTAGCTTTACCCTTTTTCCGTTCGCCAACAGCACCTGTACTGATTTTAATGGCAGCATCCTGAGCTCCAAGCAGCCATCCTTTAATCTGCCAAACGTTTTCTGAGACTATGATATCTGACTTCCCGAATCGAAGAGTGCATTGATTAAAAGTCCTTCCACCTCAATCGCTAATTTTGGACATATCTGAAGAGCCATTTCCAATGTTTCTCTCCTTTCCCCATAGCCTAGGTTTGCTACTTGCACCTGTTGATGTTTTCCACTCCCTTTGGCCTCCTGAAGCTCTATTCAGTCTACTGCGGTTCAAGGCGGTCAATGTTTCCGCCATCTGTTCCACCGACTCTTTACATACCACCCTTTGTGCCACATCTCCAGGTAAACCACATCTGACTATCCTCATAATATGCTGCTCAGAGAGTGGATATGTCATCACTGTCCTCAACTGGGCCACCTGACGACGAAAGAAGGTCGTTAATGATTTCTCCGGTCTCCATTTCTTCTGTGCTATGTGATGTAGCATGTTTTCTTGGAGTTCCTCACTCCAATAACTGGTCCTCAAAGCTTTATGATATCCTGCAAATGTTGTGGGCTTCTGGAACAGTGAATTCCACCATACTTTTGATTCGCCCTGCAAATGACTGCAAGCCACCACTACCTTGGCCTTTTCATCCATCCTTCTGAACTTGAAATATCTTTCGAGGCTTCCCAAGTATTTTTAGAAATTGGTGGAAGCCGATGGGATAATCCATGCAATTCCCATAGCCCATATTGGTACATTCTCCAGTGGTTCTTGGTCCTATGCCTTTTACTTCGGTATTGATGCTGTTATTGGCTGACCTACTTATCCTCTCTTCCAGTTTTGTGTCTAACCTTTCTACTGCCTTGACTATCTGACTTATATCCTCCTGCATGCTCGTCAGCATCCTATTATCTTTTACTTCCTCTTCTAATTTTTTTATTCCCCTTTCTGTCCGCCCTATGGCTACCCTCAGATCAAACTTTGCTGATTCTCTAACTATACTCTCGGCCCTTTTTAATTCATCATATATCCATGGCTCCATACCCCTGTGTTCATCCCACTTAATTTCCCTGTCATGTCTATTTCCTGTGTCCTTTGCCTCTGATTGCTGGATGAAGTTATTTCTAATTCTTCCTATGGCTTCAGCAATTCTTTTCTGGTTGTCCATTTCTATCTTTACCCTCCATTCTTCCATCCTTCTCTCTTCTTTGTCCAGGTATTCTTTCATGAATTGCTGTTGCTCAACCTTCATTTACATTATCGTATTCATTATATCTCTATAGTTTATTTCATCTTTCACTTCCCTCTCCTTATCTTCATCCATTTCTCTCACTTCATTTACTTGGTGGTCTGTTTTAGTTTGGGACCTTGTATGCATAGATATAATTTTATTTAACCCCTCTTGATATGTATTTATTATTATTATTATTTTTCTCTGCTGCTGCTTTCCTTTCTATTTTGATTTGTTATTTTGTTCTTTATTATATGATATATTAGCATTTAGACCGCTAGCCAATCCAAACACACGCGCTCTGGTTCACCATTTTGTCTACCCACCATAGATTCGTTTGACTGCCTGCCCTACTTTGATGACTGTCCTTTCTTTCACCTGCGTATGCAAACTCTTACCCACTATACTTCAATAAATGACGCAATTATATATTTCATGTTTAACTATAATTCAATCAAATTCGAGTTGTTGATATATTGTGATACTAAGTGTATTCATTTATTGCTCACTTTATTGTTACGGCTATTTAAAATTCATACCATATATATTTTCAACTTACTAATCTTACGTTACACACTCTGTTTGTATTTTATTGATTACTTTATTCATACGTCCATTTATTTTTTAACTTAACTGAACTAAGCGACTATTTTAGAATCACACATATATATTTCTTCAATTTAACTGGGATACGCGACTATTTTAGAATCGTGCATATATATTTTCTTTAACTTAACTGAGATACGCGACTATTTTAGAATCATACATATATTTTCTTCAATTCAACTAAGATATGCGACTATTTTAGAATCATACATATATTTTTTCAATTTGACAGAGATACGCGACTATTTTTTTTTATTTATTTATCATTAAAACCTTTCTGAAACTTTATTTTAATTCTCTTTTAACTTAACTAGCTTTTATTTTCATTAACAACGATTACATCTAAATAATCAATTCTTTGTTCGTGATTATTATATTGGAATACTTCCTGGCTTATATTAAATACGTCACAACGAACTTCAAAACTTTCTTAATATTAAAAATTTCCCCCTTCCTTCTATATCCTTTGTACACATTTGATGTCGAAACACATATATAAAGTAAAGTGCGAAAAAAAATTATTCCCCTCATCTTCGCTTCTCACCACTCTGATTTACGAAACTAATTTTATATATACATTTTAAAATTTTTTTTTTTTTTTTCTAAAAAATATTTACGTTATTTTATAAGATTTATCCAACACGTGATTACTAATCAATAGATCCCGGACTGTCCCCCAAATGTAACGGAATCGCAAACGACAAAGGCGTTTTTCTTATTTTTATCTATATATAATAATAAGTTCTTCAATTCAAAAATCGTCCACCTTCCGCTACTGCAAGCAAAGAGAACATACGGACATAAACGAATCTATATCCGTACTTGACCGAACCTGTGACTATACGGATATTGCCCCAGGTTATTTTTCCCGGTCAAACATCTCAGCGCTTGGATATTTATAAATTTTAATGGGATCAAAATACTGCATCACCAGCTTCACGTGTTAATTCAGTACTCAAAATGAATAATAATTATTTCCCGAACCCTTCGGATATATTAACTGTCTGGAATAAGTGAAGAACGAGATGAAACAAAATAATTAAGGAATATTTAATATAAAAAATATCAACAAAAAAAGAAATCAATTGAAATATTTACATACAATAAAAAAAAATTACTTAAATATATTACTACAATTATTTTGATATTATGCTACGATTAAATGTATAGTTTAAATCCTACAAATGATTATAATCTACGAAAATAAATTATCTATTGATAGTCGTCATTCCAAATATTAGAAAGAGTTTGATTATTGTCTATATTATTAATATATGGAATTTGCAATTGCTTTAAATATTATGCTACGATTAAATGTATAGTTTAAATCCTACAAATGATTATAATCTACGAAAATAAATTATCTATTGATAGTCGTCATTCCAAATATTAGAAAGAGTTTGATTATTGTCTATATTATTAATATATGGAATTTGCAATTGCTTTAAATCAAAAGTATGTGCACATGTGTTCTATATAGGTGTGATATGTAATTTGCCTAGGTAGTACAGCGACCGTCACGTGGAATTCCTCCACTTCTTTAGCAGGGAACGGTCGCTCTTAGATTGGACTTGGTTTGTGGAATTTCTTCTTATTCGTAGTGAATTCTCTGTACTAGGTCATCAAGGGTATGGCAGGCGCTACATCGGCAGTTGTTACATGGCGGTGATCGTGCAAGCATGGTGGGTCTGAATCGACCAGCGATCGTGATGGCCCTTAGCCACACATCCTTGAAGCTTCACTTACGTTGTAGTTTATTTTCATGTTCATACAGTATTCAGTCTTCTATGTCAAGGTCCTTTGATTCAGCTTTCTGGTTTTTCTTTTCAAATTTTACTTTTCATGTCTGCCTTCTATTATATTTTATCTGCTTCTTATCAGAGCAGTGTCCTCACTGAAGTCCCTATGTGAACTGTCTTTTTTAGAAATGTCTTTTTTTCAAATTCTTTCATTATCTTGATCTTTTTGTTTGTAGCTTTCCAATTCATACCTTTCACTCTAAGACGCCTTCAGCAACTTATACAAATTTACCTTTTCAGACAATTTTGTAGCAATATTTTACATTTATTTCTTATTTATTTTCCTTTAATAAAATAAATTTTTAATAAAATTATTTTCATTTGACATGCATTAAACACTGCTGTCTTTATACATACTCCACACATGCATTTTGTTTTTTTAGTCAAAATGTGTAGTTTTTAGAATAGATCTTTATCTTTTTATCATATTTTAAATTCTATTTATAATTTTATTTAAACTCCCCAATCTTTACTTTTATAAATCATTTTTAAGTTCTATTTCATTTATATTTTCTTTCTCATCTTTTATTTTAAACCAAACATACAATTTCAATATTTCTGCATTTAAATATTTTTATTTTTCCAAAATATCAACTTTGGAGGGTAAAAGATAAGAATCCTTTTGATTCTATTTTGCTCTCTTTTATTTCATTACGGAAATTAATTACAACATTTTCTTCATTGGTTTAATTCTTTTATTTCTTTGTTTTGTTTTTTTTTCTATTTCAAAATGAAAACTACAATATTTAATATTGTTTGATATTAAATATATACATGTGGAATCACAGTATGTGCAATCATTACAATATATATATATATTGTAATGATATAAAAGGTAGGGGTGACATGAGGAGATGGCAAACACAAAATTCTCCCCACATAAAATAACCAATCAAATTAAATAATTTTAATGCAATGAATGTAGAATATGAGCAGAGAATCCACATTAATAACATCATAAAGTGAATCTCTAGCATTACTGAAGAATAATTAAATCAGCAACTCATTATTGCCAAACTTAGGGCGGAAACACAATTATTTGGATGTACATACCTATATGCTAATCCATCTTTCAAAATAAAAAAATAATGCTGAGATACTAAAACATGCTGATCATCAATGCTCTGGCCATATAATATTTTTAGTGAACTAGCCAACTAAACTAATTTCTAATAATAAAATAAAATTTAATGAATGAACATGAAAGGTCATACTTTTGTGCCATCCAAAGTTATCATCTGAATGTTCAAACAAACATAAACCCCTACATCCATATTAGTAACCATTGTGCCCTCTAGAGCTGTCTCAAGACTATAAGACTCTAGGAACTTTAACTGTGAACAAGAGATAGATAAATATAACATTTTACTCTAATTTTTACTGAGATACTTTTTTAAATGCCTAAAACATTAAGCTATAATAAAATCATTTCATACCCACTGCCAATTCATGTAACATATAGATGGAGAAATAAAGTCATTAACACTGAAATATATTTGAAACAGTTATTTAATGAACTAATTGATTAATAATTAAAAAATGACTTGATAATACGAAAATTTAATATGCATTCTTATTAAAAGTATAGTTTCACTTTAAAAATAAAACTAATCATTTGATTTTCATTCATTAATTGAATTAATCTTTTCTGTCATTGATTATTTCCTTTTCAATAACTAAAGTTAAAAAAGGGACTTTAATCAGAGGTAAAGAATTGAATTAGTTTAATTCTGTGTATATGGGGGGGGGGGGAATGAATAAACAAAAAAAAATGTCAAATTTAATAAAAATTAGTTTGATTTAAAAGAATTTTTTTTCATAATTTTGAAAAGGGAAAAAAATCACATGAAACTATAAATTTTGATATTATGTTCACATTAAAGAATATATCTTTTGCCATGGTTTTACTTTCTTTTGGGTGTCCTACTTTGTTTTATAATTTCCAGCTTTTCCATGTAGGTTGTCTTCTTGAAGATTTTTCAGTTTAATGTACACAATTTTTTCTACTTGGTCATAGAAGATTTCAGGCTAACACACACTGCCAGGTTTATCCATTTTTCTTTTTGTTTGGCCATAGAAGATTTTAGATTAACATCCTTTTCAAAAAATTTTCCAGATAAGGCACGCTCTTGGTTGGAGTTGAGGTTTTGTTTCAGATTACTTAAGGGGCATTTTTCTTCTTTTTTACATTTTTCTAGTGAGGTAGGTTACATATAGGTAGATGATATTTTGTTTTTAGCTAAACTTAGCACATGACTTTCATGGTAGAAAACATTTTTTTATATCTAAACTCATAGTGTGCTTTACGCAGCTAAATTAAAACTTCTACTGTTCTCTTCAATAGCTTAGTTAAGGCTTGTTGTTCTCTGCAACAGCTTGGTTAAAACTTCTGCTTCTTTCTTTAGCAGCTGGCTTAGAACTGACTGTCTTCTTTAACAGCTGGGATAAGAACTGACTGTCTCTTACCAGAAACTTTGATATCTGATTAATCCACATCTCAAATTTTGAAACAACACTGTCTTCAACCAATCACAATCCAGTCTCCTATATAACAATTTAACACTGACCAATTATGTTAATTTTTACTCGAAATATTCCCTCTTTTTTTTTTTTATTAAAAAAATTTCAATCATAGTTTTGAAATTCCTCTTTAATTAATTTTTTTTCCAAAAGTAAAACAAGATAATCAGACTAATTACACTAATCTGATAAATACTGCATATTGTATTGAAGAGTGATAAAAAGAAAAGAAGCTAAAAAATTCTAATTATTTAAAACTTTATTTATTTATCTTTCTTAAAAGTTAGAATTAAAATTTATGAAGTAATTTATTGAATGCATTTTCAAAGTTAAAATTAAAACTTGTAAATAGATAAAATTATTGAAGAGAGAGAACAAAAGAAATTATTTATCTGATTTTATATTTTTTTCCTTTTACAAATATTTACAAATTATACTACATTTCAAATATTCATATTATGTTTAAAATAATATTTGAACATTCTCATATTATCATGTGATGAAGAAAATATTTAAATAAATACCCATTATTATTATAAGTAAAAAAAAAATGACAAAATTAAATATTATTTCCCCATAAAAATTGTAAAAACTTGTAATGTTGGCATGGCTCAAGTTGACCACTGCCCACAATATTACAATATATATAGATATATTTTTAATTAGAATAATTAATTCAAAAAATCTTTCCATTGTCAGTAAATTTTCAGTATGGTGATTAAAAATTAAATAGCTAGCTGAATACTGTTTAAATTAATTTATAAATTAATATATTTCCCTGTCTGTGACTGGATTCTATTTTATGGCACATTCATTAATTTCTAAATGAGTTTTTATATAATTTTTTGTATTGTTTATCTTGATAATTTATTGACCTTTTTTTTTGAAAAAGATTTCACATTCCCTTTACAAATATGTATTTCTGTGTCATTTTGTAAAATATAATTATCATAATAATTATTATTTGGTTTAAGTAAAGTTTATTGTTAGGAAATAAGATGTGATATGTTGGACTATTTTCATCATTTATGAGTGAATCTTGAATGTAAAGAAAATTTTAAACTTTATTTAAACTTTCCAAATACAAACAACTTGTTAGTAATAACACCCAAATAGACAATACAGGTTAGTAATTACACAACATTTCGAGTAGTAGTATTCTCCAATCTTCTTCAGGTGATTTGGAAAAAGAAAAGATTCACATAGAACGAATGCTTATGAAGAATGGTTATCCATCAGCAGTCATCAGAAAAACCTTCAATAGACAACACAAAGAGACACCAAAAGAGAAAACAGTTATTGGTACAGTAGTGTATCCATACATACCAGGAATGGTAGACAAATTAAAGAAAATCTGCAGTCAGTATAACATTAGAACTGGTTTCCAAAGCCATATCACACTTCGAAGAATGCTTACTTTCTACTAAGCCTAAACTGGAAATGCTGAAGAACAAAAACTGCATCTATGAATGTGAATGTGGAAGGAAATACATTGGTAAGATCTGTCGCCCTGTTGAGCCGCGATTGAAAGAGCACAAACTAATGGTTAAAAGAGAAAAAACAGATGTGTCTACCCCAGCAGATCATGTATGTACTAGTGACCATATGCTTAAGTGGGAAAATACAAAGATATTGGATAAAGAGGAAAAAATGCATAGAAGAAAATTCAAGGAAGCTGCTCATATGACAATGGTAAATAATCCTATAAGTCAACCCACTGTGGCAATACACAATGTATGGAAGCCTCTAATTAATCTTGCTCTTAGGAAAAAATAAAAAAATAATTAGACTTAAAAAAAAAAAATTGAAGGACTCAGGAGGATTTGAACCAACCCTCATATATAAATATATCAAATTTCTACTATATGTTGCCTTTGACAGAATAGCTAAGTTGGTAGAGCATTTGCCTTGAAATTCGATATTCAAGAATCTAAAGGTGCGAGTTCAACTTCTAAACGAATATTGTCACTGTGCATATAGGCCAGAAACACCTGAAGAAGAGTGGAAACTCGAAACGTTGTGTTGTGGAATTACTAACCTGTATTGTCTATTTGGAAAGTTTAAATAAAGTTTAAAATTTTCTTTACATTCAATATTCACTCATAAATGATGGAAATAGTCCAACGTATCACATCTTATAATATACCATCATTACAAACCTTCAGACAAATTTTATTGTTAGGAATTTATTTAAATTATTATTTTTTTAAAATTAAAATGATTTTCTTTTTGCCAAATAAGGGTGATATTAATTGAAAGACTTTTAACATAAGATTATCTAAAAAGTTGATTAATACCAATCTCTTGTAAAATGGTTAAATTGACTACCAGAACCCAGATTAATTTCTAACAAATTTATATTGCTCTTGAATCATACATAATTCACACTCGGAATAAAAGCAAGACATTTGTTTGGCTTATATGGAGAACATTTGTGTGGAACAATTTATGGTAATTAAAAGTGCTTATTTATAGAAAAATTGATTAATTGTATTGAGGTTAGGCATCTTCAGCTTGTGATGCCTTAAAGAATTGATTAGAATCATCATCAACCATTATCAATCCACTGCAGGATGAAGGTCTCTCCAAGTTCAATCTATCTTCTCTGATCTTTACCTTCTCTTCTCCACATCACCCCTGCACACTTTCTTATTTCATCCATCCATCCATCTCACATGTTGTCTCTTTGTAAATCTTTTACTATCTCTTGGAATCCCGTTTAATATTTCAATTGTCCATCTATTATCATCTCTTTTAGAAATATGTCCAGCCCAACTCCACTTCAGTCTTTTTTTCATTTTTTCAATGAGGTCAGTAACACCTGTTCTCTTACCCATATATTGTGTTTTCGATCTCTTCTTGTTACTCCCAATATGCATCTCTCCATACTTCGTTGAGTGGTCTGAAGACTGTATTGCTCTTCTATTAAATGTCCAAGTCTCAGATCCATAAGTAAGAACTGGTAAAACACATTTATTAAAAACCTTTCTTTTCAAACACATAGGCATATTTCCTTTTAATATCAAATTATTTCTATCAAAAGCATTCCAACCAAATTTAATTCTGATTAATTTCTTCTATTATGTTTCCATCTGTATTAATAATCTGACCAAGGTATTTGTAACTGTTAACTTCTTCTAACTAATACCTTGGTCAGATTGATTAGAATACCATTTGCTATATACATGGAACTTGTGAAATGTTGTAATAAAACTAGCATATGAAAAAATTCTTATCACACTCAACTATTATCAGTCTGCTTCAGAATAAAGATTTGTTAGATTTTATATCGTTATCTCTATTTTTTAAACTTCTTTACTTCTTATTGTTAATTTTTCCAACAATGTTTTTTATTCATTCAGTCATTCCACTTTTATTCTCTTTGGATATAGTTTAAAATTTCATTAGCTCATTTATTGTCTTTTTTTTAATATTCTATCTATTTCAGCTTAAGTTTCTATGATTTTAGTAATGTTTTATTCACTCTCACACATATTTCTTTTTTGATTTTAAGTCTCTATGATTTCAATAATATCTTTTTATGCTCTTGTACACATATTTCTTTTTTGATCCCTTCTTGTTAATACTAAGTTATATCTTTTCATATTTTGTTGTGTTGTCTGTGATTTGTACATCAAGATTTGCTACAATTATGATTTTCACAATAAATGTAAACGCATATGATGATCACTAGAATGGCAAATATCTTTATCACACAAAGCTTAAATTATCAGTCTAATTCACTAAACTGTTTGTTTGTATCTTTAGCAGTTAAAATATATTGTACTTATTATTATTTTTTATTTATTCTGCAGTATATATATTATAATTTTGGCTACCTGAAAATCCAAGTTAGACAACTGATTAACATTGCTATGAAAAAAAAATGTTCTAAATGAAAATGCTGTAAAACTGTCATTTAACTATTATGACAAATATCATTGGTCAGTGTAGGAACACATGTGTAAAATGTTTCAAGATCTTTCTGTAAAGATGAATTAAAATTTTCAAATGAGAAAGAGAAGCAGAAGTTTGGTTTTACTTTGAGAATATTTTTAATGTTCACAGAATTGGTCCGTAGCACCAAGACCAAAAAAGCAAAAAATCTGAAATTCTTTGATCATCATTTTGTGAACTTTTATTAGCCTAAATTTGTTTATATTTTTGTTGACTTGTATAATCACTACAGCAATTAATTTCATTTATATTCTTAATTTTGTATTAATAATTTTTCCATTCAAATTATTGTTTGGATAATTGTATTTTAGTCTGAAGTTTGGAATGAAATATCCCCAAATATGTGTATTTCAGTGTAAGCTATCTGAATAGATGATATTTTTTGAATTAATTAATTCATTTGGTAAATCATATTTATTATATTTTTTTTCAAGCTGTTAGAAATATTTTCTTTTAATATTATTTAAAATTATAGCTTATGTAAATATTTATTTAATAAAATATCATTTTGAAAAATGAGATTACTCAAAAAAATTAATTTTATTATCAGAAAATATTATAATTATGAAACTTATATGCAATACTTGTAAGTTCCTAATAATTACAATTTGTAATATGTTATTGATAAAGTTTCTATTTCCATGTCATTTTCATTAAAAAGAAATAATTCTTTATTAAATTATTTTAAAAAAAATGGAGGCTTTAGAGATGTGAATTGGAGAAGAATGTAAAAAATAAGTTGGAAAAATAAACTCTGACATGTAGAAATGTTGAAAATAATAATTAAAAAAAAAAAGAAAAAAAAAAGAAATTTGGCCAAGCATATACTTTGATGCAAATGAATTATGAAAGATGTTTTAGAAATTATAAAAGGAAAAAGAAATTGATCTTAAAAATGGAAATAGCTGTGAATATTTGAAGGCTAGAGTATAAGAGATTGAAATATTTGGAAAATGTTTGTTTTAGTATATATTATTTGCCTTTTAGTAAATAATTGATTGTGATGATCATTTAACAGTAATAACCAGGACTTTACTTTACATGAAATTCGTTATAAGGAAAATTTTTGCAAATTTTATTTTTTACTATTTCTTTTAATAATAAATCCACAAGATAAATATATATAATTGTTAATAAAATTCTGTGTTATAAGATATAATTAAATCTTGGATTTGACTCAATATATGGTACTAGTCTTATAGCTAAAGACGCTGCTCTATGGCGTCATTTTCCACTAAAACACATAAATATGCCGTTTCCGTGGCCGACACCTTCGAATCCGCATTTTCTATAATACAACTTTTGTTGTGCTACAGATTGCAGGCCGCTATGTTGCGTCGCAGTACAGCATGTATGTCGCATCGCAGCAAATACATTTTCTGAATTCGCACAGTTTATAAAATGGTTATGGCTTTGTGAGAGGGTGTGTTTTTTGAATTGGATGGAAATGTTGCTTTCATTGGATTTTTTTTTATTTTAAAGTATTGAAATATTCAGATTTTGTAAAGTAATAATTATCAGACTTTTTACACCATACTGTATCGAAGTTTTAATTGGGAAAATTTTGACAAGATATATGTGTAAAGTGAGTTGTAATTAGGTAACGCGTCAAGTAACGTACTGTTCGTAACATTCCACAAGACGAACAAGATTCTACTGTGTGTATATTTTTGTAGTAAAAAAGAGTGGTAACACAAAAATATCCAGTAAGAAAAGTACAATTATGCACATTTGTTTTGTAAATTTCATAAAAAGCATAATTATAAACAAGATTAATAAGTAAAGAAGACATTTTTGTTGTTGTTTAAAAAAGTTTTACTTTCTTTCTTTTCTCCGACTACGGTTATACTTTGTTGAATATAGTATGTTATCATTTATTTTATAGATGTTACTAAAAAAAATATATTTACAAAAATATGATTTAGATATTTTTTATTTTAGCATTACAAACAACAGAACACTAAATCTAACCCTAAAACTAACCGTAACAACTTTTACTTTTTGTTGTCATTCTATATGAATTAAAAATAGCGGTAAAGCTGTAACCCCAGTAAAAAAATCTCCGATAGAAAATTTATTTTTCTAATAAGGCAAAATAAAAAACACGAATCAAATTGTAATTTGTTTATTTTATTTTACATTTATTATTATCATTTAATTTGTATACATTAATAAAAAATAATATTTAAAAAAAAAAGATTTTGTTTTGTTTTTATTTTCGCATTACAAAAAGACACATCAAAATGATTGAAATCAACGGCTCGTGAATGTTCGTATTTTATAGTTTTAGTGTGAAAACGGCGCCATCGAACAGCGTCTTTATTTATAAGACAAGCACCCATTTAACTCTTTAAATATTCCAAAAATATCGGAATGGTAGCTGAAATAATATAAGTTCGCTAGATGTAAATATTAGCATACTAAAATTAATTCAATAAAATACATATTTAAAATAAGTTTTGCCGCATGAAAATAAGATAACTAGAGCGTGAAACTTTAAAAGTTAATGATAGATTTAAAATACATAATTCTGTGCTAGCGTTTTATAGAACGAGATTTTTTAAAAACTAGATAGAAAATCATAAATTTAACAATAACAATAACTGAGCTTATAGTCCATTACCAGATAAATAAAAGAATACATTATGAATATAATTAGAATTTAGGAAAGAAGTGAGGAATCTTCGGCAAAACGGATTACCTTTTAGATATTATGGCGGCCATTTAGAATAACGTATACAAAGTTTGGACGCGAAAGCATGGTCAGCAAGCACAATATTAACAAAATAATGGTAGGCATCTTCCAATTGTTCTTTCATATTTAAACAGAACAGTTCTCAAGTAGCGATGGCATGGTGGAAAGGCAGGATAAAGGCGATCTAAGATCAGGGAGGCAAATTCCTTCTACTCAAAATTCATTTTATTTTCACTCTCTAATCGAACACAAGAGAATGAGTGACCTGAGCTCATTTTGTACGTGCCTTAAAACTCCTATTCCTCCTATACTTGAAATTTGGCAAAATTGGAAGATGTAAACAAATACATTCCAGGAAGCATTATTTAAATGTATTTCTTAAAATTGGAAATAGCTTTAAGAATATGATTTTGTTAGTTTGACTTGAAATAGTTAAAATAAGATCGACATTTTTAAATTGTAATAATACTTTCTAGAACTTTCTGGCATTTCTTTAGCTTTACATTAATCATATTAATTTTCGTATCTGTAATATATATACACACAAACACGATTATCTAAGTGAAGGAAATTTGCAAGCTTATAAATGAAATATAATTAAGTTGAAATAATAACACAACTGGTTAAACATAACTGTTGTGAATAAACAGGGTGGAAGTTATATGTATATATGTGTGTGCCTAACATTCCTGGATGACAAATAACATATATAAACCGGTTCAAACCCTACTTTAAAGGTCTGTAATGTCATCAGGCTGTGAAGCTAAATATGTACTACAGATTTACTTCTTCACAATACACTTTTGTTTTTAGTAAATAAATGGATTATTAACAAAGTACCGCCTCAAATTATAATCAATAAACTTTTGCCGTTAGTAAATAAGTGGATTAACCAAATACCACATCAAACATGAGCAATCAATAACTTTGAAGGATTTATTGCACCAAGTATTGTTAGATAAATAAATATTGTTACATAAAATAATCTATTTAGTCAGTTTCATTTCACATCACTCGTCATTCATTGCACTTGTTCACAGGAATCTCATGCCTCCTGAGCTATGGTTGGCGTAACCAGATCTGAGTAATTAAGGTTGTAGTAAGCTGGACTTCTAGTGGTGCCATTTAGGAAACCAATCAAACAAATTTTCTACATGTTTCCAGTCTCTTTAATGCTATATCCTCTGATAAGAAGGAAATACTGTTGTAAGGGGGGAGGGATTAAAGTAGAGGGTTACGCCAATCTTTGTTTCCATCCTGCAATAAGCTCATCAGGAAATAAAATCAACATAGAGAGGGGTCTATAGGTTTGTCCGATTACAGTATCAATAACAATCTCAATCTGTTGCCATGGCAACCTATTTTTAATAACCTGTTTAATGATGTTTATATAAACATTTATATCAATTATTTCCCTTGCTATGGTCAAGTTACATTTATTTCCATCTTTATTATTAAAATTATCTTGCCTTGATTACTATTAGATTTATTAAATAAAATAAAATATAACTTAATGTATAATAGAATAAAACATTTTTGATGGAAAAAGCAGGATAACAAAAATAAAATAGTGGAATCAAATGATTAATTATTAATTAGTAAAAAGGGCAGATGTATTGAAAATATAGAAAGACTATATAAATATATTTATATGATAGAAATAATAAGTTTTGATCTGTATTAAGAAAAGAAAATATAAATAAAAATGAATCAAATTATTTAATAATGGACAACAAAGTTTCAAAAGCTATAGCTAAGATAAAATCTGAATATGTGCAGGAATTGAGAGTCATAGGGAAAAAAATAATCTTTTTTTTTTTGTGATATGTTAGACTATTTCCATCATATATTATTAAATATTGAGTGTATAGAATATTTTAAATTTATTTAAATTTTTTAAATACAACTTGTTACTAATAACACACGAATAGACAACACAGGTTAGTAATTACACAACGAATTTGGAACTCAAGAGAAGGATCAATACATTGTCTTTTATCAATTATGTTTCTTTTAAAAAAAAGCAAGGGTGATGATATTAAGCCAATAAGTTTAATCTGAAAAATAACTAAAATCTCTTTGAAAGATTATTGAGATAGATATAAAAAAAAGAAAAGGAAGTTAATAGTTGTTTCATTTGAAAGAATAAATTGGATTACTTTATTGGATATTTTAAAAAAAGATAAAAATTGTATATAAATCAAAGTGTTTGTCTATTTTGTTTGATAATTATTTAGATGAATTGCAAAATTGAGGCTATTTTGGAATATAATTAGCACTGGGGATAAAAAAAATTCAATACATCAATTTTACTGATAATATTGATAAATGTAGTGCAAACTTACAGACAATGAAAGAATTTAGCAGAGTGTTAAGCAGAATTAATAAAACTTGTAGACAATTTGGAATAAAAATAAATACAGGCAAGTCTAAAGCAATAGTTATAAGCAGAGATAATAAAAAATTGAAAGCAAATTAATTAATGATTTAATTATTTACTTTATCTGTTGACGGAAATTTTAATGAAAAATATTAGAATGAAAATTGCAATGGCTAAATAGTTAGATTTTTTAATGGTTTAACAAAATATATTTTGAAAAGAGATTTGTTAAATGTTTTGTATGGGTTAAGCTTTGTATGAAATTAAAATTTGAATAATTAGAAATTAGAAAAAAAAAACAAAAACAATTGAAACTTTTGAATGTTGATTGAAAAAAAGATAAATTGAAAAGACAGATCTAACAATAATGAAATGCTGAAGAGATTTAATTTTAACAGAGACTTTCATGAAAGCTATGTTGGAAAAGTCTTTAGAAGGTAAAAGAAAAAAAGAAGACATTAATTAATAATCATAAAAATATCTACAAGTGTTTAAAAATAGACTAAAAGATAGAAAAATTTAGAAATTGTCAAACAGATATGAAATATATATATATTTGGCAAGTGACAAATGATAAAAGAATTCATTACTAAAATGAAAGCAAGTCATGTGCCAAATTATTGAAAATGTCTCATTTTAGATTATACTAAAAATAAATTTTATTTAAACGAAGACTTTCATGGGAAAAGATTTGTCACCCATTTTATTTTAAGTTATCCCTTTTCAGGGGCTCCAACACAAAATATAAATAATATGGCTGACTCTAAGTTATTGTATTCAATAATTATGTTTTTGTTTTTTTTTATTAAAATGATAAAGAAACCCAAAATACCAAAAGGTTATAATTAAAAACTTTTTTAATGTAAATGCAGTAAAGCAAAGTATAACAAATGTGCAGTCAGACATCACTTTTTGGGCAAGTACTATCCCATAATTTTGAAAACATTGCATTGAAACAGACAAAAATCCAAAAGGTTGTAATTAAATTTTTTTTAATATAAATTCACTACAGCAGCTGTAAACTAATCTCAGTGCACTCACAAATGATGTTTGGGAGTCTTTCCAAACAGATAAACATTTGGATGTTATGCTGTGAATGAATTTATTTAAAAACACACTCAAATATTAACATTTAATTTAAAATACATTTGCTAATATTTTTTAAAGTCAACAAGCTAATAAAATAACATCCACAACATAACGAGGTGAACAGATAACATAATTTTTTAAACATTTCTTTTTTACTTTATTATTTTTGGAAATATGATTAAAATTTGGAATCTTTCATCAACAGAGGAAGGTGCAGTGGAATATTTTCAAAATTACAGGATAGTGCCAATCTGAAAAGTTTGTGATAAGGGGCTGATATTCATTATGTGCGGAGATGCAATGGTAGTGTCATATGTGAAAATGTTCTAAGCGCCTATTTACTTGAAAAAGAAAATAGTTAGAAGGCTCCAAAACATCATTTGTGAGTGCACTGAGACTAGTTTAGAGCTGGTGTTAGTGAATATTAAAAAAAAAATAATCACAACTATTTAGATTTTTATGTGTTTCACTGCAATATTTTCAAAATTATGGAATAGTTCTTACCCGAAAAGTGATATCTGTCTGCATCTTTGTTATAGTTTGCTTAATCATGTTTTATTTTCTTTACTACATTTACATTAAAAAAGTTTTTAATTATAACTCTTTGGACTTTTGTGTTTTTAATCATTTTAATAAATAAAAAAACATAAATACTGAATATGATAACTTAGAGACAGCCATATTGTTTGTACTATGTATTGGAAGCCCTTGAAAATGAATAATTTAAAATAAAATAGTGGCAACCTTTCCAGAAGGCAAACTATATAAGTATCATTTCAAATTTTTGTGCATGTGGTTACTTATTATTATAGTACTGATGTTATAGGTGTATCTTATCTGCAATTATCTGTACAGTAGGGTGACTCAATAGCGGTTGATGTTGCTAGAAATACTGGTGATGGAAAATAGATTTCATATCACTTGCTATTTAATTTAGCAATACTAGAAATTACTTAATTATTCATATTCTTAAATGATACAGGTGAGATGAAGTTAGAGCATAAATGTTAAAATACACACACACACACACACACACATATATATATATATAGAGAGAGAAGAATCTCAAATCTATATTCTTTCACAATTTTCTAACTTTTGTAGTTAATGTTTCATTTTAGAATCATATATAATAAAATTTTGTTTGTTAATAATGTGCATTAACATCAATGTTGCATATCCTTCATTATTAACAAGCAGAATTTAATTAATTATATATGATTCTAAAAAAAAAGCATAAACTACAAAAGCTAGAATGTTTGTCCAAGTTAAAAGCAATATCATCATCATTTTTAAGGCTATAAAAAAGAGGAATTAATGTGCACTCATTTTCATCATATATTTTTATTTACTTTGATTTTTTGTAAAATTCAAAAACACATCATTGAAAATTTCTTATCAAGAATTGATTTATGTGTATATATTTTAAATAATAAAATCTACATAAGATTAGAAGCCTTTTTATTATTTTTCTATGGAGTAATAAGCATTTGTCTTATTAAATATTGTATTTCCATTTTTTGTCTGATTTATGAATGTATCTTAAATTTTTTAATAATTTTATTGGACAATTTCAGTGTCAGCTGGGTTTTAGTGGTAATTTATTAATGATCAAATGGCAAATCATTTAAAACTAGATGATAGTCCATGCTTAAAAATAAATTCATGATGATCTGATTAAATCTCTATATCCATTATTGTTTAGTATAATGGTGGAATAGCCAAGTCTAAACGCAAGGTTCTCAGATTGTCTTTCGCATTTCACTTCCAATGCTCGAACTTCTTTCAAATTCCTCAGGAATTAATCTCTTCATTTATTTTTTTAATGCTTTGCTTAATTTAATGATCTATTCCTGTGTGACCAAATAAATGTAAATACAAGATACAAATATTCTCTTATACTGTAGTGCTGTATTACACTTCCAAGATATTCATCAAAATCTTTACCATTCTTTTTGCATTATTTACATTAGGATCACAAAGAAGAACATAAATTTTATAGTGATTTATTTATATAAACAATGCAAGAAGAATAAAAAAGTTACTGAACATTTTGCAAAGATAAATTATAAGAATTATTAGCAGAGATCACAAAATTGTGATATTCAATTGAATTAATTATCTGATTCTTATAAAAAAAAAAAAAATCACATTATTACAAACCTATAAGACTAGTACCGTTAAATGTAAAATTTCTTATTGAACGCAGTTCACTCGATTGAATATCTTGAAATATATGCTTAATGGTGGATTGTTAAAACCATCATATTATGGGATATAATCAACCTTCTTTTGTTGTTAACGCTATTGATTTATATGCATTTTATGTTCTCTAAATAAATCTGATTATTAATCTATTTTAATAATTTATTGCTTTCACGCCATTGAGTGTTAACTTGCTTTTAGTATACTATCGTTTAAGAGTACTTGGGGTTTGTTAAATAGGAAAAATAATATTTCCCCTCTTCTATATTTGACATCCTAATTTGCTAAGATTATACGTACGTTGCTGAGTGGGTTAATATTTTGTCATGGCGTTATGCGTAATATTGTTACTTTATTTAAGCTTAAATTAATGCATTAGTCATTTAAGACTTAAGCCATATTTGTGTTGCTTACTCACCATAGCATTTTCAAGAATTCGTATTTTGCTTTATCATATTTTTTCTCCCAAAGTCCCGGATTTTCTTTATATAACTTGTCTAAGAATGAGGTTTGGTAGCACTGACCTCAGTACAAACATTAGATTGTTAAGGCTCTGTATGGAAAACGTCGACAAGTTCGAACCATGCATCCTTACTATTCATCTCTTCAAGTATCGTCTTGTTATAAATACAAGCGGAATCTTATATATGATAAAGCCTTTCAGTCCAAAGACGGACATGTTCTCCATTTCTAGCGCTATCATTGTTGTTGTCAGCACTGCGAGTTTCTTTTTTTTATATGTAGTTCCTATATTATCTATAAGACGTGGTGCAGTGATGTTTGTAAACCTTTCACTTAATAATTAATAGAATATTTTTAGGATTGTCACAGTAAAGCTTATTTAAGCTAACCCCTTCCTATCTTTGGAGATGAATTTATAGTCATCTTTTATCATTACTTTAAAGTAATAATCATAGCATAATAACATTAATCTATTGTTATTATTTACAGCTCATTAGCATACTAAATCAGTTGCTGATATGCAAAGTATTAACCATGTTAAATTTGTGCTATGTTTTGATGTAAATTAAAATTGTTTATGTTCATTAAATTATTATGTTAATAATTATTCATGCGTGTGTATCTCATTGAATCTCACTTGTTCCTTATAATCATATTAATATTTAGAAGTTATAATTTATCTCCGGGTTGTTTTGTCCTTGCTCATTCTGGATGGATACTATATTAAAATTCATGTTTCTTTTGCAATGCTAGCTGTTTGCAATTCATTTAAATTTATAGATTTTCCCTTCACATAAGATATTGATTGAACCAAGATTTGATATTTTTTTTATATTAATTACCCTGTAGATCTCATGTTTCTTCGCTGTGTCTGCGGGACCAGAATGAATAAAATTTCATCTGTTATCATCAGAAGTGTTGTTCATAATGTTATAGTTTTAGAGAAGAGCAAATAGGGCAGAATTCATGATTGCTCCTGACCTGTGTATCTCGGGCATGAATGGATTTACTTACTTTTGCTTAGATTCTAAACCTTGTTGAATGAACATACAATTCTGACCAGTCCAATTGATAGTTCATATTTGAAACACTTGATCTTGGGGTTTACATTTTCTTGTATGCGCATGTATGTAGGGGTCTTAGACATGTTTATTTATTCCGTATGGCGGTATACTCATAGGCTAGCTTGATTTATGTTTAATCACTTTTATTAATCATCGATGATATATTATAATGATCCAGAGAATGTAAACTACAATATCTGCACTACAGGGCGCCATCTAGGCATTTGAACCTAGAAAAATTTATAAAGTAGGCAGATACGTAAGTCAAAAAAAAATTTTTTTTTTTTTTTTTAAATTTTGATTCTGGTCATTAGCCCATGGCACTAGCTCAGTGGAATAGCAGAGATTTAATAATATAATCTAAGAGTATATAAAAAAAAGAAAATAAATCACTGCCAGTAATTAACATACAAAAATTTATTTACGCACATATATATATAAGATTTAAAATTGTTTTAGTATCAGTTTATATTTTAACATTTAACATTATTTTTAACTTTACTTTAGATTTTAATTTACATTATATTATAAGTTTACATTTTAATTAATTTCGCACAGATGGAATTATAAAAAAAATTTGTTTTAATAATGTTGAGTATAGATCTGTTACATAGATTACAACGGTTAAAAACATTTCAAAATAAATATAAACGATCAAAATATAAAATCACTGATACTGACAATTGCAGAGGGAAATTTATAAGTAACCCAATAGTATTCACCATAAGATACTTGCATTGTCACCAATAACTTAAAAGATATCCGAATAAATACATTTTAGATACTCACCGTAAGGTATCATTATTTATCGAATGTCTATATATTTTGATCAAATATGAAAATGCAAAACATAGTTAACCGATAAACAATCCATGCAAGCGTCTATAAACAACTTAAATTTAATGCATTTTATTTAGGGTCGAGTATGAATAGACTACCTAGATTTGCATTTGAAAATAAAATATTCTATCCCTATTTAACCCTAGGCTAAAATTCGCAATCAAACTGGCATCAATTCATCTGATACATCGATGTATTCAATGTAATACGGAATACGGCAGCACCAAAAAGATTAAGAGAAGATATTGACTCTCATCAGATAGGAATATTACTTCTATCTAACGAGAAGAACAATAAAAAAAAAAACTCCATAGAAAGGAACTGTGCTCTGTGTCTTATAATTCCTTCCATAGGCAAAACGGGAGAGTGCGGTGTATGAAGCGATTCTGCCAGTAGCGAATCTCTGACTACATCTACTAACTACATCAATATATCCAATCCATTGATCCGATCCAACAATGACACAAATAACCTAAGATCACCCTTCCCTAATATAACTTTACAAATCTATACAGCCATTCACGCCCGACTTAAGTTTAACATTTATATAATTAATTTAACGAAAAAAAAAAAAATCATGATAAAAACTTAAAGAACAAAAAATAAATAAATGGAAATGATTTTACATAAATAAGAAAAAAAATACATCAAATAACACTATTAATAAAGAATTTAGTTTGGTCAGATAGGATTCTATTTGTAACAATTAAATACTAGGAAAGTTTAAAATTTAAAGTTCTTAGTGTTTTCAAATTAATATTGTTCGTTATATTTTATAAAGTTCTTAAGGTTTTAGAAATGTTCATCTTTTACAGTTGCTTGCCATTTGAAATCCAGCGTTAAATTTCCCAATGATCCTGTGGTCCTCTGAATATAAGAAAAGCGATGTTTCATTTTTCCATTTTATAACAACTGAAGGGATTGAACGTGCATCTTTTTCAATCCCTTCTCCTTCACTTCCGCACTAACACATATCTGTCACATCGTAAATAATCAATAATCACTAACTAATAATTTCCAAATTTTCCCTTTATACGTATTCGAAGGATTGACTTGGCATTATGTCATCAATGTGATGATCCTTTCGCTGAGGTCCGATTTCCCGATGGATTTCTTTCATTGGCTATTTGTTTCTATTGTTTTCCTACCTGACCGATGTTTTTACATTTAAATGCCCAAGGCTGGTTTACATTTGACTAATTAAATTTATCATTTCCATTCCTGATTAATTAACCTGTTTTCCAAATCAAAGATATATTTAAAGATAAATTTAAAGATATAATTTTATCTCCAAATCTTTTTAAAATTTAGTTTTAAAATACTTTTTCTTTAATAAAGTTTTATTTTAATAATTTTTCATTATCTGTGCGATTTAATATATACGAGTTTAAGATGATATTTAATTTCAATTTTTAATTCTTAAAGCAAATTTTTAAATGCGAACTTTTTAATTTACTTTCATGTTTAATAAATAAAATTAAAAAAAACCAATGTAACGAACGTCTGTGCTCGTTACAATATATATCAAGTGTACCCATTAATCCTTGAGTTATAACTTCTATATAAAATATTAATTCTTGATTCAGGTATATGGATGTAGATTCAAGTCATTCACTTATTTAATACATCTTTGATCCAGGTATATGGATGAAGATTTAAGTCATTCATTTATATCAAAATATTAACTATTTAATTCAGGTTTGTAGATTTATAGTATATAAATATCAATATAAGCAATGTTAATTAATTCACTTAATCAACTTGGATATGTAGAAGCATTCAGGTATGTAGACATATACTATATAAATATCAATAGAAGCATGTTAATTAATTCACTTAATCAACTTGTGTATGTAGAAGCATTTTAAACCAATACATATAAGCATTTAATTAATCCAGCTGTAGATGCAGGTACATGGACACATTATATAGAAGCAGGTTTAAATCACAATATTTAATCCAGGTAAGTAAATTATTAACTCTTCCTTGGTTAACATAATCCATTTACAGGACATACATACATCAGGGTATGTTTCTTTAAATAAATTTCAATGACATATTTTTCATTTCCAGGTTAGCAGAAACATATTTAATTTTGTACAAATAAATGATATTCCTATAATTACTAGTAAAATTCACATATATACATGTGTATCAATAATGAAAAATCAGCTATTAACTTTTATAATAACAGTTAGGTTTTCTTTTTAAACTAAACAAAGTCAGCATTATCAAGTGTTTCTTTTTTAAATTTAAACCATAGAATCATTCGTTTATTTTATAACTTCAGGTAATTTTATTTCATAAATAAACACATATTTACACACTTTTTTTATATAGAAGCATTTCTAATTCATTCATATTTGTTTATTTTAAATCAATTCTGATGCATAGATATATCAAAGTTTGATAAATATTTATATACCTTTATTATAAAGTTTATTTTCAAGTCAATATTATTAACTTTTATGAAAAGTAAAGGATATAATTATCATTACGTTTTTCATTTTATCTTTCCAATGGCAATTGCATTACTTATTAACATTTCTATTATATAAACACTTTTCATTTTATATTTTCCAGAATATTTCCAATATTATATAAAATCCTTACCTTGATTTTCATCCGTGGTGATAATCCATTACCGATCAATCTTGCATAAAAAGGGGGGTTATTTATTGAGGCTGAATGGTATATACACTTCTATCAATGTTCACCCAGACATAACTTGGAGACTTCTCATGATGCAGTCAGAGATTGAGAGCTAATTTGTTTAGCCATCCATATTGGGATTTACTGAATATAGAGGCAGCTTCTTCATTGTACGGCTTTTAATTTTTGGTTCATAGCTATTCCAACTCTGTACTTATAATTGATGTTAACTGATGAATATTCTTGTAACTGATCATAACTATACTGTTTTACTGCTCCTTTTATACTCTTATTACCAAATCTCTGGATCGATCTTGCATAGCTCCATAGTAATGTGATTGGTGATGATGATTTTATTGTGGACCATATGGTGATTCTCCTTGGTCATTGGGCAATTTACTTTGAGCGGGAACAGATTTTCTAATTAGGAATTAATCTCTTATCTGCCCATGTTTTTCAAAATTTAATGACTTCATTAGCCTGTGGCAAGAATTACAGCCTTTCTATTTTGTAATTCCAAAACATTCAGCTCTACAAAATGTAATATTTTTAAAATGCAAGTTTTTTTTTTTTTAATGTTTAAAGATTCATTTAATTTTTGATTTGAAAACTACGGGTTTTTAATGGCAAGGATTTGTATTTTCTTTATTTTTAAATATTGATTTTTCTGTTAAATTTAAACATTTTGACTTTTATAACATTGTTGAGAAGCTGACTTTTTTAAAATCACGATCAATTGCTTCTTTATTTCTAAATTTCCATTATTTGAGATGACATCAGTTTTATTTTAATTTAAATCACTCTAAATTGTGTGTGTGTGTGGGTGGGGGGGGATCTTCTAAATATATATATACATGAAACAATGTGTATATTTTAATACTGATCTGGTTTAAGTGTTGATTGCTTTCAGTTAATTTATATTCATAGACCTATCTTGCCTTGAGCACTATTTAGCTTCATTATTTAAAGTTGTAATTATTTATTAAGTGCACAGGAAGTCTATGTAATACTTTTTAAGACAAGCTTTAACCTGTAACAAATGTGCCTTGAAATTTATAATAGTCAAGCAATATCTTCATTATTTCAGTAATTATTGTTGGAGTGTAGTTTGAAACTTATGATCAACTATTTAGTAGTCTGCTTTCAGAACAGGTTTTACCTGTTTAATGAGGTTTATTTAAACTTTGTATCAATAATTTCACTTTCTGTGGTCAAGTTGCAATCTTTAGTGTCTATATAAACACATCAGACTATAAATAAAGATAGATTTCCACCTTTATTGTTAAAAAAGGTTATCTTGGCAACATATTGAGATTGTTATTGATATTGGTCTGGTTTAAGTATTGACTGCTTTCTATGAACTTAATTTTATTTATAATTTTTTCATCTTATTGTTTATTTTTTTGTATGCACATTTTTCAAACTTTATTTCTTACACATCTCAGTTCATTGTTAATATTTCTACACACATTTTTTTCTATTTCAATATTTATATTATTTTTTATCTTTTTTCTTTATTTTAAGTATCTCATTATTAATTCAAGGCTTATTTTACATTTTTCTTGAATATTTTTCACCTTTCATTTGATGTTATCTTTTATTTAAAAAATCTGTAACACTTTTCACTTTTTACTTTTTTTTCAAAGTTTTTTTATTTCATTGAATTTGTGTATTACATACATAATTTACTTACATTTGTCCTTTTTTTTTATAATTATGAAAACAATAAAATTCTACCTTATTCATCAGTCTATCTGTAAATGAAAAAAAAAAATCAATAATCTATTTATGTATATTAAAACCTAATAAACCTACATATGTTCTTCCTATTCTTTTAATTTTTAAAGTTAATTATTTTTTTTTTAATATTATTATAAATGCCAATCATTCATTTAGTTCATTTTAATTATTAAAATAAATCCAATAAAATAACTTACCAATTACTTCACTTTCATTTATTTTATTTAAAAGAAGTATCAATATATAAGGCTTTCTTGATCATTCTTTTCTGATAAGCTTCAATATTTTTATCATCATATTGATATAATTAAAATATTTATCCTTTAGAATGATAATAAATATTAGAAAACCCTTTTAAATGTCACCTATTCTAAACAAAATAAATGAAAGAGAAATTATTAGTAGGTTGATTTAATGGATTAACTTTTATAATTAAGGGTAATTAATTTAATTATTGGCTTTTATAATAAAGATATAAATAAGAAATGAAAAGTTAATATTTAAACATAAAAATATAAATTAAAAAATAAGAGGGATATAAATAAGTGTATTATTTTTAATATATAAAAAACATGTTGATTTCATGTTTTCATTTTTGTGTATTATAGATATCTTAACAATATTCCATATAAAAATGTTCCAGGTATAGATATATTTATATGAATTAAGCAGTAATGAATTTTTAAAAAACCAGGATTATTTTTGGAAAGAAAATTGATTAGTTGGGTTTTTGGAGTTGTAAATTCTCATTTGTCTTTTATATTGCTATTATTTATATTTATAATTTTATCCTGCAAATATGGAAAATATATATATATTCTAACCTAAATATTCTATTAGTGTGCTGTATCTATAGTTACTATAGTCGGTCGTTCATTTTTTAACCTTAAAAATTGTGAGTGACTGATTACATTGAATCTCTATCTCTAACTGTAGACATGCAAATGTGCAAACTCAGCCTAGCTCAGTGATCGGTTAGTTATAAAAAAATTCAGCTGCAGAGATATGCAGTTAAGATAAAGAAATAAATTAAAATCATAAAATAAATTATCATCAGTAAAATAAATATCTTGGGAAGAAAGAGAAAACTGTCATCATTCCCTAATTAATAATTTAGAATAAAATAACATCCTCTCCTTATCAAAAACACATTCTTTGAGCTATAAGTATTTGCACCTTTAAACAATAATGATAACTTCTCATGTTCTTGTTAATGTTTCTAAAAGAAAAAAATATCTTGCATAAATTATTTGCCAATATGATCTGGAAATACCTTTCTTATAGCACAATTGAAAATTAAACTCTTTTAAGCCACACCACAATTGTAATATCAACAATAATAGATCATTTCTCCATTAAAGAATAATGATAATAATAATCTCAGGATTTCTTTGTTTACTTTAGGAAAATACTCGACATAACTGTGCTGTCACACATGACTGACATTCTGGTAGGCTATAGGAACATTCACTTCACTCAAAAGCTCATGTGTCCTCACATATCCTAACAACTACTATGTTAGTAAAAGGAATGATAAATATAATCAATAGTGACATAAAATTTTGAATAATACAGCCTTTTTATCCAGAATCTCAGCCAGAATAATAGAAAGATACAGGTACCTTTTGTATCCCTCCATCATCCATGACAACATAATAAATTAACTAAGACTAATTAATTCAATAATTTAACTAAATGTAACTGGAATAGGGTGCAGTCAGAGTTAATAACTTGTAAATAAATTCATTTTTACAATGAGATCAATTCCATAAAATAATTATCATCAAAATAAAACGAAATGAAATATTCAGATCTGCATAAATTTGTCTGTCTGGTATATTAAGATTTCTAAAGTTTGAAATGATTTCGGACTTGATGAAAATGTTTTGCAAACACACTTATATTTGGCATACAAAAAAAGTGAATTCACAATGAATATTGAAAAGATTACAATTTATTACTAACACAGAACTAAACAAAATACACAAATTTATTAGATAGGATCACATTGATACTAAACATAAATCATCACTTTAATCTGTCTACTATTCGGGTATAACATAAAATTATAAATTCGTACATGTTTAAAGTCATGCTATTGCACTGGATTAATTAACTGAAACGTGCAACTGATTTACCAATACACTAATCTGTAATTTTAGTAAACTTTCTATAAATTTTGAGTTATTGACTAACTATTTTTGTTTTTTATTTATTAATATTATGATATGAAATTTATTAAAATATAAACTTTATTACTCAGAAAGTTAACCAAATTATGGTTTATCATTAAATAAATTATTACTAATTATGGGTCCTTTATCAGAAGTCCCACTCAATATTTCATGGATAACTTAATGTCCACCTAAATTATGATAACTATTTTAATTATAAATAAAATTCAAACTAAGAATATTTCTTAACTATTAATTAACACTAAATATTATGTTTGAATATTCCCTCAATAAATAAGTGGTTTAAAATACGTAATTTTAAATTAACTTTCTCCATTAGTTTGCTTGTGAACTACCAGCAAGGCTCAGTAGCACAATACAGATATTGATCTCAATTACTAAGGCACTACTGATACTAAAGTGCACCTTGAGGAACTAACACCTCAAATCTAACATTTATCCTTGCCATAACTTTTTTAAGAAAAGCACAATAATCTACACCTTCTATGGTGGAACTATCTTTAATTTCACATGAGGAATGCAAAATAACAACTAATGTTTGCAGAGTAAAGTATTGCACTGAAGCATTTGGTGGTTTCTTGCCTATTGCTCAGGCATAAAAAATGTATAGGTGTGGAATCTATATCTCACCACCTAAAGAAATGAACAAGCACCAAATATCCTCTCTTGGGATTTAAAAACACCTTAAGTATACTAAATGTTATATAAACTCTTGATCGTTCTATTCATGCGAATCGATCGCATGGACTATCAAACATACCATCACATTATATCAAAACTATTCCTCTCATGGAAAAGTAAAGTATTTTGGGGAGATCATTTTCATCCCACAAAATAAAATACATTATAAATATTAAAATATGCTGATATTAAGTATATGCCAACTCTATACTTAAACAAGATAGCAAAACACACTAATAATAATAAACCTATCTTGCAATGTATACTTCAATTAATATCTGAAACCAATGAATTAAGAATACCGAAAAGTATAATAAATTTAATTCTAATGGACAGCAATGTATAGCCTACAAGCTTAACTAAAACAAAGTGGACATACTATTAAAGAATAACTGTTACTAAATTACTTAGTTAATAGAATATAAATTCTGTTGGCACTTTAAACAAGAAATATCTTGTTATAGCCTTTTTCTTTTTGGAGTTACTTCTGATAAATTTAAATTTGGTTTTACCCATTAAAATACATATAAAACATTTTTCTTTAAATCCTCATATGTAAAGTTCATATCTCCAGTTGCATGTAATAAATCAGATATATTTCATAGGTATTACTTCATATTAAATACAAACTTAACCCAGAGTAATGATAGTAAGACATGCACTTATTACAAGATCATTAAAATATTACATGACAGATATAAACCCTAACATACATTGATATTATAAAACAAAATAATTTTTTTTTTTTTTTTTACCAATTAGTTTTTCTTTAAAAAGAAAAAAAAAACATTAAATAAACAAATACGCATTATCTCATTAGCAGAACTATTTCTCCGCTGAGCTGTCCATCCAGGTAAAGAGTTTTCACCCGGTTACATTTTACAAAACATTGGAGGTAATAAAAGCAATTTTTTTTTTTAAATGAAAAGTTTTTTTTCTTTGGCAATTATAATAATAAACATTAAAAAAAAGTAGTAAAATGAAGCTTAATTCCCAATTAGATTATAAAGATAAAAATTTGGATCCTAACGAAAACGAATATTAGAACATTGAAGAAAATGTGCACTTTTTCCTATAGATTAGTATGATAATAACTGCAGTTGAATTATAGAATGGATGAAGTTATAAGAATTCCATCTTGCATACAGTATAATATATAATTTAATTTTATTCTTAAGTCACTAAAGATATTAACTTATCTTTCATAATCTTAGCACTTTATTTTCCAAGTAGTATTTTTCCCTTAAAGAAAGCACATATATTTAATCTTCACATTTATTTCAAGAAAGTTTTTCCTTTAAAAAAAAATGCATGTATTTAGTTTATTATTATTATGATTTTTTCCTAGACAATTAGTAGTGAATTCAGTATATTCCTCGTTATACAATTTCTCCATTATTGATAAACGCAGATGATTTATTTTTAAAAAGCGCTAAAAAAATGTTTCTAGTTCTTTGGTTCTTTTTTTTTTTTTTTAATATTCTTTCTACTTATTTTTCTTCTGTACCAGAAAAATACTAATAAAGAACAAGCCATTAATAATTATTTCCAACTTGGAAAATATTTGTTTTCCTTAATTTAGGTAAAATAGGAATTTGCTTAATCCTTTTAGTTAATTCTTTCATTTTTAACTTTGTTTAAAAACTCTAACTTTCATGAAGCAATAATTATTAAATGTAGGAAGTTTTTAAATTGTAGAAAAATAACATAAAAATGCAGAGTGCCTTACCAAAACTGTTACCCGTTCATTTTAGATGAGATTTTAATTATCTTGCCAATTTATTGTTTTCAAAATAAAAAATTAATAATGTTATAAAATTTTGCACTGTTAAACTTTTGAAAGACAGGAGCAGACTATCTAAAAAAAATGTCTTGAGTATGTATTGATCGCTCTTAACTCTAGCGACCTCTAACAAAAAAAAAATCACTTGATTATAACATAAACAAAAAAAAAATAACTTATTAAAATTATATGGTTTTCAATATTTAAAATGTATTACAAAATAGTTTAATAATGAAAATAATAAATACATTCAAATCAACAATAATTATTTTCTTCAAACTTAAATCCGTCAGAAGTTACTTTTCCTTAAAACAATACGATCTTAAATGATAATTGATATTTATGTTTTTCGTTTTTTCTATACCCATTTAAAAACTAACTACAGTTTATTATATTTGTTTTAAATTACATCAACTTGCTCTTATAACAATATCTTACTTAAATTATTCATGTCATTTTGAAAATATGATATAGCATTGGAACATACTGTGTATTCACACAACCATGTCTAGGCAAAATGGATATCATACTTTATTAACCAAATATTATATTACTTTGATTTTATTTTTCTAAAGAATAACATTGATTTCATGCAGAAATAATGCTAAATAAAACCAAGTGCCAAAAACACTGGGTTACAATATATATTTGTCTCCTTTTATTTCATCGACCCATTTCTTTTTGGCTTAGAATTTTAAAATTTGTCACTACTAAGTTTTAATAGTAGCAAACAGAAATGAACCATTAATACATTAAATGGGAGAATAGGAAAGATTTTGAATTTTATGTGTAAAAACTAAGGTCTTATAGAGTGCAATTATATTATATATTTTATCTGTCCTAAAGAAAAAAGTTTAGTATTGATTCCCAGTTAAGGAAGGTTTTTTTTCTCACTTTATATAAAATGATTGCTTTATGTTATATTTTAGATAATTGTAGTGCTTTACTGTCATAGATATTTTGCTTTTTAATGAAAATATAGAATATTTTTTATAAGGAATTATGCATACATATATAGAGACAAACAAATGTATCTATAAACATTATGTTTCAAATGATTTGAATTTAAAATCTCTCATATATTATATATTAATGTGCATCATAAAATGGATATTATTATTTTGTTCTCTCATTTTTTTTTTTTTAATGTTTTTATGTCATTATGTCAATTTTTATTCTGTTATATATATATATTTTAAGTAGTTATAAATCAATAATACTATATTCAAAGAAAATTTTAAAAATATTAAATATATAAACACAAGTGCTTTAAGCTAGTATTTAATATTTTCAAGGTTTTCTCTGATTATACATCTTAGTATTGGCTTTAATTTATTGCATTTAAGTGATGGAGTTTTCATAATTTTTTAGCAGTTATTAATCAAAATATTAAATTTTGTTTGAATTGTTTACGGATATATTTTTACATTCTTATTTCATTTCAGAGTTTCCGTATGACAATCCTAATTCTAACATACCTCAGCTATCTATGGGACAGCAGTCTCATCCTGTAAGATCTCTTCTGGGTGATAGACCTGTAATGAATGAAGCTTCAGTTGGTCCACCTCAACCAGTTCCACCTCCACTTGTTGGACCTCCTGTAGGTCCTGGAACACTATCAGTTGCCATGGGAGATTCTAGAGGTACATAATGACATAGCAGTAAGACCTTATCATTATTCACTATTTTAATTTATTTAATGTGATGTATATTGAATCAATTGTTATTAGTTTTAATAATGAAATATTAAGTCTAGAAAGATAAATTCATGCATTTATGAACTATTGACTAAATAATATTTTTTTCTAGAAGAATATTATTGACATATTTTTATTCTCATTATCAGTCATCTTGTAAAAAAATCATTAATCATTTCCAATCATCTTCCTCCAAGTTTGCCTGCCTCTTTTTTTATAAAAAGATTGACAACTTTTATTTTCTTTTATTGTTTTCTTTCAACTATAATAGTTTGCTATAAAATATCCTTATTAATCTTATATCTATTTCTTTATTTTTTCATTTCAGCTCTGCAACAATATTAATCTAGCCTTTACAACTTATTTTTTTCTCCATTTTTTAGAAATTTCCACTTTTTTCTTCATATTATAAATTCAAAAATATTTACATCTAGATATTTGCATGTAATATAATAATATTAAATTATCATGGTTAATTAGTTTTTAAACTAATAATCTGATATTTATAAATAATAACAAGTAATCAACTTTGATGATTGTAATGTTTAAAAAGGAAAGAGTATTAAGTGTGTAATGTTTTCTTCAGATATTTCCATTTATTGATCTTAATGGATTATTAAGAATGTGCTGGATTATCATATTAATTAGTAAAGACTTAACAGATTTATGAACTACAGAAACGCAAAGGTTTAATTTATCACATATTAATTCATATATTTGATGATAAACAACATTTAAAAAGAGCCATGTCAAAAAATTTTAATAAATGTTAATGAATAAAATTGAGGGGGGGGGGGAGCATTGTAAAAATAATTCATGTAGATATTCATTACAAATAGTTAATATTTGTAATTTTTTAATTAGAACAGCTCCTATTAAGAAGAAAAAATTACATTATAATATTTGATGTTCCCAATCATAGAAAATTATTCAAATAGTGATCTGCCATGCATCATTGAAATTTTGAATATGGTTTATTTTAGATGACAAATTAGCACAATGATAATCATATAATTGTAATCATCTATTAGTTAGTTTTTCTACTTGTCTTCAGGCAGAGTACATATATATATATATCAAAATAAATTTATTCACAAAAATATATAATATTAATATTTTGTATGTGTGTATATTTTTTTATGTTTTGGGAATTCACATTTTTGGATATGAAAGTGAAAGTTAACCAATTTTTCATTTTTATGTAATAATTTTTGTATATTATCAGTATTCAAATTATCTCTAATAGTAACTCTTCAGTAACATCTGTGATAATCAAACTGATTAGAAGTAAATGATGGAAATATTTTGCATTATTTTTTTTTTAAAATCAAAAATCAATCTACTAAAGCTGTAATGTTTTCAGCAAAATTATTAATATAAAAATTACATTATCATGTTGTTAGACTAACTTTAAAAGCATGAAGAATGTGAAAGTTGTTTGAATGAATGATTTTTTAAATTAATTCTGTTTTTTTTTTTTTTAAAGGCTTTCATACTGTAATAACAAATCATTAATGAATTGAACATAATTGTGGAATTAATTGATTGATAGTTCATAAGAAATCTGAACATTGGATTTTAAAATGTAAATTTTTCAGTAGTTGCCAAACATGCATTATCAGCAAAATGTCTCTCTGATTTGAGAGTGTCATAACTATTTAAATCATGATAGGAGTGCCAGTATTGTTTAATAGTAGCAGCGATTTTTTATTTTGACACAATTTTCATCACAATTACGAAAATGGATTATCACTATATTATTGAATTTGCTAAGCAAACTGAATCACTTTGAAAGATCTAAGTTTATTCTTATCAACAGTATTAAAGATTGGAAGTAAATGTTAAAGATCAACTTAAAAAAACCAAAAAAAAATGATATTACATATTTTTCAATTACATTCAATGAGAGCAAGGTATACAAATATACCTAATGTTTACTTTCAAAATGTTAGTAGAAAATTATATAATGAATGTTATTGAAATTCAAACTTACAAAAATTAAAGCAATAAAATTACATGTAGATTGTTAATATGTTCTAAATTAATTTATTATAGCTCAGCTTTTTAAAATCTTTTGATTTTTAAGAAGTAAAAGTCAAGATAATTATTTATGAAAAACTATGCCAACAGTTTAATATACATTTGTAATCTATATGAAATAATAGACAGTGACCATTTTTTTATTTCTCCATATTTTTACACAACCATTTTTCTCTTCAACTCTAGTCTTTTTTTTTTTTTCTGTAAGAAAATGTACATGTTATAAAATGATAAATCAGAACCTTCATCATGGAACAACAGCTGTAGGGATCAGCTTATTAGATTGTGAATTCTTAGTCATCTTGCATGAGACTATAATCAGTAATGAGTCACTTTGTAATTAAATTTGGGTCAGAATTTTTATTTGGCAAATGGAGACTTATTTGGGTATCTCTCTACCATCAAAAATGTAAAACTATAGAAGTTTGTGCCAAAATGATCTGCCTTGAAAAATCTTGGTAGGTGGATTTTTTTATTTAAGCAATAGAAAAAGTTGTAATCTCAATAATCATAATAGCAAGTAGAAGATTGTAGTGATAATAAAGATATGTATTCAACATCTGATATCTCTGTTGTCTCAGTATCGTAAATTCAGAGTTGATAGCTTCTTAAAAAATAAAACAATTTGCCTTTTATAGACATGAATACAATAGCAAAATTTATACCTTAATGCTGTTGGTCATATTGTCACTAGTAATCATATAAAATATGGAATCATTTTTTGACCTTTGTTCATACATTGTAAATATTCATCATAGAAATGGTTTAAAAAAATCTTCCTCCAGAAATTTTGTTTAATGATGTGCCTGGACAAATTGATAAAGTAAAAGCACCCTTAGCATTTTTAAACATTACATTCATTATGTATAAATCTTAAAAATGTTTAGTAGCTCATCATTTATTAAAATAATACAGCAGATTAACAGAACCATATGTTAACAGGCCATAAATTGTATTCATAATCATTAAAAATTCTGACAGCAAAGTATCGATAAGATTGATTTTAAAAGTGATTTTATCAAATATTAATGAAACATTTTATCTTCTTAATCAATAAAAAGTCATCACTCAATTTCATCATCATCAATTACATTTTAAAAACAAAAGTGACAAATAATTTTTTAGAATTTACCAATATTTCACACTATTAGGAGCATTACTCAGGGGACCTTGTTTTTCATTCATCCTGTTTGCTCTGTATAATATATTTATCCAGTTTAGAAATATGACTGCCTTATACTAATTGCCTTCATTCAATAGTTTTGCATATGTTCAACTCATTGAATTCTGCCTAGAGTTTTTGTTTGATCTAGTTTATCTGGAGCTATCAATCATTCTTGCTTGGCAAATTGTTGATAAGATGGCTTCTTTATATTTACAGGATGTTCAGTTAAAATATTAAATATAATCATAAATATATTGTTGACCAAAATCAGTTCAATTGTTAATATTAGTACAAAGTTTCATCTATAAATTTAATCCTTTTTTAATGTCGGCTAAGACCAAAAGTGATTTATTCTATTCTAATGGGTTTACTATCATTATATTGTTGAATATGACAATAATAAGCATGACAAAATCAAATAAGTAAATATATAAAATTATCAAAGTCAAGATTTGCTTTATAATACATGAAGAACTGTCAAAAATATACTTGGTTGCTTTGAAACTATTTTGAAAATTTGCTATTGTAAAGTCATTCAGATTATGCCAAGAATTCTTTTTGATATATTATTCCTAGACATTCAGTGTACTGATATTGAAATAATGGTAATCATCCAGTTAGTTAATACACAAGAGACTAGATGATTACACTCGGTTTCTCTCACATAAAATGATGAACATGATGTATATTAGATATTATTTGCACTTTCCATTATCACTGATATCAAATTCCTATATAACATGAACTTTCCCATTATTTTTAAATATTTTTTATAAATGGTCTTTTAATCGAACATATAAATTATGAGTTCTTGTGGAGAGATCTTCTTTCTTTTTATTAATTACTGTGTACATTACAAAATTACTTTGATCCTTATCATCACCATGCTTCTGTTAAGGATGAGAGAAAGATGAGTAAAGCTTTATTCTTATTGTATTTCATATGGATGGTGAATTGCAATGCAATCAATATTCAAGAAAACATCTTCATTATAAACATCTAAAATATCTTCTAAAATTCTCTATATGAAATTATGGCCCAAGGCATATATAGCTCTTGGCCCCTATTTTAATTTTAATTATTGCTAGTTTTAATCCATATAAATGTTTTTCCTTTATTATTAGTTAATATCAACATAAAATATGGACCTATTGAATGTATTCTGATAGAAGGAAGATGAATTGTCAGTAATATTAATAATTATTAATAGAACATAAAGTAAATTAACTTACTTTTTAATGAGCAAACTAAGTGAAAATAGTAGTAGTGAAATTTAAATTAATTATACTTAACCTTAATTTCTATATCATCATGATTAGTAGTCGGCATATAAACTTGTATGATTACCAAGATGGAAGAATCGAAGATGAAGTTAAAAGAAGAATGGCATTGGCAAAGGAGGCATTTATTAAGAGAAAGAAAATATTTTGTGGGCCTTTGAAAAGAGATTGAAGAGATTCATTAAATGCTGTGTGTGGAATGTACTAATGTATGGTTATGAATTGTGAACAATAAGTAATAGAATTAGGAACAGTCTTTGAGATGTGGAGAAGAATAAATGAAGAAATTTTGAAAAGAGTAAATGGAAAAAAAGAAGACTGATTGATGAGGAAATCAGAGAGAGAAAGAAAGTGAAACTGTATTGGACATATATGAAGAAGAAATTATAATTTAATGAAAGATGTTGTGGAGAGAATGGTGAGTGGAAGTAAGAAGAAAGGACAGAAGAGATTGATATTGTTGGGTGGTATAAGAGATGGGAAGAGTTATGTGGAATTGAAGAGTTGGCCAATGAGAATGGGATGAAAAAATGAAAGAATTGATGATGTGACTACTCTATGGACCTGTCCATTTGACAGAATACTGTTGATGATGATGTTTACTTATCAGAGAAAATAAGATACACTTTAAATTGGATATCATTCAATTTTTTAAAGAGAATTAAATTTTCATTTTAATCAAAATAGGAGTTTAAGTTTTAATATTAATATAATATTTTCAGAATTTATTTTTTATTTTATATAATTTGAAATAATATATTTCATTTATGATATATAATAAAAGAGTTAGGTAAATATTTTATTATCAGAGTTAATACATAATTAGAAAGTGTTTATTAATTAAATTATTTTTAAAGATAATGTTTCTAAAAAAATCATGAAATTGAAAAGATTAATCTAAAGTAACAATTATTCCTTTATTTATATAAAATCATATCTTAAATACTTTTATATTATTAGTATCTAATTATGGAATAATGTACTATAGATTGCATCTATTTTTGTATGTAAAATTGACTTACTATAATTGAACTTGGAGAGACCTTCATCCTGCAGTGGATTGATAATGGTTGATGATGATGATGATGATGAATCTTTGATAAAGAGTGTAAACAAACTAATTTGTATGTTGTTGTTTTTTAAATTATATAAAGAATAAATTATAACATGAGAAAAAGACATATTTTAATCTTGTGTGTAAATTGTTGAGTATAGAAATTTGTTGGATAATTTCTAAGTATTTAATTTAGTGATAAATGATTTCTTGATTGATTGGTTCAGACCAAACACAGAAGTACTCTGATATAGAAAAATTTGATATAAAAACAAATGAATATATTAAAACATTTCTTGTTGGATAAATATGCTCTCCAGTTGTTTCTGCATAATGATCTTCCAACATAGTTTAGAATGATCTGTTTAGAGAGTGTATCTTATTGTCATATTTTACTATCATTAATAAATGTAGAATTTACAAAACTAGCAATAAAGAAAATTTTTTTTTCACTGCTACTCTGTAGAGAAATATCTTAAAAAAAGCTTTTGTTTTTCACATGGCTATGTTTTTCTTTCATCATTATTAGAGACACTTATCAACAAGTATTGTAACTCCTGAAAAATGGGGGGGGGGGATGGAATCAGAACTTGTATTATTAAACATAATATCCTACTATACCATAGTTAGTACAGAGAGATACCCACTAGGATAAGAAGCTATCAAAGATTGAATCTTGTATTAATTTGAAGTTAGCTCCTCACTTTATAGTAAATTCCACATGGAATCTTATTAATATTGGACATTAAGTAATTTAATGGTTTATAAATGTATTGCCAAATTTAATAAGTTATTTTATAATTTTTTCTTTTATTGTAAACATAGTTGAATAAACCTGTTTTTGATAATAAAAAAAAATGACAGTATAATAAAAGAAAATAGAAAGAATGAGAAAAAGAATAATGATTAATTTAATTATAAATATTACTAATAATTACTAATGTATTTAATTGATAACTTCTATTCAATAAAATATAACTAATGTAGTATTTTAATTTCAAGAAATATTTTAATATAAAAAAGATCAATAAGAATACTCTAGAAGTTAAAGTTAAAAGTACTAATTAATGACAGTGGAAACTTTTAGGAATGAAAATGAATAGTTACATAATTAAAAGGTTTCTACAGACTGAATGAAAAAAACGGAAGAGCAAAATTTGAACTGGTTAGTGTAAAGATGAAATCTTACAAAAGTAGTAGATCCTGAAAGTGAAATTAAGTAAATGCTTTCGCAAAGGAATTTTAAATAATGAAAAATTGCTGATAAGAGAACAATTAAGCTGAAGACTATAAAAATTTGGGGTTGTAGAATTAATTGCTCTTTTGTGTGTGCAATGAGTATCATGGTAACTAAAGACAGTGTGATAAAGGAAACGGAGAGAGAATGATAGAAAGAATAATATTTATTTTAATTATAAATCTTAATAATTATTATCATTGCATTTAGTTAAGAAGATAATAACATTCATTTATCTTTTATTAAGGCATATATTTTTTTAATAATGTGATTCACCTTAAATTATATACACGATTCGTAAACATTATTTGCAAATTATGTTTGGGAAATCTGGAATATATACTTGTTTTAATCATTTTACTTTTATTTTTTAATTCAGGCATGTTTACTCTTATGGCTATTTAGATATGAGCTTTAACATCCCTAATATATATCATATTAAAGCAGTTTTGTGTATTTACTGATATTCTTGTTGTTTAAATAGATCTTTACACAGGATAAATAAAATGAATCCAAAGTAGTATAATTATTTATTTTAGATTGCCTATAGTAATGATTTTAACAATGTAGTCCTGTCAATGCTGAATTGTATGATCTAGTAGAATTTTCTACTTTTTAAATATTATTCAAGCAGTTTTGTGTAATTACTGATATTCTTGTTGTTTAAATAGATCTTTACACAAAATAAATAAAATGAATCCAAAGTAGTATAATTATTTATTTTAGATTGCTTATAGTAATGAGTTTAACAATATAGTCCTGTCAGTGCTGAATTGTTGATCCAGTAGAATTTTCTACTTTTTAAATATTATTCAGTCTTTACTTAATGGCAGCATTACCAGTTACATCAGAAGGAGTATTATATTACAGCTTCACTACATATGATCTGTGGATATATACTTGATTAAAGCTTAAGTAAATAACATAAGACAAACAATACATTATATAAACATTATTGAAAAGTGATAAGCTTTTTCTCTCTAATTACTGACACCTGATCTAATATAAATAGCAATATTATTTTAATACTTCTTTATGCACTCAAATGCAATATATATCGTTATTTAACTTTTTAATCCAGCTGACAGTTTTGACTCTACAGTAGTCTTTCTTCGAGTTTGTAAATAATCTAATTTATATTATTAGAAATGCAGAATCTTATACCAATTTCATTAGCCAACATAATTTAGTTTACCAGATGTTTTTGTTAATTTATTGGAATTATTTTATTTCAAAATGAATGGAAATTATATCTGAGGTAATTTTTTAATTTTTTTCAAGTTGATGATAGAAAATTTAACATTGAAAATCTTACCAGAACACTACATATGACACAAATATATCCCATTTTTTTACTTAATGTATAAAAGTTAAATTTTTTATCATCAACTTGAAAGAAATTAAAAAATTAGCTCAAATATAATTTCCATTCAATTTGAAATAAAATAATTCCAATAAATTAACAAAAACATTCCACCTTTTTACTTAATACATAAGTTTTTTTTTTTTTATATAGACTTTTTTTTGATGCAGAAATATGTGGTGGTCTGTCCAAATATTTTAACACAGCAGTAAAAAAAGACTGGTTTAAGAAAAAAATTTTCATATCATTAAATTAAATATAAAATTAAATGATATCCAATACCCTAACAGTATTCAATTTTTTTATATTAGTATAGAAATAAATAAATGTGGGATTGCAATCAATAAATTGTTATAACTTTAAATATCTATATCTTCAAAAGAAACTATAAAAAAAAAAATTCTTCTAACTTATACTCTGAAGTCTTTTTTTTTTTTATCATTTCTATTAGTTTCTAAAATTGATTATAAAATAAAATTATTTAACTAATTAGTTGGATTTAGCATTAATATTTTTTATTTATTTGTACACGATTTATTAAATCACTAAACATGATACGACCACCATTTCTTATGCTTAAACAAATTATAAAACATTAGCAATTCTCTTCATACAGTAATATCACCTAATGCAAGCCATAGCAATCAGTGGATGCATCAAAATCTTTATTTAGTACCTACTCATCTAATATCTTTTAACTAGTTCTTAATTTATGGCTTTCATCAATAAGAAGCACAATTGCTTGGATTAAAACATTGTGTTTTCAGTTTTGACTCTTAGGGGTGCATTAGATCCAAAGATTAGTTGCATTATTCTCAAATCTATGGTTTCTCATTGATAAAAGCTATAAATCAGAAACTAGTTCGGGGATATTAGGGATTTTGATCTAGCATCCATTGATTATTATGATTTGCAGTAGGTGACATTATTGTATGGAGAGAGTTGCTACTGTTGTAACAGATTGTGTAGGCATCAGAAATAATGGTCATGTGATTTTAGTGGTTTAATACCAATCCTAGCCAAAGATGTTGGTGACTGTTGTTATTAAAAAACCAGAGAATCTAAATTATATGGATACTGAAGTAGGTTCACACCTACCTATACGACTACACAAGCAAATTAGCTTGGATTGAAAACATTATTGTGTTTTCTGTTTTGGGCCCATAGATTTATAGTTAATTAAAAAGATAAAAGATGGCTGTTGAAGGAATGCATTAAATCCAAAGATCTAGATGCATTGCTCTCAGATCCACGGTTCCTCACTGATATTGGATAAGTAGGCATATTTTGATGTCAAACCTAGCATCTATTGATTACTATAACTTGCACTAGGTGGTTTCTGTTTTATCATGATTTATTGTTTAATAAATTAATAATTATGGTTGTAATTACATTTTTTTTTACTATTATAAATTCTGTCTAAATGTTTTTTATAAATCAGAAATTATGTTTCAGGTCGTGATGTACGAGATACTCGAGTTCTACCTCCAGATCCACGTTCCATGGGAGATAGAGATATGCGTATTGGTGATCCAAGATTATTAACTGGAGATTCTCGCCCAAATATGGCAGGAGATATTAGAACTATGGGAATAGGTGATCCTAGAGGATTAGATCTCCAGCTACCCTTAGGAGATATGAGGTCTTTAGACTCAAGAGTAGGAATTGGAAATGATTTAAGAGGTATGGGTAGTGATCCTAGAGGAATGGGTAGTGATATGAGAGCAATGGGTCCAGATCCACGCATAATGGGAGCTGATTTAAGATCAATGGGTGATATGAGAGCAATGGGTAGTGATCCAAGGCCAATGGCTAGTGATCTAAGAGTAATGGGAAGTGATCTAAGAGCATTGGGAGGCGATTTAAGAGCAATGGTTGGTGATCCACGAGCAATGGTCGGTGACCCACGAGCTATGGTGGGTGATCAGCGAACATTGGTGGGTGATCCACGAACAATGGGGGCTGATCCACGAGCAATAGGTGGAGAACCACGAGGAATGGGTGGAGATCCTAGACCAATAACTAATGATCCAAGAGCAATGGGTAGTGATTCTCGAACAATGGGAACTGATCTTAGACCAATTGGGGGAGATCCAAGAGGATTAGGTAATGATTCACGTGGATTAGGTGGTGATCCAAGAGGAATAAGTGGAGATATTAGAGTAATGAATAATGATCCTAGAGGAGTTAGTAATGATATGAGAGGACTTGGTGATCCAAGAGGTATCCCACTTACACTAGGAAGTGATCAAGGACTTAATGATCCAAGAGGGATGAGTGATATGAGAGGAATAAATGCTGATCCAAGGGGATTGGGTGGAGATTCAAATAGAATTGGAAGTGATCCAAGAAATATGGGTCCACGCCCAATTGGTCCTCCTGGTTCAGTTTCACTTGTCGGAGCAAATAATACATCTGCAGCAAGGTCATTGGTAAGTTTTTATGATGCTTAATTTAATTTTGGTGCTTTGTTTGTGTTGCTATCATATCAGAATTTGTAAGCCTTCAAATATGTATGTGTGACTGTATGTATATGTATACTCACATTTATAAAATATGAATCTTTGCGAGCTTTATTGTAAAAAAAACTAATGATACCATGATAAGAGTGACACCTTCAACAGGGATGAAGACTGTAAATAAAAAATACAATTGCTTTTGTCTTTAAAGTTAGCACATTAATGATTATCTGTCTAAACCAGATTAATTTAATTTTACTACCATTTGAAAAGTAAATATCTTTTTACTGAACAATACTAATTGGTATTTTAATTGACTATTTGTTTATACTCTGGATTTTGTGGTAAAATTTAGTATTATACTTTGTTTGGAACTTTATTTGTATGAATAAGATAGTTTATATATATTATAACAATATAGAGATAATGGTCGCACCAGTTTTGGGAAACAATTGTAAAAGTATGGAAATAGTGTTCCCACAAGTTGGGTAACATTTGTAACTGTATGGCAATAGGAGGTTTATAAGGGGAATCTGAAGTTACAATGTCCCACAATTGGGTAACCATTTGCAACAGTATACCACATTAGGGCTGAATTATTAGATGGAAAACCATCATCATCCCCAAATAAAATATAAAAAGAATGAGCATGAGAAATCACAGAACTAACTATAAGTTCACCAACATTACCCAATTATTTAATAACTACTTAATTAAACAAAACAAAAAAAAATGATATGATAGTATAAAATTTTAAACATTCATTTCATCAAAAAATATATTTTCATCAAAATTATCATCAGATGATTTCTATTCATAAATTAACTTTTAATTAATTATTTTTTAAAAATAACTAAGAGTTGGAAAAACATTTTCAAAATCAAAGATAATCTTTGATTTAGCTTGCTTAATTAACCTTTTGTTAAGTTTTTAGGAGGGAAAAATAATGTTTCACCAAAAGAAAAGATTTAAGTTTTAAAAAAATTAAATTAAATTTTTTTAAAAAAAAAAACAATTGTCTAATAATTTTTAAGAAGAAATTGAATGGATTAAAAAAAAGTATTTTTTTTTTACTATTAATAAAAAGTGTGCATACAACAAAATACCTTTAACTATGGTTTTATTTATTTTTTCTGTAGGTTCCTTTCCAATTATAATTTCCAATTGAGTTTTATTCAAGATATCTACACATGAAAATGATTAATTTGTCCTTTTCCTGCTGTGTAGTATTTCCAGGTTAAAAAATAGCAAGTTTTATCCATTTCTTTCCACTAAAATTTCCAGGTGACACATACAGAGACTCGTACTCCTGGTTGAAGACAAGATTGCAGATTATTTTAGGGAGTAACTTCACTACATTTTATGCCATTGAAGGGAGGTTACATGGAGGAAAATGATGTCTGGCTTTATCTGAATTTAGTACATAGTTTTCATAGTAAAAACCATTTTTATGACTAAAGTCATAGTACATTAAAAACTTGATTAAAACTTGTTATTCTATACAATAGCTTGGTTAAGATTCCTGCTGTATTATGCAACAGCTTAGTAAAGACTTATACTTCTTTATCAGCTGGATTAAAACTTGACTGAACAACTAAGTTAGGAATAATTCTTCTTATCAGACAATTCAGTCTTCTGCCTTTTTCACTCCCCCATTATTTTTTTTCTAAAACAATCTTACCTATAAACCAATCACAATTTGTCTCCAACATGATAGTTTTTATAACAGCCAATTAGATAATTTTTTATAATTGTTCAGCTATTTCCCTCCTTAATCATAGACATTGAAAAACAATTTAAGAACTTAAATTAACGTGATAAAATTCTTGACACTACTTTGTAATTAAAAAAAAAAAATGTTCTTGCAAAAGGAAAAAAGATAATCAGTTAATTGCACTGAGAAAAAGGAAAAAACTCGGACTAATTAAAAATAAAATTTACCAAAAATATTAAATTTTTTTTTCTTTTTAAAAATACTATTAAAAATAAAACTTCATCTCTCTTTTAAGATTACAATTAATATCTATTAAATAATTTATAAAAAAGAGAAAAAAATTTTTCTTCTCTTAGTACATTTTCATAGTTTAAATTAAAACTACTAATTAATTATAATTACTGGAGAGAGGTAAAAAAAAAACAACATTCGTTTACAATTTTCTCTTCCTTCTACAATTATTTATAACTTATTAAAATATTTACATATTCAAATCATATTGTTTAATAAATTTAATGTTAAGAACTCTCATACTATCATTTTGGGACTTAAAATATTTAGTTAATTGAAGACCCATTATTATTATAAAAAATGTGCATGGGAAAATTAAATATTATTTTCCCCAATAATTAAATAATTCTATACTTAAATCTGAGGAACATTCTGCCAACTATTTAATTATTTTCAATGTAGCCAACTTGCTACAATATATACACAAATACTTTGCATTGCCAAGAATCACTAGACATCTAGATTAGAAACAATAATTATTATTTAATATTGTAACAGTATAGTATTCCTATTTTTTGATTTCTTGATGCTTCATCAAATAAAGACATTGTAAATTTATCTTTTTGTAGACCATTCAACAATAAATAGCTCTTACTTAATGGTAGATTGTGTTGTCTTGCTAAGGCTAGCATATTTTTTTAAATGACAGCCATTATTTTTCAGATATCAAGAAAGTATGAGTTTTTGAATCATTTGCACAAAAAGAAAAATTCTATTTTGAAGAAGTATTCAGAATATTTTAGCAAGTGTCCCCATTTTGTGTAATATTTGAATAAATAATAGATAATACATAATAAAATAAATAAATAATCAAATGGCTTTATTCCTCAGCAGTTCCTAAGAAGTTCAAGCACCTGAAGTACAGATTTGAGCACAATCGGAAGAGTTTCTGCTCCAGAGTCTTACTCTACCAGTGTTTCAAACTATGCAGAGTGGTATTATGTAATGACTAAAAAAAAAACATTAAACAAGTAGTTAAGATAGTTGATACTATAAATAGACATTATTTAAAGATCTGTCATTGAACCGTCATTATGTATGAAACAATGTAAAAATTTAATTTGATGCTATGGTATTTGCTTAACAATATTTCAGTTACCTATTACTTTAAAAGTATCTGAACATAGTCTGCAATATTAAAGATTATTAACATATTGGATGTAATTATTAAATTGATGCTAACTGGGGCTGATATTTAGATGAAGATACTGTTTGGATGGAAATTTGAATTGTGGATGGTTTTCTGTTATTTTTCAATCTAAATAAACATTTAAGTAATTGTTTATTTAAAGCATTTAGCATTGACTGAAACAAATACATGTTGAATGGTTATCCCTACATGTTTATTTAATCCAAATCAATTGTAAAATGGCTTTTATGCCAAAAATGAAATTATGTCTATCTTGCCTGATTGAATCTAATGCTTTTAGTTAATTTGGACCCTCCCCCAACACCTCTTCTACTTTTCCTATCAACAAATACCCAGGGCGCCAATTCTATTGATAATAGAATAAACTACTAGTCTGATTTTGCTTTGGATTATTATTGAGACTCTTACAATGTTGTCCTACTATAGCTTAGCTCAGTGGGGGCTAAAGAAATCTATAAGGTGTAAAATGCATACTAAACATAGGAGGAAACTTTATGAATTAATAGTAGTAGAATATCTATTAGGTTTTAAAATAAATAAATAGTTGAAATTGGTGGAGTTCCGTCACTTAAATTAACAGATTATAGTTTAATCTCATCTCCTCCCGTCATCTAAATGCATCAAACAACTTTTACTATGTGATAGCATCAATTAATAAAATAAAGATGTAGTACTAATTAACTCTACTGTATGGTAAGGTAAAATTAAATACAAAATATAGCACTACTTAACTTTTTATTGTATCATAATTTAAAATAAATGACTAAATTAATATCTAATCTAAAATAATAAGAGAATATCTCAGGGAATTCATCATGTGGCTTATTTTCAAATTTATACTTTACAATAATTACTAATTACCATCATAAAAGCAATGACAAATTAAGCATTATTTTAATAAAATAGTAGTTAGACAATGAAAGAAATAGGATACATTTTGATTTCAATTCAGATCTGAACATATTTATCATTAAATTTATGGAATAGTGCAATCATATCATATTGGATATGTAAGTGTATGTGGGGAAACATAGAACACGAATGCATGCCAAAGAATAACTCTGAACAAAGTTTTTAAATAAATAAAACATTTATTACAAGATATAACTCAATAAACATTTTGCATTTCTATCTTACACATATACATGTTCTGGATAATTCCAATATCAATGAATGAATAGACTACATAAGAGTAACTAACTTTCAAATAAACTTCCTTATATTTCATTCCAAGCATATACCAGCTATCAGTCAATTCTGATAAGCCAGTGAGGAGAAACATTTATTACACTAACACTAAAAAAATATGAAATTAAACTTCTTGGTATTTTATTTCAAATATATGCAAGCTATCAGTCAATTCTGATAAGCCAGTGAAAAGAAACATTATAAACACTACACTAGAATAATTAAATATGAAATTAAACTTCTTTGCATTTTATTTCAAATATATACCAGCTATCTTCCACTCTGATAAGCCAGTGAAAAGAAACACTAGCACCAAAATAGTAAAATATGAAATTAAACTTCTTTATAGTTTTATTTAAAACAAACATATGCTATTAGCTAACTCCAACATTCTGCTAACTAAATCAACACTGGGATAGTTAAACATCAAAATAATACAATATGGGTTTAAATATATGAGTAAGAGGTCAAGCTATCCTTCACAAATCAATTAAATAATTTCTATTAACTAGCTACACTTTCTTTCATTTTGCATGCATCTGTATTGTGCTGCCTCTTATAAAATAATTAATACAGCTATCCTATCAGTTTACTTATGAAATTGAGATACAATACCATAATACGGATGATGCCATAACCAACTAAGCTTTAACACTGATTTTACTTCAGATGTTTTATAAAAGAAATCAATTTATCATTTTCTTTTTTTATTAGCAAACTACATTACACTTGGCTATGAATAAATGATGGGAAAACATTCCAAACTGATACATGATGGACAAGATTTTCGTAACTCTAATCATTTAAATAACAAAATACAGTCACTCCCTAGCCTAATTCTGAGGCTTAAATGCTGGTGTGGACTTTGTCTCATCACCGAAAAACAAGGGAAATACACTACTTTACTTCACATAACATAATCATCATATGCAATTGCTTAATCTGGAAAATATAATCCACTCATGACAAATATTTCAATAAACTGTGGGAGAGTTCCCTCAATCCCTATAACACAATATATATCATAAACACTTTCTTTTTCCACAGCCACATTTCAATCTAAGCATAAAAAAAAAAAAAAATTCACTCTTAAATAAATCCCTAATTCTGCCACTTCTTTTGTCACATCATCAGAATCCAATTGAAAGCAAGTCATTCTACTTTTAATTCAACAATTATATAAGTGGATTAAACGACAGGCATACACGCACAATAACGCGTAAAATAATTTAAAATCACATTCAATAAATAAATAATGTAACGACATTGATTAATAAGTTATAAAAATAAAAAATGAATCTCATTCCTGACAAATTATAAATATTTGAATTTGAAACATAATAAACCTCATCCTTCTAGCAAAGCAAAGATAAATTAACTCTTTAGTGTAATTGACATTAACCAATAATTGAAATAAAAGTTTCATTTGTGATGAACTACAAATCTCTAAATTTGAAGCAAAATAATTATCAATAAATGGACCTCGTAATTTTTGAAAACGCAAAGATAAAATAATAAATTCTATGCATTTACCCATTCTCAAAATTGGCTGTTAGCTTCCTAATAGCAAACAAATATTTCTATCACCACATACGCGTATAGAAACACAGGTGTACAATAAAATTATATTAAAATAATAATTAATTACCCAGGACAATTTTTCTCCATATTATACTTTTCCGAGACGTTCTTGAAGAAATAATAATTAAATATAAAAAAATATAAGACAAATAATTAGTCTACCTATATCATATATTAACAACAACAAAAAAATAGTCATTAAATCTTTTTTTTTCTAGCTGGAACATAAGTTTATTCGCACAGTCCGTAAATAACACATCTTGGTCATGTACAAAAATGATGATGATAGTTGTATAACAATAGATATTAGTAAACACATAACAATTTCCTGCAGGGAGATAATAAGCATTGGATCCAATTAAAGAGCATTTCAAAAGTTCTTGGCAATAGCTAATGAAACTGCTGCAATATCACGTGAAACATTTAGTAATGGCAAATAAATATTTATTTCTGCATGTTTAGTAATAATTTACGGTTTAATTCATTACATTCATCAAGGCATTTGTGCTAAATTCTCAAAAGTCATCCATCAGAAAAATATCTTATTAGTTCATAATATCCACTTAAGTCTACATAAGTTTATTGATAATATACTTTAATAAAAACAGAATCAAATGCAAACAAGAACAATAAAATAAAAATATCCACATCTAGTATTCGTGCTCTCCCACTTGTTCAGTTATAAGCACATTTAAATATAAATCAGTAACTCATCAATTATATGTGTCATGCATTCCATTCTTTAATCCTAAGATGCAAATGGTTAAGTATTATTTTTGGTCAATAATAATAAAGCATGTTATGAGTTATACGCACACATCCTTTTGTTTAAACTTTACTTCTTTATAGCTAATAGAAATTGTTAATACAGAGTATTTGAAATGTTTTACAAAAAAGTTCAGCATAAACTTTCCAGAATAATAGCAAAATTCACACATTCCAATTATTTCTTTAATATTAGAGATTAAGATTAGGCAAATCAACTTTGAAATGTAGACATACATTTCAATGGTTTCTTTAACATTAGAGATTAAAACTTGGCAAATTAAATGTGAAATATAGACACATTTCAATGGTCTTTAACAATAGAGATTAAAATTAGGCAAATTAAATGTGAAATATAGACAGATGCATCTCAAATGATTTTAAATCTAAATTAGTCGATTGGAAGTAAGAGAAAGATGTACTTTGTTTTTAAAGTTGTTTACATCTGCATATTAGTCTTTACTTTCCCCAGAATTTCTTAACTATTTTCATCCAGAAAATTAATATAATTTTGTACTTTTTAGTTTGAATTATGGAAGAACCAATTTGTATAGAGAGAAAATTGTAGTAATAATAACCCTTTGTGGAGAGAGAATTGTAATAAAAGAAGACAACTTTTTTTTTTTTTTTTGTAAAAGTATCCCCCTTTTATATCTGATTATTACTTAGCCATCTATTCTTTCCACCAATCAATGGTCACCCAAAAGTTCAATTTTAAAACAAAGGTCACTCCTCCTACTGTACTGAGATAATTAGTTACAAATATGCAATAACTTTTTCTCTCTTGAAAAAGAAAAAAAAATCATTTGTCTTAAAAAAATAAATTAATTAAATTGAACCAATAATAAAAAATATTCTACATTTCTAAAGTAACAAACAAAAAAAAAATAATTATTTTAGCAAATAAAATAATTGAGTGTATTTGTCTATTTGACAGTTTACTAGTCCATTGATCCATCAATTCATTTAAAATGGTGTTTAAACTGTGATCCAAGATATCAATTATGAAATTAAATATTTTGTGAAACATATTTGGTAGCTTAATTAAGTACATGAATGAAAAATGAAGATGAAAGATGGCACAAGTATACATGCACATACGTAAATACTGCACTACAAGTACTAAACCAGTCTGACCCAAATAAAAGTTGCTATGACTATGAACCAAATATATTGCACTAATTCCAATATGGACTGGGGTATTAACGAGCAAATAAACCAGAAAATCACCAAAACAAATACCAATCACTGTCTTACAGACAAATGAAACAAACTTGGATCACTTTAAACTATATACTAACAATTTCTGTGACAAGCCATCCCCCTTTCCATCATTAAATATTCACCAAAAAAAAAAATACTAAATATCTAAACTTTCAAAGAATATCTGCAAGTGCTTTTAAACAGAATTTTAGGTTATTAATGAGAAAAAAATTTTAAAATTTCAGGTTATTTCATTTTTTTTTAGTTAGATGCAACCAGCTGTTACCGATACAGTGCTGTTTAATTACAATTGGTTTCTTGTGCCTATCCAGAAGGTTACAATATAAATATGGTTTACTCATCACTTTGGAGATGGCAGAAATTGTTCTTGCTTGATATAATTGTTAAAATACTCATTTGAATCCTGGTAAAAGTTTTCTATTATTTTAGCCAGATTTACCTTTAAATAATGTTTATTTACAAAATTTAACATTGAGCTGTTCTATTTGTTTAACTTTTTGAACATTGTTAGTGCTACGAGAGCGCTGCTGGCATTTTTCAGATGATGTTTTGTTTTTTTCTTTACTGACGTAAAAAGTATAAGTATGACATAGAACAAAATATGAGTATTTGATAGCTTAATCACGTGGCTTTCAGAAAATGTTTATTTCAAAAAAATCGTTTGAAATTTGGATTTTTGGCAAATTTTTTAATCGACCACAGTATTTAATTTTTTTTTTGATAATTTTTGTATTTATCACAAAGCGATAAAAGACAAAAATGGTTTACGGGCTGCAAGTGAAAATTTCTCCGGTGTTATTCACAAAGAAGGCCTACAATAGAATTTCAACATAATGTTGTAAGTAACATTTTTAATTTTTTTTTTTTTATTTTTTGATAAAATTATCTTTTTTATTAATTTTAGGTTGTAATTAATGTGTTAATTATATATTTATTTATGCTCATATAGAATTAATATCTATAGTAATTTTCTAACGTTCTACCTACACTATTATAAAAATGTTTTTCAAAAAGTATAATTGATTATGAAAATCATTAATTATGTTTATATAATATGGTTTACAAGTAATGTCTTATAAAACTAATAATCAAATGTATACAAACATTGCATACACAAACATATAATCATATTCTGAATATAGAATTCATATCTATAGTAATTTTCTAACGTTCTACCTACACTATTATAAAAATGTTTTTCAATTTATTATGAAAATCATTAATTATGTTTATATAATAATATTAAATCATGCTTTCACATTTCCAACGTAAAGCTAACAACAAATTGAAAACTAAATTAAATGGCTGAGCGCTTTCAAGAAGATGTACTTCTCATATTCATAGCCAGTTATGATCCTTTCTTTGGAATCATTATATAAATAAATCTGATATGCAAATGAGTCATTAAGACTATCTTTTAGATATCGCAAAACATGCATCCTTACGATTAATGGTGAAAGAGTCCTCTGCTAAAAAGTATGCTTCTTTTACCTTTCACTTAATATCATGCCTCTCAGTACAAACTAATTTTGCAGATGTGGGTTCGAACATATGTCCTGACAATTTTTGATGTTGAGCAAAAATTGAAGTGCATTCTGGATTCGTATGTGCCTTATTGTCAGGACATATGTTCGAACCCACATCTGCAAAATTAGTTTGTACTGAGAGGGATGATATTAAGTGAAAGGTAAAAGAAGCATACTTTATAGCAGAGGACTCTTTTACCATTAATCATAAGGATGCATGTTTTGTGATATCTAAAAGATGGTCTTAGTGATTCATTTGCATATCAGATTTATTTATATAATGATTCCAAAGAAAGGATCATAACTGGCTATGAATATGAGAAGTACATCTTGAAAGCGCTCAGCCATTTAATTTAGTTTTCAATTTATTGTTATAGCTTTATGTTGGAAGTGTGAAAGCATGATTTAATATTATTATATTGAAGACAAACGTAAAGTATAAATATACAGGTTATTAATTATGTTTATATAATATGGTGTACAAGTAATGTGTTGTAAAACTAATAATCAAATGTATACAAACATTGCATACACAAACAGAATCAAATTCTGATTCTTGTTTATGTTTTCGTTTACTCTTGTTCATGCTTTGGTTTTGCTATATGTTTCATAACATTATTTTCAAGTCTATAGCTAACAAATACACTATATGCAAATAAATTATATCTGTGGTACAATAAATATAATAAGATAGCATCACTTCTGTGCATAAAGAATATAAACGTCAATTGTGTGTGCATAAAGAATATAAACATCACTGGTGTCCACAAAGAATATAAACATCACTGATGTACACAAAAAAATATAAAATGAAGAGATGAAACTCATTTTATCAATGATATAGACAGTAGCCTACAATTTCTAATTTTAGATGGATAAGAAGCCAATTGCTATGATGATTTCTTTTGTATCTTTTATTAGGATGAATCTTTTTCTTTATAGTCGCCTTTGACATTTAGAACATTTGGGATACAAGATAAAAATGAAGTCATATTCGAATTCTTTTGGAGATTGTGAAGCTGTGGATTAACTCAGGTAAGACATGTTATACATGTTTAGAAAGATAATTTTGTGAGAAATATAAAGAAATTATCACTGAAGATATATTTTCAATTTTAGTTAATGTTAATTTCCAAATTATGAACAAACAATAAAATAATAATTATTTCGGATGTGAAAATTTCTTTTTTTCCTTATTTTTTATATAGTTATCACTATTTATTTTATGCTTATTGTTTTCCTTAATGTTTCTAGTTTCTAGCAATGTAATTGTTTTTGCTCTAACATAATTAAAACTAGAAAGTTATTGTGAAAATTGTGTCTCAGGCCAGTATTTTAAAAAATTCAATATGGCGGATTGAAGCTGAAGTAGTTAATGATGCTTTGTGTGTGTAGAATTTTGACACATAGTGGAAAGACATCTGCTATACTTGTGACCTGGATTTAATCTGAGCTGATGAAATGTGAAAAAAATTTTCAATTCTAATTAAAGCAATCATTCAATATTAAATAGTAAATCAGAGGGACTGTTAGAAAGTCTTTGCCTTGCAATAGATTATTTTATAAGCTGTTTACACTTTACCCATGTATACATAGAGGGATTAAACCATTTGCATTAATTACTGCTATATTTTTTAGCATGGAATTATATAACATTTTAACAAGTTCTAGAAGAATATTAGGTCATTTTTCTTGATCAAAAACCTTAAATTCTCTGAAGACTATTGGAAGGGGGGGGGGAGATATCAGTCTCTGTTGTTTTTGAAGAAATAACCCGTAGTACTTCAATATTATTTAAATTGGGTCACTATAACAGCTATGTCAGGTGGGTAACTTCAATGTTGTCTTTTTCAAGCCATTATTTGACTGCTTGAGCTATATGAATTAGAACATTATTATCTTGCAAAGTTGTTTGGAAACATTTGCACTAAGTAATGAATTTGATCTCCAAAATGTCCTAATAGTCTGCATATGAAATATATTTATTAGAATAATAATCAGGCCAAAGAATATTATGATGTAGTTTCCTGAATCTAAACAATTCTACCATTCCATTTCACACTTGAAAAATAGTAGTCTAGTTGACAGGCTTTTCTGTCAATTAATTGAAAGTATAATGTATCATCCAACTATGGGATATGCTTCCAATCATTTGTGATCCAGTGTTATGCTCATGAAATCCATTACTTTAAAGAAGCAGTTTGCCCTCAAATATTCTGCTGAAGCTTTTGGTAGATTTTTTAATAAATATTGGGGTATTAAAATATGTGTACTATCTACAGTGGTTTTGTTACAAAACTATAATATTCATTACTTTCCTTGAATAGGCATTTATTTTTGACTAACATTGATTTTAAGAAATTTCTTCCATTTTTCATCAATATAGTCATCATGTTGAAATTGTCTATCTTGGAACATTAAATAATTGCAATTTTTGATATCAAAGCTTAAACTTATTTGGACATTGGTAGTTTGATCATTTTAAAACCATATAGGTCCGATCATTTTTCTCATAAGCTTGTGAAACTTTTGTCAGTTTCCTCTCATATTATTCATAGCATTTCCTTAAGTATTCTATTCACAAAATAAAACACATTACATTAGCTTGCATTACCTTTTTTTTGTGCACTACATTCAGTTATAGGTATATTTTTCTACATATATGAAAATAAATATTCAATGCATGTACATATAATTACTTTGAATAATATTAGAAATGCACACAGTATCAGAATTAATATTTTCTAAACTTGAATGTTGCTCATACATAAAAAATGAATAAGTAAAAATTAAATTTCTATTTCTTTCTGATCTTCATGAACATTGTGCTTTCATTGTTATATATATGTTTTAGTATCTTCTGTAGAAATTCTTAAAAACACAAATCCAAGATTTATAACACTACAGCAGCACTATAAATTTTATATATATATTTTTTTGTTCTTGTCATATTGTTTCATCAAAAAGGTATTCATCTAATTTTGCATATGAATTTTGAATTATATTTAAGCTCTTTTATCTTTCATCAAATTAATTTATGAATACAAAATATGTAAAATAAAAATTGGAAGTAAGCCTAAGAAAAAATAACTCGCCACATGAATTTTTGTGTTAAAGAATATTGCAGAATTATTCTTTATCTGAGATTTAAAACATAAGAAATGTGGATATTGCAGAATTATTCTTTATCTGAGATTTAAAACTTAAGAGATGTGTGTCACTCCAAAAGCTGACTCTTGCCTAATAACTGTTTTTTTTTTTTTTTTGTCTTTATTCAAAATTCAAGAATTTCCAATGTTCATTTCCAGGTAGATTCTATTTTTATTTTTTTTATGGCAGGTTTGCAGTTTAACTTGGATGGTATTTTAAATTTAATATTGGCTTGATAACCACTTTAACTATTTTTTATTCTTACTTCATCAGATTTCTGAATTCTTGAGATGAAAGTGAAATGTGCAATGAAGATTATACTGGTTCAATAAAAAATAATGCCAAAGAATACTTTCATTTGCCTTTTGAAATATCTCACCTCGCAGTCTGAATTCTATCAATCAGTAAAGTCTTGATGAGAGAAAATCATTTTCAGAACTATAATTGAATTTATTTTTCAGCGTGTATCAAATAAATAGTCAAATGGTTTGTCATTCGAGATTATGTGATATTTGAGCACAGGAAATGACAGAATTGAGTTGAAATCCATGCATTTTAAAATCTAGAGTTTACTTCTGTACTAAACCATACAGGGCAAATGCATATTTAGCCTACATAATTCACCAGTGAAGAATATTGAAATTGTTTTTATTTTTTGTATCTCTCATCGATATAATTCTCATGGGATATATTAGTTCACAATTTTTTTAGAATTTGGGAGATTCTCAGCATAGTACTTCATTCAAATTGATTGGCATTGTTGCTGTGATGAGAACTTCTAATGAATAATCAATGACAGAACTATAATCAATGCATTTTTTTAAATTAAAAATAATTAGATTAAATGTCCAATTTCATTATTCCAAAAAATTTATTTTTCTATAAATTATTGAAACAAAAACATTGAAATTTTATTAAAGATTATATAGGTTGTTAGAAAAATAAATTATGTTGTTTTTACTAAGCTATTAGTTATGAAATCAAAAAATAAAGCAGTATGTACAACAACTGTCAAATGTTTATTGGAAAGTAAGAGAAGTATTTTCATTTTGGACATATTCCTTTACTAGATACTGTCCTGAAGTTCAATAAGATTATTTCTGTATAAAACGATTCTGCAAGACAAACTTCTATTTATGAAAGAGGATTTTTCCTTTGGCATAATATACTTGATGCATGTGGTTTGTAAATATATTTTGTTTAGTATACTGTGTGACAGAAATAAAAATAAATACTATTTATACAACTCTTCTGAGTATTTGCTCATTTACTATCAAATAAACAATTTTTCTCCCTGTCTATGCTTACATAGACATTTTCTAATTTAGAAATCAAACCTTTTCTCTTTCAATGTAATGTGTCATCCAAAAAAAGGATATATATATACAGCATTTAGTCAAATTTCTTATTTTATGAAGCAGATGATTTGGACTTGGTCATGTTTATATCTTCCTATTAAGTTTCGGAATAATGTTAATATTGTTCCAAATATTTATTTGCAATTTCCAAGAGTAGTGTTTGATGCATGACATGATGTTGGTATTTACATTTAGATGCAAGAGCTTCTTGAATGTTGGTATTAGTTTATGGTCATTTTCATAAATGGAATTACATAGATATTGTTCATCTTCTATATAATAATTTATTAGCATAAGCAATGTTCCATAACATTATGTAACTTGCTTTTATCATATTGTTTTGCTAAAAAATTATTAATTATGTTATTTGATTAACTAGTACTGACTAAAAAATTTTTTCATAAAATTATACTTGAATTAGGGATTGATGCTGATTTTTTTTGTACTGACATTTTAAATTGCTTTTATTATTTATTTGGCATATTACAAACGAGACAAAAAAAAATCTCATTTATAAAAGCAAATACTTATTTAAATTTCTAACTAAAATTTGTTTTCTTTTCCAAATTTTTTTATTTTGTAATTCTTATATTAAAAAAATATATTTAATAAATTTCATTTTCTTTTATAAGTATAGTGATGATAACATTTATTTCTATTAGTCATTTTATTTAATTTACTGATAGTAGAAATAAAAAGCTACCATAATTGAATGAAGTACAGATTATGGAAATTATATTATTGCTCATGGTTTGAATAATGAAAATCAGAAAAATATCAACAGCCATTCTAACTGTAGAGATGAAAAAACAAAACAAAAATAGAAATAGTAAAACATTAAAGATAACATTTACAGTGACTTCAAGTCACAAATATATTTACATGTCACACCAATTAGCTCTTTAATATATTCATTTGACATTGTATACCGTCTAATTATTGTTCATGATAATCCTCAGCCTTGTGAAAATAAAGTATTGCAACTTTTTAGAATATTTTGAGATGCTTCTTCCTCTCCCAATAAAATTATGCTCATCATAAAATACTTTTTTTAAAAAGTCTTTATCATTCATTCATTTACCCAATCCAATGGAGATATGCAATCATGATAGTAAACTAAATGTCACATATCAAATTGCAATATCTTTACATTTTCACAATAATGTTACTTGTTTCATTGCCATATAATAAATTTAGCAGAATAACTATTGAATATACCTTATCTTTTAACTTGATAAATGCAGCAACAGTGTGTGTTGCATCTCGATATCCAAGTCTCCATCTATCCAAAATGATGCCAAAATATTTCAAATGATTTATAATTCTCAAACTGAAAGTGATTGCTTAACAATCTAATATTTATTATAGCCAGCTCAAACTTCACATCACCTTGATATCAAACTTAAAATGTATTAAACTATATTAGATAGTCTGAATTTGAACTGGATTTAGTAAGCATTAGATTGGTAAGTAATTTATTTATGTAGTCTCCAGTTTAGTGATATGCATGTTCAGATTTTCTGAAAATCATTCAATTAAAAGTTGATGATTTTTCTTTCATTATTGGCTTATAAAACAGCTGAGTGTTTTAAACATTAATTATTAAATAGACTTTATAGATGTCATTATATATCGGGTTATTTCTAGCATTTAGTTGAAATTTTATTTAAAATTTTTATAAATAAAAACACAACATTTGGAGTGTTTTGTAGGTCTACCCATCTCTTTTTTAAGTATTTACTGGTCTGACATTCAACTAGGGATCTTTAAATTCACGAATTCTGAATTAAAGGTGACACTGTAAACTAGTCTATTCTGCCAAATTGGTTAGAGCATCATTTTTAATTCAGTGTTGACAGATTTAAAAAGTCATCTCTGCAATTACCATACTGAACTGTCACTTGTCAAATCAAACATCCGAAGAAGAAAAAAAAAATACTACTTAAAACATTGTATTCTATGTTTACCTATATATTATTACTAATAGTTAAAGGTATTTGGGAAAATATAAAGTTTGAATTTTTCTAAAAATAGTTAACAATTCAACTGGATGATGGAAATAGTCCAGCATACAATTGCATATATAATGCTATACATCACAAATCTTCAGTCAAATCTTTATAGATTGAATTCAGAACATTCTGTAGGTGATCTTTTGAATTGATAAGAATAGCACAGTTATTATCTTACAGTAAATGTAGAAGCTAAAATGTTCTTGTTTTTGCTCATAATTAATTCAGATTAAAAGCCTGCTAATTGCTAAAATCACAATGAAAAGAGCTATTAACTTCTTAACAATTTTGTTTGATTGATGCAAAATTTTCCAAGTTTTTTTTTTTTATATACAATAATATATTCCAGAGACAAACTATTTACTTCGACTAATTTAATTACTACAATAGATTCAAACTTGCTACAGTACTATTTTCTTTTAACAGCATCTCTGAAATGAATATTTAAGATTTCCATAATTTAAACTCGGTCATATAGATTTCTTTTTATTATTATATAATTAATGGAAAGTGCATTCCTTCATAACCCTGTTTGTATTGCCATGCTTACAGCAATTCGACATTTAATCAGACTTTAGTGAGGTTCTCTTAATTGTATTGGGAAGAAAAAATGATAGTGTTTTATGTCAGTATCATCATAATTTTTGGATTGTCTTATAATTCTGGGTTATTTTGAAAAATATCACATTCAACCAGTAAATGAAAAGTCATGAAATGTCTTTAAAATAGTGATTTTTAAGTAATGACAGTTTGCAGAAGCTGCATCAAAGACTAAATATATTTTTGTGACTTGTGAGCACTTTTTAGCCATCATAGATGTACTCTTTAAATGAATTTATAAAAATGAAAATAATTTTCAAGATTTTGAGACAGTAATAAAATAATCGAAAAGTTAGCACACTTTGTGTGAATGGTATAGTAGCTGAAAGAAGTTTCAGTTTAATACACAGAATTCATACAGAAATGACAAATAATAACAATAGATTGAACATATAGCATAAGAACTTCTCAAAATCAATGAAAATATCTTATAAAAACCTGCGATTGTATGTAATTTGCAATAAAAAATTCATTCCCAAATTAGTGTAAATCAGTAATATTTAGAATCAATATAGTATATAGTTGTTTTTTTAATCAAACTGGTTATTGAAATTTTGTCAACACACTGCTTTTAAGTATACTACAGCCAGTTTATTTTTAAAATGTTATTTATGACCAATACTTTTTGTTATTATTATTACAGATGAGCATTCCGACAACCACTGGTGCATCAGGACAGACATCAATCTCAGCACAGGATCAAGAAAAGGTAGAGACTTATTTCATTAAATAGAATAAATCTAAATTCTCTGTATTTTGAAAGTAAGAATTTTTCTTTGTTTATTTCTCTTGTAGGCTGCCTTAATTATGCAAGTATTACAACTCTCAGATCAACAAATTGCTATGCTTCCACCAGATCAGCGGCAGAGTATTATGGTTTTGAAAGAACAAATAGCTCGAAGTGCGCAACAACAATAAGCAAGATTGTCATAACTTTTATTTAATAGGCATAAAAAAAACAATTTGTACTAATGAGACTTTTTTTTTATTGATATTAAAACATTTTTACATTAATTTAAATATTTATTTACATATAACTCAGAATTGTCCTTGAATTTGTTTCTCTTGTAACATCCAATATTCTTCAGTAAACATTTCAGTTAATCGAGACTTTGTCCTGTCAAATGCAAAAATTTCTTCTGCTCCAGTAAAAATACTAGCTTGAGAATCTTCCTACAATAATAAATACAAGAAATCAAAAATAATTTTTAAAAGTTTCTCCGAAGCATAGTCTAAGAATTACTCACAGCTTCCTTAGTTATTCCTAAATCCTCCATAAGTTTTCTATTCTCCAGTATTTCATCTTCACTTAATGCTGACACCATAAATAAATCACTGATTTTGACTTCTGCTGAGCAAATAAGACGAATCTGAAAAGAGTTAATTAAAAAAATCAATAATATTAGCTATATTAATTCTTATTGCTTAGTGGTCATATAAACTAAAAAGAAAATGCATATTAAATAAGCAGTCTATTATAGTTTTAAAATGTTGATTAAAGTTTGTATTATAATGTTCATTCCCATGAAATTAAGTGAAGTTCACTGAGTTGACTGTTATAATACATAAAGCACTTAATGACATAATAGTCTTCATCTTTAAGTAAATAGTTGTTAAAGTATTGATAAATGGATGCTTTATTGTAGGCTTGCATTTTCTGAAAATAAATCCTGAATATATGCAGCATATATATATATTTATAAAATAATCTTTAAATGTGCATACAAGTCCTTTACAAGTCAGACATATTAAAGTCATTTTTGAATAAACTTGCAGCAAATGATGTCCTCTTCTATTAATGCAATCTATCTAATCAAATGAAAAATAATATAATGTGTTCTTTAGATAGCTCATACAGATCAGGTGCAGTAGGGGGACAGACAGTAAAGGAGATGGTATTATTTACCAGATATGCTATTGTCAAATAGTAAAATTTAAGCAATTTTCCATCATTGTTTTCCTTCTAGCTAAGAAAAGCTACATATCTATTTTCCAATCAGTATTGAATAGTATTTGTATGAAAATATGAACTTAATTGAAAATGCTTTCATTCGTTTCTAGCATAGGCTTCTATAGTTACTTCTTTTATGTTTATTGATTAAATACTGAAAACCTATATTAAAATTTAGAACTCCCCCCAAAATCTCTGGTTCATATTAATAAACCATTGTGTTTACATTAGGGCATTTTAATATTGGATAATTTCAAGTACAATAATTTATTAGTTGTATAAGCTCAATTTTTTTCTTTCTGAAAGATCTAGTACATTTTTCAATTAAATGTAAAATGAATGATATAAATATTTTCACTCTCATTTCAAAACATTTAAGATTGCTAAATGAGAGCATATAGGTTTGAAAATAAGAGTCATTCTTATTTTTTCAAAGTCTTTATCTTATGGCTGGGATGAGAGTATCCTTGTATTTAATATCGTTGATTTAATATTATGTATAGCACTAGTGAGGAAGGTTTATTACCTTCTAAATAGAATTAAATTTATTGTAACTTTGTTTTACAAAAAACATCATAAAACTGTTCTGCAAGTTTAGAAAATAAAAAAAAGGTTTCTTTAAATATGTATGTAAGTGCTAATTAGGCAATAGAGTATCATCAGTAGTCAACTATAATTGGATAACATTCCAATAAGATAATTTATTTTAACATTTCAATATTGTAACTCCATCATAAACTTTTTATGAATCCTTAACTTATCAATATTATTTACAATTATTTTAATAACTGAAATACAGGCTTATTATATACCTGTATCAATATATGTAATATACAGGGTATATGAGCACAGACTTTCACATGATCCACCACTCTATCTCATATCACTGATACACTTTAACACATATATGTCGAAAAGATAAATAATCACCAATATATGTATTTCATGCTAAACCAGCAATCATCAGTTGGTCCAGATTATCATCTCTACACATATATGCAATAAGTGCTCACAGATATATATTAAGATAGCCAATCTCCATACTTTAATGGACAGGCTTCAATCCACTCTAACTCTTCAACCATCCATCCAATTGAAAATCTGATGATGGAATGCTCAAAGGCCACCCCGAGGCCGAGATTCTTGTCACACCCATGTTGACCTAAAGTCAATCTAACCCCTCATGTGCAGGACATAATCCATTTAATACATATACAAGGGAGGGGCAGACATCTCTACTATTAATAACTGAAATACAGGCTTATTATATACCTGTATCAATATGTAGTATACAGGGCATATGAGCACAGCTTTCACACGACTTACCACTCTATCTCATATCACTGATATACTTGAACATATATATGTCGAAGAGATAAATAATCACCAATATACTTATTTCATGCTAAACTAGCAATCATCAGTTTTTAAACAAATAACTTGATTATGCAATAAATTAAACTATAAAATTCCAAAGATGAAATAATGGGAATAATATCGTAACTTGCTAAATAATTTTTGGATTTTTCATCACCCATCATCAATTCAAAAAGTAATTACTGGTATTTTAAGTCAACTCTTCCATCATTTTCTTGTGATATCATCTTTATTTTTCACTATAAAAACTTGAGCAATCAAGCTATTGTTTCGCAAGATTTGAATGACTCAAGTTATCAGAATCTTTAACTTGAAAATAAAGAGTATTACTTAATATAATAATGTCTATTTAGTTCTTTTTTTTTTTTTAAATGGAAAAGATCACTTAGCAGATATTGGAATTCTTTGAAAAATATGTTTCAATATACTTAGGCTTCGGAAAATGACTACAATAAAGCTAATTTGCTAAACTGACAATATAAATAAATTTTACAACAATTCTATGTTTAAATACCCAGCAATCAAATATGCAATATTTGTTTTCTATCTGATTATAAATTAGACAACCATAATTATAAGAACAAATTTTTAATAAAGTGAAATTTTCTTGCAGCTTCACTTGAATTGGTTTATATTTAAATTTGCATGGCAAATTTAATCTTAACATTTTTAATAGCCTTGCAAACAAACCACCATTCCCAAACTTAAATAAAAACCAAATATGCATACTGCTAAACTGGAAACTGTATAAAAAAAAGTGACTTAACAATTTCACAAGTAACATTATACACTTTGTTTTTTTATACAAGTTTAGGTGCAGTGATTTGCTTGCAAGCTTATTGCAAATGATTAGAAATTAAATTGCCTTGTAAATTTAAATATAAGCAAATTCATGTGAAGATGCAATAATATTTCGGTTTATTAAAAAATCACTCTTATAATTACCATTTTTGTCTAATCTTTATATAAAAATTTAGATAAAAGATAAATTCAGTTTTTCCTTTGTATGTATATCATTTTACAAATTTGTTAATTGGACAATTAAACATTATACATATTATCTTTTTATATAAGTTTGGATATAGTGGTTTGCCTACAAAGTGATTAAAAATTAAATCTGTCCTGTAAATTTAAATATAAGTTGATTTAAGTGGAAATGCAGAAACATCAAAATTCACTCTTACAGATGTCTAATCTATAATTATAAAAGAACTGAGACAGCAAACAAAAAATGCATTCTTTTTTTTCATTTGTAGGTAGATGGACTTTTAATATTAGGCAGCACGTCAATTTGTTGACTAAATAACCAAACAGGTTATTGTGTAATTTGTATATATTGTACCAGACGAACAATTTTGGTTTCGCATATACTGATCACAAGGGCGCCACTAGTCTGAAAATTTGAAACATTTATTTTAAGGATGGACAGGATATACGAAACTGAACGCGCTGGACTAAACCCAGAGAGAAAGCAAGAGCTCGAGAATATTGCTCAGACAATTGAGAAACAAAATCACTGAGACAAACATCAGCCAAATTAAGTTTAAACAATATTTACATTTTATTTATGAGAAATATAAATTATAAAGTAAAAGTTTATAATACAATAAATAGGGTTATAAGACGTGTACCAGAAATAATAAAATTCAACGCTCTGGCAGACAGACTTTCTAATATTACAAAAGGCAGGAACAAATTTCTTTCAACGGACACTTCACCTACAACACTGGTTTCCTTATTCAAAAATATGAAAACAATATGATCTTAAAATAAATCAACGAAACAGCGCGGAGAGCATTTCTTGGGCCGGAAAAATGCATCGGGACCAAGAGCATCATATTGTCGGTAGAACAGCTCACGATATCTCATGTTTAAGATAATGCGCGGTTGATTTATCCCAAGAACAAAAAAAAAAAATGAATACGTCTGAGTATAAATTATTATAAAATGGGAGGAAATTTATGTCTCCAATTCAATGAAATTAGAAAATACTCCAACATAAATGATTTCAAATTAATAAAATATTAAATCTATGATAAAAGGAAACCAGACATTTAAAACTGGTGAATCCTCAACCAAACGAATGGCCAAAACTAAGCTGAGAACAATAATTAGAGGTCTCAGTAGGAGACAAGTATAAATGATTGGAAAACAAGTTACGTCTGCCCAAGCATTTCAAGAAAGTGAAATAATTATAATTACAGATAAATTGACAAACCAAGTTCTTAGTACACGCTCTGATAAAATTTAAAGTGACACTTAAAAGATTAAATAACTAGCAAACAAAATATAAATGTTGACCTAGATTTTTATAAGTTAGTTTATCAGAGTGTATATGAGTAGAAAATATTAAGACATTAAATACTTTAGCAGAAACTTTCACGATACTTTACAAAGGGGATTAATATTATCTTCCTGCTGGCGATTTATAAAATTACAAAGAACAACAATTCCTATTTCTGATGTAAACACAAGTACAGTCTTGTAGGAAATCAACAAAACCAGCACGGATGAACTTGCACTAGCTTATGGACTAATGAGGTCATAATGCCGTAGGACTGCTGCATGTTATACTACTTTTAAAGCAAACATGATTGATTTCTGACAAGAGAAAAATATGATTACGGCCTTAAGTAATCCAGAAAAGAAGAAAGGAAATCAAATATGGAAAACCAGAACAATAAACACGATAAGCCGCCGGCCAAAAGATTTTGCAGTTTGCAAAAGTGCAAACACAGTATTTTAAATTAATTACTGGACAATAAAATAAATACATGTGAGCAAATTAAAATTACACAAGACTGCTAAAGCATTTAGAAAAAGTTAGGTATACAGATATATTAAGCATATAAAAATATAAACTCATTAGACACTCCAATAAATAAAATTGAAAGCAAACTTGGAATCTTAAAACTAAGATTCCTAGATACAAAATACAATGTAAAACAAATACAGTTAATAAATATGAGGTTAAATAATTATTAAGACTACAGATTTTTAGATTGAGCGGAGATTTAACTAAAGAATAAAAGAAAATATTTACCTTACGGTAAAACAAAGTGTAGTTTCCAAGAGTACGCACTTTTATTTCAGTTCATATTTCAGGTGTTGCAAGTATAGAGGTATATTGGGAGATCCAGTTTATTTTAGACTTTAGTCAGGGATTCATCCTTTAGTTAAGTTAGCAAGGCATATTGTTGATTACAAAACATAGAGTAGTATATTTTGACATCTTGTGAAGAAAAGAAGTCTTTTAACAACTGCAAATTTTTAAAAAATTAAATGTCCGAGCTGCTACCAATATGGTATAAATCTCAGCAGGCTATAATCAAAGTGTGAAAATGAATACTGAATCTCACTTTGAAGCAGCGTGTTAGCCAAGAATTAAAAAAAACTATTGTCCCAAAATTTATGGGGTTATTTATACTCGTGCTACATTCCCGCGTAAACTTTTCTTGTTTTCGAATTCTATGCCTTAGGGCAGGGCAAATCTCAATCTCCCGCTCAAACTAATTAGGAATTCTAACCAGGGATTATTTTAAACAAAAACAACAAAAAATTAAATCACTTTTAGAATTAACTTAGAAATGATTAAAATAAAAGAGGAATGTAATTAACAAGTTTGCTTGTTTTTAATCAATTTGATAAAAAAAATATAAATCAAAAACAAGTGGGAAAACTTAAAATCAATTTTATATATGAAAATATATATATATTTAACATAAATGAGTATGTGTTTTAATACACGCAGTCATAAATAATTTTTTTAAAAATAGCTTTACTGTTAAAATTTAATAAAACCAAAAGTTAGTATTATTTTTGATGAAGCGACTTTTGAGACTGATACTATCTGGTTCAATTGCTCCAATACATCAAAAAATAAATAAACATCCCTGTGCAATATTTTTTTTAAAACTATAAACATTTTAAACCTTTGTAGAAATCCGTTTGAACATTTGCTTTGCACTCAGAAAAAAAAAAAAATTTCATTTTAAATATTTCTCTATTCTCATAAGCTGTAACAAATCCTGATTTTTTTTTTTTAAGACAAAATGACTGACTACTTTAAATGTAAACTCGGTCAGGTGGTTTCCTCTTATGGGATGTTTGATCGCCTTGGTGGTCTACCCTAATAAACCTGACCATAGGTTCTTTGACTATGTTGCCGTAATCTGAGAGTTAAAAATTTGGCCATTTCCTCAATTGTCCGACTACCATTACTCATAATTTGCTGTACAGTAGGTGGCATATTATGACGGATGGTCTATTTATCTGATCGTCCGACTGAGGAAACTCGGAGACTTCAACTTTGCCCTCTGCCTAAAGAAAAACTGCATGCATTTCGCCACGGTTAACAGGATACCTCTCTTGGGATATCTTGTAAAATATCCCTTGGGATATCTTGTAAAGTATCCCATCTTGTCGGGATTCACTCCAGAATGTCCTAGGAATAGCACGTCTGTAATCTTCAAATGTATGGAGTTTAGTATACAACATGCCATCAATCCAAGGCTGTTCCTTGTAGATGGCTACTGGCGAGTGTGACTATCATCATTGGCTCAGCTGTTGACACGAGACTCCAGATGACTTAAGGGGCTTTCTCCCACCTCTGCCTTGAATGTTTCAATGAAAAATTGTTTTTCCCAGAATCTGCTGGTGGTTTCCTCCTGCCTTTTCTTCCTGAGTTTCTACTCATTTTCTATCTCAACTAGCCTATATTCCAACCCCTTCGTCACATCCAGACACATTTGTTGAACCTCGGCTTTCAAATTATCTTTACTTTCTACTCTATCCAGAAATGCTCTCTCTAGCTTTTCTTCCACAAGCATCATTTTCACTTCTAAGTTAGCAGACCTAATGCTATCTTGCTCTAACTCCTTGTTCACTTCTTTCATATCTTCTTTTACTATTTCCCCTTCCTGCCTATCTTTACTTAATTCATTTTCTATAGCCTCCTGATTCATCTCTACTCCCATTATTTCTCCCCTCACTGCCTTAATTTCTCTAATCGTTTCTGCTTTGAACTCCCTAATTTCTTTCTTTATTTCTTGATGAAATTCTCTATTTTCTTCCTTTATTTCTGCTTTGAACTCTGCCAGTTTGCTTGAATTAACTAATTTCTTCCTTTATTTCTTGACGCATTTCCCTCACCATGTCCATCATTACCTGTCTCAATCTCTACCTTTTCTACAATTTGAGGGTTTTTGAATGAAACAGGGCTTTCTTCTAAACCTGCCTCCTATTGCTTTCTTCTTTGACTTCCATTTTCAACACAAGATTAAATTCACTATACTAAGTTGTTTTTTTTTTAAATCTAAAAGCAAATAAAACGCTACTTTCTATTTGTATATTTTTTATCAGATGAATAAGAAAATGAACTATATTTAACACTTGTTTTTTTTAATTTATTTATAGATTTCTCAGATAGCACTATTTAACTATTTATATATTATGCAAAAGACAAACTATATTTAACCTTTTTAAATTCCAAAAATTAACTGTGAAAGAATTTTTTAAAAAAATGATATTTATTGTTTTCTATTAATTATTTCAAATGAAAAGATAAACCTCCTTCTATCAAATTGCTCCAACAATACATGCCATACTAACAAAAACTGACCCCCACCTACTAAATCTTGCTTCTTACACCTGAAATCTTTCTCAATGATCTAAACAAAATCTTACATGGGCTTAAAACTTGAAGCCCTACGTTGGCTGCATTAAAATTATTCGCTATATACCGAACGATTTTGGTTTAGCATATACTGACTACAAGGATGCCACTAGTCCAAAAATTCAGAAGACATTTATTTTAAGGGTGGACAGGATATACGAAACTGAACACGATGGACTAAACCCAGAGAGAAAGCAAGAGCTCGAGAATATTGCTCAGACAATTGAGAAACCAAAGCACCAAGACAAACCTCAGCCAAATTAAGTTTAAACAATTTTTACATTTTATTTATGAGAAATATAAACTATAAAGTAAAAGTTTATAATACAATAAATAGGGTTATATCAGGCGTGTACCAGAAATAATAAAATTCAACACTCTGGCAGACAGACTTTCTAATATTGAATTAGAAAAGGAAGGAACAAATTTCTTTCAGCGGACAATTCACCTATAACACTGGTTTCCTTATTCAAAGATATGAAAACAATACTATCTTAAAATAAATTAACAAAATGGTGCTGGCAAGCATTTCTTGGCCTGGAAAAATGCATCTGGACCAAGAACATCATATTGCCGGTAGAACAGCCTACAATATATCATGTTTAAGATAATGTGTGGTTGATTTACCCCAAGAACAAAAATGAATACGTCTGAGTATAAATTATAAAACGGGAGGAAATTTACATCTCCAATTCAATGATTTTAGAAAATATTCCGATGTAAATGATTTCAAATTAATAAAATATTACATCTATGATAAAAGGAAAACAGACTTAAAACTGGTGAATCCTCAATCAAATGATAGGCCAAAACTAAATTGAGAACAATAATTAGAGGTCTCAGTAGGAGACAAGTAAATAATTAGAAAACAAGCATTTCAAGAAAGTGAAATAATTATAGATAAATTGACAAACAAAATTCTTAGTACACGCTCTGATAAAATTTAAAGCGACACGTAAGACAAAATCTAGCAAACAAAATATAAACGTTGACCTAGTAAGACATTAAATTCTTTAGCAGAAAGAAACTTTCTTTCATGATACTTTATAAAGGGGATTAATATCTTCCTGCTGGAAATTTATAAAATTACAAAGAACAACAATTCCAGTTTCCTACTTCAGAGACAAACACAAATACGGTCTTGTAGAAAATCAACGAAAACAGCACGGATGAGCTCACACTAGCTTATGGACTAATGAGGTCATAATGCCATAGGACTGCTGCATGCTATACTACTTTTAAAGCAAACATGATTGATTTCCGACAAGACAAGAAAAATGATTACAGCCTTACGTAATCTAGAAAAGAAACGAAATCTCCAAATACGGAAAACCAGAACAACAGACACAATAAACTGCCAGCCAAAGCACAAGCACAGGATTTTAAATCAATTATTGGATAATAAAAAAAATACAGGTGAGTAAATTAAAATTATGCAAGACTGCTAAAGCATTTAGAAAAAGTTAGGCATATAAATAGATATAAGCATATAAAAATATAAACTCATTAGACACTCCGATAAATAAAATTGAAAGCAAACTAAAACTAAGATTCCTAGACACACCCAAAATACAATGTAAAACAAATACCGTTAATAAATATGAGGTTAAATAATTATTAAGACTACAGATTTATTTTTAGATTCAGCGGAGATTTAACTAAAGAATATATCCTGGAAAGAATTTAAAAAAATATTTACCTTACAGTAAAACAAAGTTCGCATAGTTTCCAAGAGTGTGCACTTTTATTGCAGTTCATATCTTTGACAGCGGCAAGTGTAGAGGCATATTGAGGGATCTGGTTTATTTTAGACTTTAATAGCATGACTGAAGAAAAGTTGGAAGTCAGGGATTCATCCTTTGGTTAAGTTCGCAAGGCATATTGTTAATTACAAACCGTAGAGCAGTATATTTTGACATCTTGTGAAGAAAAAGTCTTTTAACAACTGCAAATTTTTAAAAAATTAAATGTCTGAAGTGCTACCAATATGGTATGAATCTCAGCAGGCTATAATCAAAGTGTGAAAATGAATAGTGAATCTCACTTTGAAGCAGCGTGTTAGCCAAGAATAAAAAAAACTATTGTCCCAAAATTTGTGGGGTTATTTATACTCATGCTAGATTTCCGCATAAACTTTTTTTGTTTTCGAATTCTACGCCTTAGGGCAGGGCAAATCTCAATCTCCCACTCAAACTAATTAGGAATTTTAACCAGGGATTATTTTAAACAAAAACAATAACACAAAATTAAATATCTGCTTTTAGAATTAACTTAGAAATGATTAAAATAAAAGAGACAGGAATGTAATTAACAAGTTTGCTTGTTTTTAATCAATTTGATAAAAAAAATATATATCAAAAATAAGCAGAAAAGAAAACTATTTTAAAATCAATTTTATATGTGAAAAAAAAATAAAATGAAATATTTTAAACATAAACGAGTATGTGTTTTAATACACATACTCTTATAAACATTTTTTAAATAGCTTTATTGTTAAAATTTAATAAAACCAAAAGTTAGTTTTATTTTTGGTGAAGCGAGACAGATACTATCTGGTTCAATATATAATGACTTAGCTTATAAATGTTAATTAAAATGTAATTTATTCTTATATTAAAATTATGTAATTTAATGGCAATGGATAACCTAATTTTCACTATGTATTTATTAAAAATCATATCAATTTTAATATATGCATAAAAGTTGAGGATTCTTAACAAAAGTCATAACATTGTAACACTTTCAACAAATTGATCATTATTAGAAGCTAAAATTAATATGAAATTCAGGTGATGTAATAATTTAGTAAAATCAAAATCCTTTTCTAATAGAACACAAGTGAAAATAATAATAATAATAATAAAAAAACAATATAATTATTGCTGGTTTAAAGAGTGTAATAATGAATGAAAGATTTTTTGCAAAAAAAAAATACATAAAAACGTTTATAATGATAATTAATTATAAATTTATTTAAAGCACATTGATTACGTAAGTAATATTTACTAAGGCAATAAACCTAAAGCGTGTGCAGTTGAATGAATGTACAATAACAATAATTTCCTATGTATTTTACTACTTAAAAAAAAATTATAATCCCCCCAAAAAAAGTATTTAAGAATTATCTCATCCAATAAATTAATATTTTATAACTAATCAAAAATCATATTAAATATATAAAACAAAGTTTGGAAATTAAGGTAGAAATTGGAGTTGTGAATAATGAGGATGAAAATAGTTAAATCTCTTGAATGCTTTTAATATTAATTTTACAATCTTTACATTTTTAAAATGTATGTGAAGAAGAATAACGTTTTTGAATAAATTAAGAAAAAAAAAAACTCTAATAAGTTTTTTTAAAAGAAAAACTTAATAAAAATGTAGATCACAAAAGCAGTCTGATATCACAGATATAGTATATATATGCATGCAAGTCTTCCATTTAAAGATAAATAGAGTAACAAGGCAATGTTAAAATTCTATGATCTAGTGATAATGTGATTAATGCTGATGATCCCCCTCTTTAACATAATTCTTCCCTTCCAGTTCTTCATACCATCTCTACCATACCTTTTTTATTCTCTATGGGACTAGCTCAATAATAAACAAGTATGACAACAATAAAGTATAAAACTCTCTAAGAGGCTTGAAACTTACAATACAACAAAACATAAAATAAACTTAAGGGATGATTACAACATAGAGGTTTAACATTGAGAAGTATATAAAATACACTCCACAATGGCACTGTTATTGTGAAAATTCTCCAACTACTATCATATTATAATCATTAAGAAAATCTCTGCAACAAAGAATGACTAACAATATTTCATTCAAATAATGCTTTAACTACTCTTCCCTAATTTAAGATTCTCAAAATAATAACATTCAAACAAAATTACATTAAATTAAAAGAACTGAAGCTATCCTATGACTATCTCAGGGATCACAAATATTCTATTCTAAAATATATAACAATTAGATTGATATTTAAATAATTGAATCGCAAGAGACATTTTACTGGGTTCCAACCATTTAAATAAAATCACACTTCCTATTACAAACACCTATTTGAAATTTAATCTAACTAATAATAAGACATGAAAATTAATGATCACTATCTACTCATTCATCATCATCAATCCACTGCAGAATGAAGGTCTCTCCAAGTTCAATCCATCTTTTCCTATCTTTAGTTTCTCTTCTCCACATCACCCCTGCACACTTTCTTATTTCATCCATCCATCTCACATGTGGTCTCTTTCTGAGTCTTTTACAATCTCTTGGAATCCAGTTTAACAATATGTCCAGCCCAACTACACTTCAGTCTTTTAATTTTTTCAATGAGGTCAGTAACACCTGTTTTTTCTCTTACCCATTCATTGCATTTTCGATCCCTTCTTGTTACTCCCAACATGCATCTTTCCATACTTCTTTGAGTGGTCTAAAGTCTGTATTGCTCTTCTATTAAGTGTCCAAGTCTCAGATCCATAAATAAGAACTGGCAAAACACATTTATTAAAAGTCTTCCTTTTCAAACACAGGCATATTTCCTTTTAGTATCAAGTTATTTCTACCAAAAGCACTGCAACCAAGTTTAATTCTATGATTAATTTTTATCCATTATATTTCCATCTGTATTAGTAATCTGACCAAGGTATTTGTAACTGTTAACTTCTTCTAACTCATTATAATCAATCTTTATTTTCATATTTTGAGAAAATCTACTAAACATTACTTTAGTCTTTTTAACATTTATCTTTAGTCCTACTTTCCCACTTTCATCTGATAACTCCTGCAACATTTCCTGTAGCTCTAAAGCATTATTTGCAGAAACAACTATATCATCTGCAAAATCTAAATGACTTAAATAATCTCCATTTACTTTCATTCCTTGAGCTTCCCATTTTAATCCACAAAATACTTCTTGCAACACTGCTGTAAAAAGTTTTGGAGATATGGAGTCACCCTGCCTTACACCCTTTTCAATGTTGATTTTTCTACTATCATTATGTAATCTAATGGTTGCTGTTACATTTTTATAAATATTCTTTAAAATATGACAATATCCTGGATCTACACCTTGATGATCCAATGCTTTAATCACTAAAGAAATGTTTATAGAATCAAATGCCTTTTCATAGTCTACAAATCCTAAGCATAATGGCAATTCATATTCATTTGTCCTTTCTATAATATCTCTCAATACCTGGATATGATCTACTGTACTAAAACCACTTTTAAATCCAGCTTGTTCTCTTGGTTGGTGGAAATCCAGTGTTTTCTGTAGATGAGTTGTAATTATCTCAGTAAAAAATTTGTATAAAACTAATAAAAGACTGATAGGTCTGTAATTTCTAATATCTTCTTTATCACCTTTTTTAAATATTAATACTACATTCTTCCAATCATCTGGTACATCTTTATCATTTAGACATTTGGTATATAATTTTGCTAAAAAAAATTCTATTTCTTCACCTGCTTCTTTTAATATATCACTTATAATTCCATCATTACCTGGAGCTTTCCCCTTTCTTCATAAATTTAATTGCATGTCTCACTTCCTCATTCAAAATTCTGGGCAATTCAGAAGATATAATAGGTACAGGAGGCACTTGTTCTTTATTACTATATAATTCTTGATAGAAGTCTTCTACACATTTCATGATGTCATCTCTCTTTTTAGTAATAATGCCATCTTTTTTTTTTATTGCAGATATAAATTTCCTACCAATACCAAAATGTTGTTTTACACTCTTTAAACTTTTATTCTCTTCTACAGCTTTCCTTGCTAGTTCACAATTATACTTTCTTATATCATTTTCAACTCTTTTCCGCACCATTTTACAAAATTTGAGATATTCAATCTTTTTTAATGCATCATTTTTGTATATCCTCACATTCCTTCTTTTCTTCATAAATTCTCTAGTCTCAGTAAAAATTTTATTGGTCAATTGCTGCTTTTTTCTACCAGCTATCTTTGTTGCAGTTTTTAAAAGTGTATCACTTATTTTTCTATTAATGTCATTCAAATCTGAATCATGTTCAAAATCTACTAATACTTGAATCCGATTTGTAAGTTCTAATTTAAATTCATTAGAATGTTTCTGAAGATTATGAATATCAACTGTAAATATTGTTTTTCTTAATAATTTTTATCTCTTTAGTTTTGCATTAACATGTATCTTACATCTTACTAATCGATGATCACTTCTTGTGTTAAATTTATTAAGAACATTACAATCTTGAAATACGTATTTTCTGTTAGTCAAAATATAATCCAATTCTGCTGTACCTTCATTTGGATGCTTCCATGTCCATTTCCGTTTAACGTTTTTCTCAAAAAAAGAATTCATAATATAAAGTTTTTCTTTTTCTGCAAACTCCACAAGTCTATGTCCTCTCTCATTTCTATTACCATAACCAAAATTACCTACAACATTTTCATCTTTCATTTGTTTACCAATTCTAGCATTAAAGTCTCCCATAACAATTTTAAAATGTTGTTTACTCTGATCAAAAGCCTTTTGTACATCCATATAAAAATCTTCTATAACTTCATCACTATGAGAACTTGTTGGGGCATAAACCTGAATTATCTGCATTTGGTATCTGCTATTAAGTTATAAAACTAATCTTGCCATTCTGTCTGATACACCATCAATCTCTACAATGTTGTTCTTCCATTTTTTATTTATAATGAATCCTATTCCACTTGTATTTCCAATATTTGTGTCTTTATAATAGAGTATATGTCCACTTTTTAAATCAATTGTTTCTTCACCTTTTCTTCTAACTTCACAAAGTCCAATAATGTCCCATTTAATATAAGACAGTTCTTCTTCTAACTCTTGCAATCTTCCTTCACTTGAAAGTGAAAGTTGTACGTATCTAAATAAAAAGTCATCATCAAATGGCAGCCTGAGTCCACAATCAGGGGATTCTTAGCACCCTCCGCCTTCGGCCACCAACCGCTGCCTTGGTTGGTGACTTTACAGCCTCCTGGGAATAAGGGCCATGATTTATTTTTGTCTGTCATGATTGTATATATTGGAAAAATATTCTTAAACTCGGAGGTAAAAAGCCAATAAACTCACCACGCTGCTAATGCGTGTTGGTGAGCAGCCCATCCATGTTTGTATACTATATGAATAATCACATAGTAATAACAGATGCAACAACAAGAACGTATGGAGTGGACATTAGGAATTTGCCCTGCTCGGTTTCTTTAAGGCCTCCAAGAGGAATTAAAGGGTCTCCTTTCAGTTAATAGCAAACTCCTTTCTGCAGCCCATCTACTCATTACCTTCCCTTAATTAATTTAATTTACTTTTCTAAGATTTATTCTCATCCTTAATACTAATGACAATCACTATAGAATATTCATTTTATTATAATCAAAAGCTTTATTATACAGTTATTATCTACACAGTCTAACTCAATTCAATACATTTCTTACTTGGCATTTCCATTGAATCCTCTGATAGCAATTGAAATAATTCAAATGATAATACTTCATGACTATTGGTGGTAATTTATCATTCTAGCATTTAGATTTAAATGACTAGCAATTAGAGCTACATTATAAAACAATGATGTTTTTTTTTTAAATATTAAAATGCATTAAAAATAAATTTAATTAATGTAAGCTGAAAAATCTTAGATCTTTTAAATCACAGCAAAAGAACATAGTATTGTTCTAGTATATAGGAGAAACCATTCTTGATTCCAGATCACTTTCTATTTTATTTTATTAATTTCTTTTAAAGATAAATATAACTACTTTTTTTCTTAAAAGTCTTTTTTTTTTTTTTCAATTTGTTTCTATTTCTATCTCATGATCTTTTGCAAACTAAAAATTACTGGAATCAATTTGCAGTAAGTTTAAAATGAATATCAGTTCTACTGCATAGGCAGCAAAATATATAATTTTAAAGAACTGAGCATTGATTATCTACTGTTTTATAACAACTGTTCCTAAATGACATAATCAATGTTCCAGTAGAAAGTACACATCTACAAACCAATGGACTGTCGGCCTTGACGACTGAGAGATTAGTTCACTTTTAATTTGAGGCGATATAAGTATTAAAACGATAGTAAAATTGTTTAATTTTAAAGAGGTTTGAACAATCACAAAGGATCCACATTCGATCAACAGAAAGGATTCATGCATTCCATTGTGGAAAAAATGAAACATTTAAATGCCACATTTACATATCAAGCTACATTCATATATGTATAGGCATAGTTCTGTTAAACTTTAAACAGCACTATGATTCTGGCAGTAATCTGCTGGAAGCATGCTTAGTGCATTATAAAACTTTTGAACTTCAATTCTTACTTTTTCATAATACTTCATTATAAAAAGTTTATAAAAATTGTTTAAATTATGAAAATTCAAAGTAATTTTCTGATGTGAAGGGTGTATTTATTCTCTTGCAAAAGTTGCTAAATTCAATAATTATAGATGTTGTATGAAAGTTTATCATTAATTTTTGAATTGTCCTTTATACGTGTAACTTTTTTAAAATTTTAAACCAATTTTTGAAACAATCAAATGTATAACAGTAGTAATCTATGTAAGTAGATATTCACCATTACCGAGATGCACAATTGTAGATACTCATCCAATAATTTATATATATATATATATATATATATCCGTGCTTGACTAGCTATTCTGTATTTAGTGTTTTTTGTTAGATGCTAATTATTAGTGTTTTTGAAAAGAATATGTATATCAAAATAGAGCATTCAAATAATTCTAATTTACATTTAATATTCTATGTGAATAGCGGTATCTACATCATTTTATCCTTTAACTAAAACAATTAGCAAGTACCATATTTTTTTTTTTATAATTATTAATGGAAGATTTGACTCAAATTTTATCTATTCCTTAAGACAAATATGTTTACAGACGGACTTAAATTATAAGATTACTTACTTTATTGTCATACAGGGTATCAATAAGAGTTATGAACCTCCGAGCTTGAGACTTTTTCTTTAAGTTCATCTGTGGAATATCTTTAATAATTACTGTATGAAAGACATGGCAGATGTGAAGGTAATCAATTGCACCCAAGGCCTAAAAAATAAGTAATTATTATAGATACTAATTACCACAAATAAAAAAAAATAATCACATAAAGGTTTACCCTATCACAAAGTTCAGAGAATGAAGAATCTAATACTTTGCCACAAGTTGATTCAAAAGTAACCTTTCTTCCCTTAATGATCATCACCCTTGGCCTAACAACTGGAATGAAATTTACTGATTAATTATTGCTGATATGTCTTATCTGCTGATTTACAAAATAGTTTTAAGTCTGAAAAAAAAAGCAAAATTCTTTACATTCTAAGAAATTCACCCGAATTATATTTTACAATAAAAAATAATATAGTACTGAAATTATTTAACTAAGTTTGTCTACTTCCCTATGCATATTTTAATGCAAAAACTGTCTTACAATAATTAAATAAATTAAAAAATAACAAACAGTTTTCTATTTTCCAAATAGCCCATTAATTTTAACATATATTCAACAAACCACATACATCTTTATAAATCTTGATTTATTATATGAACTATTATATAAAAGTATAGTCGAAATGTTGGAGTATATTTTTGTACATTATAATAGTTCATATAATAAATCAAGATTTATAAAAAAGTTAGTGTGTGGTTTATTGAATATATATTACAATAGTTTAGTGAATTCTAGGAGCTAAAAGTCCAACTCTACAGTTAGCTCAAGTCACAATCTCTTACATGTCTCTAAGATCTACTCAATATTTATCATTCGCAAGTTAATACAATTTAGTCTACAAATGTCAAATTTCTTGTACTCACACTTTTAATATCAATCATTTTAGATAAATAGATTAATGGCTTAATAAATAACTAGTATATATTGCTTATAATAACTCCTCTTATAAACACTTTAATGCAAAAAAATTTTTTAATAAAACTTCATTTTCCTGACAGGTTCGCCTGTCCAGCAGTCTTCTGTCAGGAAAAGAAAGAAGGTTTTTTTTTTTTTGTACTAAAGTGTATATAAGAGAAGTTATATATATGAATATATGAAGAAATGCAAAGAAAGTAAAGGAGAAGAATAAGAATATATATTTCTAAATAACTAGTAAAAAGCAATAATGTATACTTTGTTGTATGGTCTGAATTCTGTATTGCAATTCTGTTAAGTATCTAAGTCTCAGATCCATAAGTAAGACCTGGGAAAATACATCTACTAAAAACCTTTTTCAAACACAGTATATTTTCTTTTAATAAAAAATTTCTGCCAAAAGGACTCCATCCAATTTTAATTCCATCATTATTACATTTGTACTAATAATATCTTCAATGTATTTGCAAAAACAATTATATCATTTGCAAAATTTAAATAATAGGTGGATAATTGACTGGATCCCAAGAGATTTAAAAGACCTAGAAAGAGACCACATGTTAGGTAGATGGATGAAATAATGAAGTTTGTTGATGTATGTGGAGAAGAAAAGCTATAGATCAGAGAAACTAGATTAAACTTTGAAAGATTCTACAGTGGACTGATAATATTTGAAAATGATGATATATATTGTAATAAGGCAGTCGCATCTCTCTATAATCAGACTTTGAGTCTTCAAATAGGATGCTGTGAATAAAATGATCTAAATTTAATCCACAATTTAACTTAATTCAATTTTTAATAACTTAATATTAAATATCTAGTAAAGATACAATTTATAAAAAATCATTCATCTTTATTAATTTTCCCGTTATGTTCAGATTTCAAACTCAGGGAGATGTTGCGGTTAACTTTTCAGGGGTTTGCAAAAATGTTAAGGCAATAGCTATATTCTAAATAATCTCAATATATATATATTAAAATATATCTCAATTAAATAATTAGGATATTAAATAACATGTGTGTGGGGTATATGGGTTTGAATATAGTTTGATTTCAAAAAATTAATAAATAAATCAAATAAATTAGCGACTTCTTTAAATTTAAAACAAACAATAACAATATTTATTTAAAAAAATAAATAAATAACCAATTTACTTAACATAACAAAAATAATTATAAAAATTTATTTTATGTTTCTACTATTTTAGAAGTTTAGATATAAAATAACTTTCTATATTTACTTAGTAGATGTGTGCTTTATAATATTAACAAATACAAATAATATATAATAAATTAAATGGATTTTTATAATTTACAAAAATAAATTATAAAAATATTCAAGTAACTAGTGTGAATATAATAAATATAACAAATAATTAATAGTATTACATTATAGCATCCATATGATAGAATTATATCTTCTTGAAATTATTCCTATGTTAAATCATAGTTAATAAATACAAATTCTCCATACAGAATATTAGTCAATCACACAATTAAGAACAAATAAACATTAATTTAATTAAATTAGTAATAATGTTCTGTAAATGTCAAATCAAAAAAAAATGCAATATGAAGAGTGATAAATTCGTACCTTTAAATTAATTTTAGTTGAACCTTAATTTTAAAACCTTTTATCAAGTCGCTTTCATTTGAAGATCTAGACTTTAATAAATGTAACAAAAAAAATATATAATTAAGTTCATAATCTTCTGTTCATCTACATTTAGTCTCTGATAATTGAATTATTCCAAATGTAAAAGTATTTCAATAACGAAGAAAATAAAGTTAAATGTTTTAAAATGAAAGTTTATGAAGATGATGTAAAATAATGAAAAGTTCATGTTACTGTTCAATTCGTTTCCATGTTGAAGAAATAATGTTCATTCATGATAAAGTCCTTTATTCCTTGGATAGCAATCATTGTAAAAATATCCAGGCATTCAGTTATTCTTAACCAATCCTAAGACACCATCTTGAATTTTAAAAAGAAATTGCAAGAAATATAATTTTTGATATATTTTCTATTTTATTACAATAAATATAAATATATATACAGTGTCAGAAAGAGCAAACATGAAAGAATGTAATAAAGCTGATAAAATAGTCGTTACCTAAAAAAAAAAAAAAAATTAAAAAAAGAGATTTTTAACTTTTAAACATGTTTATTTTTACATTGGTTCACAAATTCTTAAATTTTGAAAGTTATATGTTAAAATTACAATTTCATAGACAGGTTCATCACATTTGTCATAAAATGATGGAAAAAATGATATATAATATGACCCACCTGAGACAGATTTTCATGATAAAATGTGGGAAAAGCAGATGATTGTTAGTTGTTATTTTTGCTAGCAGACCCAGATCCTGTCCTTCCATATCAGGGTATCTGCTAAAAATGTTTGGTTGTCCTTCCATGCAGGGTATCTGTTAGAAATATGTTTGGTTTTTAGTGGGGGAAAAATAACAGTAATAGTTTACAAAATATTATGCAAAGAGAACTTTAAATAAATTGTAATGTATTATATTATTATTTAAACATTACAAGCATAAAGCTAAACTAGTCAATATAATATCAAAACTACCCCAAATCCAAAATTAAACCAGACCAGCATAAAAATAATATTAAAACACAACCTAAGGTTTCACTGCTACAAGCAGACTTCTCAAGAGTAAAGAACTACCAAAAACTACACAATATATATAATATTAAAAACTACCCACAAATCCATTCACTTCCCATCCACCCTTAATTAAAAATTAACTTATTTAAGAGTTCTTTTAATATTAAGGGTGGATGGGAAGTGAATGGATTTGTGGGTAATTTTTAATATTATATATATTGTGTAGTTTTTGGTAGTTCTTTACACTTGAGAAGTCTGCTTGTAGCAGTGAAACCTTAGGTTGGGTTTTAATATTATTTTTATGCTGGTCTGGTTTAATTTTGGATTTGGGATAGTTTTGATTTTATATTATTATTATATATTAGTGAAAAATGGGGAGTGACCTAAAATGTGTATTCTTTTCAAATAAAGTGTACTCAAATAAATAACAAACAGTAAGAACAGCTTATGAGATATTACACAAAGAGAACTTTAGTAAATTGTAATGTTTTATAATATTATATATTAATTAAAATATCAAACAGTAAGAACAGCTTATGAGATATTATGCAAAGAGAACTTTAGTAAATTATAATATATTTAAAAATATAATTATTTTATTGGGGAAGGGAGGAGGCACCTAAAATATGTATTATTGTCAAGTAAATAAAGTATACACAAAAAATAAATATCAAACAAAAATTTGTCTAAGAAAAAATGAATAAAAACAAAGTAAAATCAATAAACATCAAAATAAACAAATTTATTATGAGCACTGTTTATATATGTGTGTGGCAGATGATGTATGAGAGTGGATGGCTGAGGGAATGTGATCGAGTCTGGATGTGTATGTTTTTATATCATTGAAATGTATTGTCTAAAATTATATAGCATATTTATTGTTTTCTATATATATTTAATTATATAAAAAAGTATAATAAAAAATAAATAATAAAAGTAATTGAATACTCACTGACTCCTGGCTTGTTTGCATCCGTGTCAAATTTGAATTTCCTGAGCCATTAGATGTGATATCCACAGTTGTCCTTGCTGATAAAAAATTACTCCAATCCTTTTTTTTTTTTTTTGACACTGCAGCTTCCAAATCCTTTTTTTTACATTGCAGCTTCCAAATGACATGAAAATGAGCTTCTAGCAAAAGAGCTTACAAAAATACGTTACCACTTTCATTTCCATATCAAGCAGTAAGAGAATGCAATTCAGCCGTAAAAAAGATTTTCGGTTAAAAAATCTAAAAAAAATGAGAGAAAAAAAATTAAAAATTGTATTATAGAAAAAAAATCATAAAAAATCCAAATTTCATCATAGAAAAATAATAAAAAAAAGCTCACCTGAATCATAATAATATAGCGGATCGAATGGTCTGAGACCTGTAAGTGTAGGATTTACTGATTCCGCACAAACTCAGTTGAAACTAAATTTTTAAACAGGGGTGCTTTGGACTCAAGGGGTTAGTAATAACATCGTGCTGCAAATGTCAAATAAATAAAAAAGCAATATGAAGAGTGATAAACTTTTATCTTCATATTAATTTTCCTTGAACCTTAATTTTAAAACCTTTTATCAAGTTGCTTTCATTTGAAGATCCAGACTTTAATAATAAAAAAAAATATACGTAAGTTCATAATCTTCTGTTCATCTACATTTAGTCTCTCATAATTGAATTATTACAAATGTAAAAGTATTTCAGTAACGAAGGAAATAAAGTTAAATGTTTTATAATGAAAGTTTACAAAGATGATGTAAAATAATAAAAAGTTCATGTTACTATCCAATTCATTTCCATGTTGAAAAAACAATGTTCATTCAGTATAAAGTTCTTTATTACCCGGTAGCAATCATTGTAAAGATATCCAGGCATTCAGTTATTCCTAACCATTCTTCTTACATGATATTGCCATCTTCTTCCGTAAACGATTTTAATAGCAATTGGAGTTTCAAATACAATTATGGAGATGAGATTCACATAACTTCTAGGCATTTAATATGTGCAGTCAAGACAATAGCATTATAATCCTATGACAAATGGAATTTACTGGCAAGGCATTTCTTTATATATTTAATCTTCTTAAATTAATATTGAAGCAATGGATCTGTAGGTCAGATCTATGCTTCATGTCTTTCTAGATTTCTAAACTAGGATCGAACCAGATCCACACATATAACGATGTTTATAAAACTTTCCGTCTGCCATCTTGTATACATTTAATTGCTAGACCAGTTAATAAGTAAATAAAATCTAAAAATTTTCCATTTAAAATATTAATTATAAATATTGGAGGGGCCCAGATATATATATATATGCGCAAATACATATATATATATAATTACAGATGGAAAATTTTATAAAAATCAATAAATAAATTTTTAATATGCTATTTTTTTTTAAAGTCAAAGTATTTTATTCTGGAGATTTACTTTCACGATAAACCCTGCTTACATTCTTTAGCATAAAACAAAAGAAAGTCCATTAACAAAATAGTAATGGAATTTCTAATTAAATTAAAAGTAAAACAGAAAAGATATTTGAAAGAAAAATTTTTCAAATCTATATTAAATTTAAAATAGATTTGAAACAATAAAATCATTGGTTTTATCGGGAGAGTGAATCTTAAGAATACAATACAAAATATTTTAGATTGATGATTACGGTCACCTGAATTTTATAATATCCATTTGGTCTTGAGTGAATTTTCAAAAAGTATTCTGAAAATGTATAAATAGCCCATGAGAACAATAGGAGTCAGTCAGTCATAATTCGTTCAATCAATGCAAGGCAAATCCACGCCGGTTTTATTTTAAAGAAATATAGATATGTGTAGAAGCATGGTAGTGGGGTGAATGGTCTTTAGCTTGCCTGTTTCCCCATTGTCCCAAGTATGATTGCCAAATTACTATGAAGCTGGAGGAATTTCGTCAAATGTTTGAATTTTGGACTGCCAAACTCTTAAATCCAACTCATAGCTAGCTATGCCTGTGCAGAAATAATGAAAAACCACTCCAAATTCATATTTCATTGTGGAACCTAGATTTCCAAAAAAGATTCAGAATAAATTAGGTAATATCTTTTCAATCGTTCATTTCTAAACGCCTAATTTATTCTTCAAATTCCAGTTGGCCGTATAATTTAATTTCACTACAACTAAATGCCTTCTTAAATGAAATTCTCCCTAATTAAATGCAAATATTTTATTAACTAGACTCTGTAATCTTGACTTAAAATAATTTAAATTTAATGTCTCTGCTCTAACTGTGTCTGTCTTAAAATTATGCCTCTATTAATGCAAAATTTTTCTCTTAAAGCGGTTTAGAAAGATATTTATTATTTACCTATGAATGTATTTCTTAAAGATTTATAAATGTCTGATTTAAAATATTTATATGTGAATTTGTTCCATCTCAACAACAGTTTTATGATTAAATAATTTTGCTTCTTATTTCCCGACCAATATCTGTCAGTAAATAAATAACTCTTTTGCTCTAAATGATTATTACTTGGAGCACCCTTTTTGTCCAGATGAAATAATCTTGTTTTACTTTATATATTTTGAAAATATTTTATGGGTATACGGTTTAGTTTTTGGGGAGACGCTAGGTCAAGTGTGAAACTTTATGTAATTATATTAGTTCATTTTAAAAGAATGAAGGGGGGGGGTTAGAAAATTTCTTCTTGCTAAACAGTAAGAGAGAGTATAAAATGTTAAATCTAAAATACTGGTGGGATTTTGTTTTGAAGGGAGAGACATGTCGCCCAAAAAAAAATGATATTCGTAATAAAATTTTAGGCTTATTTTGTGTAGATCCGATCTTGGTCAATCCGTATAATATCAGTATAATCTTTCGTGGCTCAGTACAAACTTCATATAATAATTTTGAAATCTATTTTTCCAGTATTTGTATTTTGCCTCACCAGCACTTTGCTTGATCACCTGTTTTGTTCTTTGATTGCTGAATCAAAATTATCACACGTGATCTAGTCACGGGCTAAAAATTTTGGTCAAGATATGAAAGACAAAATGAGGAAGACCCGGGGTAAGCTGAGCTTAGCAAGCCTTGGCGATTCCTGATCTTTCACCCAAAATATCTTGAGGTTTGCTAATTGCGCAGATCATTCGTCTTTATTTTTAGCATCACTAAAACGAGGCAGGGAAATCGAGTTTGTGCTGGGTGTGTTTAGTTTCTATTGTTTCTGAGCACAGCATGGCGGGTTAACGACGGACTGATCTTATAAGTTTATATTTAATATCAGTGAAGTATTTAGTTGCAAATATCGCTATCCGCTTACATTTAAATGTGTCACTCTCTTCGAAGCCAATTCTTAAAAATATGATTGAATTATTTCTCTCTTAGAATAATTTTTATTATATTAAAGTTACTTAAAATAGGCCTGTAAAATATTTGTTCCTTGTATCACACATTTGATTGGGCATCTACCATAAAACTCTAATCATTTTATCTGTTTAAATAGGCATAGAAACTATACAGCTCCCTTACACAAGGCATAAGTTATATGATCGAAATTGATGTTACCAAACAATGAAATAAATCAGCGAGACATTAAAATATTATAGAAATGTTTTTATTAAATATATATATATATGAACTTAATCTACCTGTGGTTCATTTCCATTAATATTATTTTAAAATTAGCGTTTCTATTTAATTATTGTGCTGCTATCTGACAACTCAAGGTCACGCACATACCATTCCTATTTTGAAGTTCACAAATAGGTGTAACTAAAATAAATGTTAGAGTTACACGTTAGAATGAGTCGAGGCTCATGTTCCACCATTGATGCTACCGGCCGGAGTTTAGAGAAGATTAATTGCTTGCCTCGAAAATGTTGTTAATTAGTTGGTGCATTTAGAGAGTGGGTAAACAGGGTACAATCCATAAGTATTCTTGATCTTACGTATGGTTGGATTCAAGGTACTTTTACTCAGGCTGCGAATAGTGTTGAGTTAACATATAATTTTGACCAGTACAATATTAATCTTAATATATAATGATTTCTGAAAAGTTTATATGCTTCAAAATTCCAATTTAAAAAGATCTTTTTAAGCTTTTAAATAATAAAAATATATATAATTTTGTTTTAATAACAAATTATATTAATAAAGAATAATTTATTTATTCTTTTATTTGGCTAATATTAACATTTGTTTCTTAATAAAACTTCTCTTTAATAAATAAACCATATATTTTGTTAATCTATCTTTTTATATGTATTCTATATTCAAACACATTAAAATCAATATACAAAGTATCTAGTACATCGGCAAAAGATAGAAAAAGATAATAAAAATTTTGATTCAGTATTTATAGTAAAATCACTTCAAACATCATGTACTGCATATATCATTTGTTTTCATGAATTTACATTCTATAATGAATAATTGATATTTTAATTTTATTTCCTTCATGTTATTTGATAGGCTGCAAATTTGATTTCAAAGATTATTTTTATGTCACATTTTTCATTAATGAACTTTGTTAGTTTAAACAATGTTAACATATTTATGAATAAAAATAGTATTATTAATTCCTTTTTAATTTTATTAAAAACAATTACTAAAATAAATAATCATCATCATCAACCATTATCAATCCACTGCAGGATGAAGGTCTCTCCAAATTTAATCCATCTTTTCCAATCTTTAGCTTCTCTTTTCCACATCACCCCTGCACACTTTCTTATTTCATCCATACATCTCACATGTGATCTCTTTCTGGGTCTTTTACAATCTCTTGGAATCCAGTTTAATTAATCCTTTCAGCTCTTTGAGTGCTGCGAGCGCGCATCAGGTGACGTTCAGATGATGTTTTGTTTTCTTTACTGACGTAAAAGGTATAAATGTGACGTAGATGAACATACGATTGTTAGAAAGCTTCATGATGTAGCTTTCAGAAAATGTTTATTTCAAAAAAATTGGTTAAAATTTAAATTTTTGGCAGCAGTTTTAATCAACCACAGTATTTAATTCTTTTGTCTTTTCTAATAATTTTTGTACTTATCACGGAGCGATAAAAGACAAAAATGGCTGACAGAAGCGGTTGAATGTAATTTTGTAAGTAACATTTAAAAAAATTTTTTTATTATTTTTTTAGTAAAAGCATAATATATTTTTATATAAATTATAATTTTTATTAATTATTTTTAGTTTGTAATTTGTGTGTGTTAGTTATTTACGTTCGTATATAATTAATATCTAATGTAACTTTTAACGTTCTACACTTATAAAAATAATGTTTTTCAAAAAGTATAATTTATTACGAAAATCATTAATTATGTTTATATATATAATATAATATGATTTATAAGTAATTTGTTATAATTCCGATTCTTGTTTACGTTTTTCAAGTCTATAGCTAACAAATGATCTGTATGCAAATAAATTATATATACGTGATTCATGCTTTCGTTTTGGTATATGTTGCATAACATTATTTTCAAGTCAATAGCTAACAAATACACTATATGCAAATAAATTATATCTATGTAGTACAATAAATATAATAAGATAGCATCACTTCTGTGCATAAAGAATATAAACATCACTTTTGTGCATAAATAATATAAGAATCACTTGTGTGCATAAAGAATATAAACATAACTGGTGTCCATAAAGAATATAAACATCACTGATGTACACAAAAAATATAAAATGAAGAGATGAAACTCATTTTATCATAGTGATATAGACAGTAGCCTACAATTTCTAGTTTTAGACAGACAAGAAGCCAATTGCTATAATGATTTCTTTTGTATCTTTTATTAGGATGAATCTTTTTCTTTATAGACACCTTTGACATTTAGAACATTTGGGGTACAAGATAAAAATGAAGAAGTCATATCCGACTTCTTTTGGAGATTGTGAAGCTGTGGATTATCTCAGGTAAGACATGTTATACATGTTTAGAAACATAGTATTGTGAGGAATGCAAAGAAATTATCACTGAAGATGTATTTTCAATTTTAGTTAATGTTACTTATCATATTATGAACAAACAATAAAATAATAAGTATTTCGGATGTGAAAATTTCTTTTTTTCCTTATTTTTTATATAGTTATCACTATTTATTTTATGTTTATTGTTTTCCTTAATGTTTCTAGTTTCTAGCAATGTAATTGTTTTTGCTCTAACATAATTAAAACTGAAGTTATTGTGAAAATTGTGTGTCAGGCCAGTATTTTAAAAAGTTCAATATGGCAGCTTGAAGCTGAATCAGTTAAGATTTCAATTGTCCATCTATTATCATCTCTTCTAGCAAATATGTCCAGCCCAATTCCACTTTAATCTTTTAATTTTTTCAATGAGGTCAGTAACACCTGTTTGTTCTCTTACCCATACATTGTGTTTTCGATCTCTTCTTGTTACTTTCAACATCCATACTTCTTTGAGTGGTCTGGAGTCTCTGTATTGCTCTTTGAATTAAGTGTCCAAGTCTTAGATCCATAAGTAAGAACTGGTAAACACATTTGTTAAAAACCTTCCTTTTCAAACACATAGGCATATTTCCTTTTAGTATCAAGTTATTTCTACCAAAAGCACTCCAACCAAGTTTAATTCTATGATTAATTTCATCCATTATGTTTCCATCTGTATTAATAATCTGACCAAGGTATTTGTAACTGTTAACTTCTACTAATTCATCATAATCAATCTTTATTTTCATATTTTGAGCAAATCGAATAAACATTACTTTAGTCTTTTTAACATTTATTTTTAGTCCTACTTTCATCCGATAACTCCTGCAACATTTCCTGCAGCTCTGAAGCATTATTTGCAAAAACAACTACATCATCTGCAAAATCTAAATGTCTTAAATAATCTCCATTTACTTTCACTCCATTAGTTTCCCATTTTAATCCACAAAATACTTCTTGCAACACTGCTGTAAAAAGTTTTGAAGATATGGAGTCACCTTGTCTTACACCTTTCTCAATGTTGACTTTCCCAGTATCATTATGCAATCTAATTGTTGCTGTTGCATTTTTATAAATATTATTTAAAATATGACAATATCCTGGATCTATACATTGATGATCGAATGCTTTAATCACCGAAGAAATGTTTATGGAATCAAATGCTTTTTCATAATCTACAAATCCAAAACATAATGGCAACTCATATTCATTTGTCCTTTCTATAACTTCTCTCAATACCTGGATATGATCTCCTGTACTAAAACCACTTTTAAATCCAACTTGTTCTCTTGGTTGGTGGAAATCCAATGTTCTCTGTAGACGAGTTGTAATTATCTTGGTAAAAATTTTGTATAAAACTGATAAAAGGCTGATAGGTCTGTAATTTCTAATATCTTCTTTATCACCTTTTTTAAATATTAATATTATTTCTGCATTCTTCCAATCAACTGGTACATATTTATCATTTAGACATTTGGTATATAACTTTGCTAAAAAAATTTATATTTCTTCACCTGCTTCTTTTAATATATCAATTATAATTCCATCATTACCTGGAGCCTTTCCTTTCTTCATACATTTAATTGCATGTTTCACTTCTTCATTTAAAATTCTGGGCAATTCAGAAGATATAATAGATATAGGGTGTACTTGTTCTTTATTACTATATAATTCTTGATAAAAATCTTCTACCCGTTTCATGATGTCATCTCTCTTTTTAGTAATAATTCCATCTTTTTTTTCTTATTGCAGATATAAACTTCCTACCAATACCAAAATGTTGTTGTACATTCTTAAGACTTTTATTTTCTACTACAGCTTTCATTGCTAGTTCATAGTTATACTTTCTTATATCATTTTTAACTCTTTTCCGTACCATTTTACAAAATTCGAGATATTCAATCCTTTTTAATGCATCATTTTTGTATATCTTCATATGCCTTCTCTTCATAAATTCTTTCATCTCAGTAGAATTTTATTGGTCAATTGCTGCTTTTTTCTACCAGCTATCTTCGTTGCAGTTTTTAAAAGTATATCAGTTATTTTCATATTAATTTCATTCAAATCTAAATCATGTTCAAAATCTACTAATACTTAAAACCGATTTGTAAGTTCTAATTTAAATTCATTAAAATGTTTCTGAAGATTAGGAATATCAACTGTAAAAATTGTTTTTCTTAATAATTTTTGTCTCTCTAGTTTTGCATTAACACGTATCTTACATCTTACTAATTGATGATCACTTCCTGTGTTAAATTTATAAAGAACATTACAATCTTGAAATATGTATTTTCTGTTAGTCAAAATATAATCTAATTCTGTTGTACCTCTTCCATATTCATTTCCTTTTAACGTTTTTCTCAAAAAAAGAATTCATAATATAAAGTTTTTCTTTTTCAGCAAACTGCACTATTCTATGTCCTCTCTCATTTCTATTACCATAACCAAAATTACCTACAGCACTTTCATCTTTCGCTTGTTTACCAATTCTAGCATTAAAGTCTCCTATAATAATTTTAAAATGTTGTTTACTCTGATCGAAAGCCTTTTGTACATCCATATAAAAATCTTCTACTACTTCATCACTATGAGAACTTGTTGGGGCATAAACCTGAATTATCTGCATTTGGTATCAGTTATTAAGTTGTATAACTAATCTTTGCCACTTTGTCTGATACCCCATCAATTTCCACAATGTTGTTCTTCCACTTTTTATTTATAATGAATCCTACTCCACTTGTATTTCCAATATTTGTGCCTTTATAATAGAGTACATGTCCACTTTTTAAATCAATTCTCTCTTCACCTTTTCTTCTAACTTCACAAGGTCCAATAATGTCCCATTTAATATAAGACAGTTCTTTTTCTAATTCTTACAATCTTTAATTATATGTTTATGTGATAGCATTGTGTACTCTCACTATATATATATATGTAAATAATAATTTTAATGAGGTTTCTTTATGAATTTTTAAATTAAATTTGTGCTATGATGTAAGCAGGCAAAGTACCAATTAAAAATTAGCACTGCAAATTAAAATCATACCAGTTAATAAATTGTCTGACCTTTAAACTAAAGATAGAACTGATTTTATTTTATACCTTAGCTTTATATAAGAATGCAAATCAGATATTAACATTTTATACAAGTGAGAACTGGAAATATTACAATTTACTAAATATTTTCACAAATAAATAAAACTCTCTTGGAAAGAGTTAGATAATAATTAGAAAATTTTCATAGGCTTTAAACTATAGATATTAATAATTTTATCAGAACTACTCTATGTATTTTTTTTACATAAATTTCAGCTACAATGAAACCAGGCAAATTCAACAAATTACCAAAACAAATGAAATATATATTGAAATGGTCATAGGAATGTTTCAAGTATTCACAACATCCCTGCCATATTCGTCCATTTATCTTAAACAAATAGAGATAAGAAGCAACAAAAGGGCACAATAAAAACTTCAAAATGTATTTTGAGATCACAACCAGCTATGTTATAATTCAACTTAGCAAATCCAGAATATCAAACACGCTCCAATTTTCACATATGAATTACATTTAACATTTACACTAATGAATCATATCACATGTTTACATATACAACAAGCATGCAGATACTATATATTGAAATTCTGATATTGTAAATAAGTAACACATTTTACTACACTGCTAACACATGTGAGTGAACATTTAATAAATCATTCAGTAAATAACCTTCATATAAAAAAAAAAAAAATTTTAAGTAATGTAATTGGATTTATGATTTCATTCTTTCTCATATTTTGAAAATTGGTATTTTTCAAAAAAAAATTCCAGCATCAATATATAATATTCAAAAACTAGGAACAAAAAAGCAAGCTTATTCAAAAGGAAAACTTTCCTAAGGAAATCTTTGAAGGAGTCCTCATAAAATAACTACAATTCAACTGATATGATTTATTGCTGTTTTTTTTTTTAAATAATAATAATGAAAATATAGAACATTCAATTAATAAATCAACTACTCATATCAAACAGAAATTAATCATGAGTTCTGCTTTGCAGTAAAAGATTGATTATATTAAAGAAATCTGGAATTAGAATTTTGTATCCAATAAAAATTAATTTGAAATCATTTATAAAGTTATATATATTGTAACCATGTGGTTTGGCTTAATTCCATCAAGCCTTACTCAAGTGATCCAGTAGGAAAAAATTTAAATTTCAATTGGCAATAATTACCATATAATGAAAATCAGTGTATAAAATCAATGGTAGGTTGGAATGCTTGCTAAATTATAATTTATAAATTGAGTAAAATTTCACCAATAAATATCCTCAGAATAATGGAAACTTAGACTGTTTGAGATATACTAAAAAATCTGATAGAGTGGATATGAAGTTCATATACATTTTATCACAAGGTCTAGTTGAAATAATATTTAAAATGATAATTTAATGATATTGAATCAATTTGGAAGTATAAATCAGATATTTAGTACTCTATTATTATTATTAAACAATAAATAATAATAATAAAAAAATCCAATTTATAATTCTTTTAAATTTTGTAATCAATCTTCAAGCATATTGTATTGTGGCTAAAATTGATATGAAACGGTCTAATTAGTTATCACTAGAGGGAGAGCTATTAATTAGTATGCACACTGTCATGCTATTGGTTTATTTTATGTACCACAATCCATTGCAATAAAGATAATAAATAACTTAACAGAGAGGGGGAGTCTAAAAAGAGAAATCAGAGACAGGAATTCAACTCTTTACACCTGCAAAAGTAAAAAAATAAAAGTTGAAAAAAATCAACAACATTTTAGAATTGAACAAAATTTACTGAGATTGTAGTTTTACAAATACAGCACAGAAACTTCTACCCTAGTATATATTTCAACCTACTAATTCATTGATGGAAAATCGACAAAGTCATATTGGAGGAAAAATGGGAACCATATTAAAAAATCACTACATTACAAGATGGGACTTCAGGCTTAAACTGGAACAAATAGTAGGCATAAAGTTTGTTTTGCATATAATAACTTTTTTTTCTATGTAAACTATTTAAATCTAAAAAGAAAAACCGTAAGCGCTCTCTAGAAAAATATATATATATACGTTTTGTTTTGAATTATCATCGTGATAAAATAAATAAATAATTTGGATAAACTTTTGAACTTGTAATTTAATCAAGTGAATTTTTATTTCGAATAGCATAATATTTGACCAATTTATAAATGTGGAAACTTATACAATATTTAATCTGATTAAAGAAAACAATGATTGTCTGATTTTTAGTTAGGAGCGCTAAAACTCTTTGTTATCAAAATGTAAGTCTAAAACGGACACACTATTGACAAATACAAAGGATGTTTATAACTGTAATTTCAACCTGATTGATGTAAAGATTTATAAAGGAAAATAACAAATATTCATAGTTTGATCTAAGAAACATTTATAAATACTAATAAAATATAACTACACAAATATCTCCTTGAGAATTGATAAAAAGCTGAAATTAATAATAATTGAAACGAAGAAAAGTTAATTGATTCATAAATGTGGGAACTTATTCTATATATTATTGTTTTAGCAAGCAAAAGAAGATTATCTGCTAATCTATTGTAATGTTACTTTTTCCTCAGTCAGTAAAAAAAACAAAAAAAAAAACAAATGAAAATTCAAAGACGAATCCTATACCAATAAATGCCAATAAAATGTTTAACTCATGGTGCTAATAGTTAATGGAAATTATTATATCTCAAAGACGGTATAATATTTAATATTATAGAAATCGAAACATAATAAATAAAGAAAAATGTTTTAAAAGACTCTAATCATTCTGGATTATTATAATAAATTGCTGTGAAAAAAAAAAAAGGAAAATCAATAAGTGCATTTGAAAAAAAATTATTGTTCTTCTTGTTAAACTGGATATTCCTACTATATAGCTTAAACTTTTAGATAAAAATTCTGCAGAAAGATTTTTAAGCATTTTTTTTTTAAAGATTTTGTTTTCATAAAAATTTTAGAAGGCCTTATTTGTTTATATTACCAAAGTGCATATATGAAAAAAAAATGAAAACTATGAAAACCTTGCTCATAAAATGTGTGCCCAGGATGACTTCATTTCCCCATTATTTAGCTCATATTAAAGATACATAAAAGGGTGAACTAGGGAAATAATTTTTTTTTTTTGTTATTGTTCATGTTATCAAGGGTTTTATATATGAATTTCATATATTATTCGGGTATATTTTTATGACATAAATTTGCAATGTATGTAAACAGAAATATGATATACACGTAATTGTTTTTACAGATTGGTCTAAAATTTAATATTATTCTAAGCTTTACAAGATAGAGATATTTATCTCTTACATATGTGAACAGTTTATTACAGGTAAACAGACAGAGTTACTTATTAAATGTGGAATAATAGTTCTTTAGGATAACATAGTTATCTTGTGTTATGGAATTACCATATAAGCATTTTATATTTATTAAAGTTTGCCTATAATCAGTATGTCCAGGTTAATGTATAATCGGCTATGTTTCTTTGTGTGTGTATTTCTTGTTACAGCAATATTTTATCATAATTCTAAAACATTTCCTAGTCGTTTGACTTAGAAAATGTTGGCTTGTTTATTACACTATCAGTTATGCATTAGGAAGTGAGATATTTTTCTTTAGCTTTGATGTGAGAATTATGTTTATCTTGCCATTGTAGTGATAAAGATTGTGAGAGTACATCTGATGAATATATGAAATATAAAGTTGCTATAAACACTGTATTATGTATAGGATGTATGGGCAGAGAGAATAGTCTCACCCATCGCTTATTCCATGAGTGGATTATTTTATTGAGGCATATAAATAAAGAATGCTTAAGTAGCATCATCAGTCCCTAAAGAGAGGGTTATTTTCAAGGCACATGTTCTGTTTCCCTGTGTTGAGACAAGATTCACACATTTATACCTAGGAAAAAGGTATGGGAATCTGCCATATTATTACACAATGACGTAATGTTGTTGTGAAGAGCCTCTTTTTAATGTCTTATCACTCAGGAGGATGTGGAATAATTTTCTCACCAGATATGGTGAAGTTATTTTGTGTAGTTTAAAAATTTGTATGGCAATGATAAGGTGAAGTTAATCAAGGACAGTTGTTATCTATAGTGTTTAGTGAAGTCAAATAGTGTATGAGTTGGGCTATAGTACCATGTTGACAACTTATGTACAAGCCAATAAAACTTACCCCAAAAAATTATTAATAATTATAAGACTTAGTTTATGTCTACCATAACAGGAGATACGCACATACGTGCTGTCATTGATGTTCATCAAGCAGTGATTCCCCGAGGGATCAATAGAGTCTTTTTATAATCAGCATGATCATTTATGGACATAGGCAGGGTTAATATCATGTATACATCTAACTTCTGATGTCTGTACTCATATTTAGAATTTTCTTTAGGTTAAATAATAAGAATCTAACCGTATGGTTAACTAAGGTCATATTAAATAATATTAAACAAATTATATCAAAGAATAATTCTTATCTTTATGCTTAATATGATAATTGCCATTATCATATTCTTATATATAGCTAAGAAAGCTATAGTGAAAATGCTGCTTTAAGCATTGGGTTTAAATATTAAGGTTGTCAATTACCCTTATTATTTAGAAAACACTCTTATCTTGTACTGTAATGCTTATTTATGCCAAGCAGTGTAATAGACCTGTTTTATAATACACAATAGTGAAAACCTAATTAACAATTATGGGGACAATAAGGGTATTATGGTATTTTATTATGTTATTCTCCATACATGTAGTTAAAGAAAATATACCTTGTTTTATATATGTTTTCTGGAAATAGATGTTTAACTGTTTATGATGTTAAGAAAATTTGTAAATAATGTAAATAAATCTTGTTATTTTGAAATTTTTATCTAGTTGTCTGTGGTATTATTACTAGCCATTACCCACATTATTATTGCTATTGCTATCCACACATTACCTTGTTGTTTCAAATTCATCATTAATCAATGTAGTATAATTTACTATACATTAATATCATAATAAATTTGGTATACTTGTATCTTTTAAAAGTACATTTAAAGCATCATCACTGTGCGATTTAAACATTGTTCATCTGAAGTGCATATACTATTTTAAATACTATAATAAAGATAAAATAAATAATTTTGATATAGCTTATTTATTTGAACCATCAAATACATCATTCACTGATCTACGATCACACAGACCATAATTAATGAATAAAAGAGAGTTGTAAGTTATTTGGCTCAATTAAGAGTTTGTGTGTACTTTATAGGGCTTAAATTTCATATTTGGTTGGTATTAAGATTGCTAGATATCTTAGTAATTCTAACTGTTTATAAGCAGTTTTGTGTGTTATAGTTGGGTAGTGGCAAAATCCCTCTCACTGACCCAAGTAATAAGTTAGTAGTTCATGGAATAATGTTAAATTTATGGTTTTTATATTTAGAATTATTTACTGTACTTTGATTTTTAGTTATGTTTGTTTTCACAGTTGTTTTATAATCAGCATAACTTAACGTGTAAATTTCTTCTTCCTTACTTTTGAGATTATATTTTGTTTTAATTAGATGGTAAATATTGTGGTTGGGTTAAGCTTGGAATCCATATTTTACTTTAGTTTATCGTACTATCCTTTAAGACAATATCAGTTTATAGTTCAGGATATCATCTTCTATCATCATCATTGTTCTCATCTGTCATCTTGATATTTCTTTATTTTTTCATTCTTATTTCATCTTAATTCATTATCATAATTAATTCACCCTTCACTAACTCTTATCTTATTAGCATCTTAATCAGTCATTAGCTCTTAATCTATCATTATCTTAATCCTTCAGTGTACTAACACATCTTTCTCTTCTCTTCACTTTTAGGCTCGTTTCATTTTATTATTTAATTCTTATTTATTTTCATCATCCATTTAATGATTTACATCCTAATTTATTTACTACTTAATTTATAATTCCAATTTCATATTCATTTCATAGACCAGATTAATTATTTATTGGTTTGACAAATAGTAAATTAATCTCGTAATATTTTACTTGGTGATTTTAAACCTTTACTCCGTTAATATGAGCATGCACATAAACTGAACATGAGGGAAAATATGGCGACATGCCGGAGTAAGAAGAAATTCAAAACTTTACCGTAACAGTGTTACGGACACAGAAGATACTTATGGAAATGTTGACTCTTACATACCTTTGGGGAATGACTCTAAATCAACCCCTCGCGCCACTCCCAGAAAGAAATTTAACTCTCCTTCTGAAAAGATATGCAAGTTAAAATGATATTAGGGCGTGTGTGCCAATAAATAATTATTCATAAAAAAAAATAAATAAATAAGTATCCTCGTGAAAATAAAGATTTAGATTCCGGTAAGATGATTTCCCATTTGCTAGCTCAGCGTACTCTTTCTCAGTGAAAGAATGGGGATCGGAAAACTCGCATAATTAACTAATATGGGGTTAGAGAAAGAAAATGACAAAGAGAATAAAGTAAAAATTATGGCAGTAGTCGCTTTAGAATTATAATATATTTTATTAACCCATTACCCATACCATTTATAATATGAATACATTCCCAGATCGATTAGATATACAAAACAAATGTTACACTACATAAATCCTATTAATACAACAAAATCATAATCATAAAAAAATACTTAATAAAGCAATAATTAAATTAAATAAAGGAAAATTTCTTTCGTAATGAGAAAATAAATCAAATAATTATACGTGAGATATAGTGATCTGTAGATTATAAGTAAACTCACACACGGGCATTAAGCAAACAAGGAAAATTTAACAAGTTACATGAAAGATGTGTTTGTGTACGTATGTACATAAAATATATTTACGAAATGTGTATCAAATTTAAATAGAATATCACTTTGTAATCTTCTTTAGATGTATAGTTTCATGCTAATCAGTTCAATAGTCAGAAAATAATATCTTTGTCTTAACATTTAATTTGAGTACATAATTTGTTTGGGGAAGAGTAGGATGGAGGGTTACAATATATTGTACCAAGATTGTATTGGCACATATATAAAATAATTTTATCTAAAAAATTATTAAAATAATAAATCAACAAATCAATAAAGAAGTTATAAAAATCTTTCGTTAAAAAAGAATAGTATTTAAAAGTTTAAGAGTTTTACTGCAGTTTGTTTAGTAAATGTAAAAGTTAAAGAATTTTTTGAAATAAAAGTTAAAAATAATTAATTAAAAGTGGGAAGGGGGTTTGCTTTAGAAACGTCAAATTAAAAGAAGTTGGTTTTCAAATAAGTAAAGAATTCCTTTTATTATCGTTGTTAGTTAAAGAAAATATTGTTCATAAAAGTTATAAGTGATTGATTAGACAAAGGGAAAGAAATTAAAAAGTTGATTTTTAAGTTTAAAATATAAATCTCTTTTATTTAAGCTAGAGAAAAGGTAATCTTAAAACTAGTATTGAGTCTAGATGAATTATATATGTGCGTAAATGATTAATATAAGTTTGTTAGTAAAATATATATATATGTGCGATTATAAATACAATAAATGTATCCGTATTAAATAAATAAAAAAAATAATAAATAAAAGTTATCATTAAAGAACACAACGATGGCTACTACTAATTAAAAATATAAAAAAACACGTTTGCATGGCTACTAAATAAACGATCTTCAAAAACATGTAATCAAAAGATTATCAAAAGAATTTCGACAACAGATATTGCCAGAGGATATCAAAATGAAAACACGCATCATGTATAAATAGCCAAATTTTTATCGGACAGTTCAGTGAGTTAATTGTATCAGAATTCAGTTCAGTCAGTCAGTTCAGACTACAGTTCAAAAATAATTTGAGATTAAAGTTGAAATCAAGAATGCAGTGTTAAAACCACGGGAAATGTACAGCTTTCTCCAGCCTGGAGTCCAGTAAAACAGCAAAATCTGCCCGTGAAAATAATGTCTGCGTAACAGCTTGAAGAACCTCCGTCAATATCTGTCTCCAAGAATAATACCAGCGAATAAGCATTAAACCTCCTCAAAAAACTTCAAATCTAACCAGTTAGAATATTTTATTAGGAGCAGCAAACAGCAAGAAGTCGGCATCCAAAATCCTAGGTAAATAACATTTTTCTTATATTCCTCTCTAAAGTAGCCATCGCAATCGTGTGAATCCTCCAAGAGTCAAGAATATGAACTCTATAGCATATAAAAATGAACTATTAATTTGTGTGTTCTAAATGTCAAATACTATTTAATGCTTTATTATTATATATGTGAGTGTAGGAGTTAATATGTGCGTGAACATTAGATAAATACGTGTTTTTTATTAAGATTTATAAAATATTTAAAATTAGTATATTAAGTGTTAATTAAATAAATTGTCTTTAAACTTTATTTGTTGGTCAATTCTTTTTACCAATTCTTTCATCAATTCTTTTATCAATTATTTTCACCACTATTATGAAACAATAATTTGTTAATGATTAAAAAATAGACTGAGCTAATTAAAGGATTTTTCGAGCGCTGGATTATGGGCCTACTGTCCGAACATGTTAGTCTTAGACTAGCTGGCTCATAAATAAATAAAGTGTTTGGATAGTAGGGGTTTGAATCTAGCAGCCGAGGTGGGCCACGATTTGGAAATGTGATCGTGTTATGTGTTGCATAGCTCGATCTGATCATGGGTATTGTTGACAGCTCTATCAATAATATTCTCCACTTTGCTCGAACGAGCTGGTTCGTTCATCTAATATTTATAATATAAGATGATAAATGTACTATAAATCTAGGTTGGAACACAGATAAACCTTAAGAAGAGTAAGTGAGCGAGTCCCAACGGAATGAACCCGGTACAATTAGTGCACCAATATGGGCCGAACTTGTCATAAATGACAGTTAACTAAATGTTTTGTTACTGTTTGAAAATAAAAATCTGAATCTAAATTAAGTATGTTAAAGTGGTTTAATTTTAAAAAAAGAATTGACCGAAAACTTTTTTCTTTAAATGAAGAGATTTTGACATTTATGCAATTTAAAATAAATTATTATTTTAAATTAAAGACAGTTAGATATTTTGGGCGAAGTTAAAGCATTAAGAATGGGTAGAGAAAGAACTAGGGGGCAGAGTTAGGCATATGTTTCCATCTTAGTAAGAAAAATAAATCTTAGTAAGAAAAATAAATAAACAATCATATTTAAATTTAGTCAAATAAAAAGAAAATATATTGTTTCAAAAATGGAGGAAATAAAAAAAGAAGAGATATCTGAGATGCAGATGTTGATGAATATGATGCAAGAATTCAGGGAAGAAATCAAACAAAGTGAGCAAGACCTTAAAGAAGAATTGTGTCAGAAATTTGAACAAAGCCAGCAAAATTTTAAAGTAGAAATGATAAGAGAAATAATAACAGGAAAGGTAGAGAAAAATCAAGAGATCATAGTAGATTTTGTCAAAGAAAGTAAGGAAGTTGAGGTGATAAGAGATAGAAATTAAAGCAAAACTAGATAGTGTTAAAACAGAGAAGGCGGAAATAGAGATAGAAATTAAAGCAGAACAGGATAGTGCTAAGACAGAAAGTGTGGGAGAAAATATAGATCAAGAAATAGAAGAGAGACATAAATTCAAGGTAGAAGATAGTGTTAAGTATAGTAGTTTGGAAATAAAATTAATCAAGATAGAAAATAAACATAAAAAGGTTAATAAGCATTTATTTTATATAGCATATGTAAACAATTGTATTAGTCAAATATCAGCCTTTCACGCTAATTGTGCATACGCTTTGTGAGTGTTAATAATAAATGAATACTTTCTCACCAATACAAGATATAGTATTTATGCAGGAATAAAAGGAATCGTCTTATTCCTACGACTCAAACGCTTATATATGAGCAAATCTGAAGTATTCATTTATTATTAACACTCGCAAAGCGTATGCACAATTAGCGTGAAAGGCTGATATTTGTAATACAATTGTTTACATACGCTATATAAAATAAATGCTTATTTACATATTATTAAGTTTCAGTTGGTGTGATGTTTAGTAAATTCTAGATAATTTCACCAACATCATTCATTCAGATATCATATATAGTAATTTAAAGTGACTGTTCCATCCTCACGCTTTCTTTGCCAGTACTTCAGATTTGCTCATATATAAGCATTTGAGTCGTAGGAATAAGAGTATTCTTTTTATTCCTGCATAAATACTATATCTTGTATTGGTGAGAAAGTATTCATTTATTATTAACACTCGCAAAGCGTATGCACAAATAGCATGAAAGGCTGATATTTGACTGTAATAAAAAGGTTAGTGTAAAAGTTCGTGTTCGTTTTAAACGTAGGGTTAAAACAAAAAGAAAGCGTAGAAAAAATATTCTAATATTGAAGTAATATGGAGTTGTGCTAGATATCAAGGTTTTCTGATTTACAAAGTTGAAAATAGAATGGAGCGTGAAAGAGATAAAGTAATAAATTATAAAAAAGGGATAGATAAGAGAGGAAAGTTAGTTTATATTACAGAGTTAGTATGTAGAAAGAAGGAACCGCCTGATAAAGTTTAAAAGTTAGTAATAGGGACGGAATATTAAGGTAAACGGAAACAAAAAGAACCGGAAATGGACAATGAGCACGAATATGATTATTCTAATGTAAATAAATCTGATAAATTAAATCTGAAACTTCTATTTAAAACTAAAATAATAAATTAAAAAATAAATGAATAATAATAAATGAAATATTTGAAAGTAATAATAATAACAGAGGGTTCGTAGAATAAAAGATTTTTTTTTCCCCATGCACATATTAATTAAGAAGAAATGTTTGTAAATAAACAGTTCAAATAAATAAAAAATCAAATTAAATAAATGGGTCAAGTTAATGATTTAAAAGTAATGTTTGTAGAATTAAATAAATGAATAAAATAATAAAGAAAGCAGCGTAATAAAATAAAAGTTTGTTTTGAATACCGGTAAGTTAATAAAAGGATGTAAATAAATTGTTTAAAATAATCAAGATTAAAAAAAAAATATCTCTAGTAAAATAATAAAGAATGAATAGTAATAAAGTAAAATAGTTTTTCTGAAGTACACACATGTTAATAAGGAAGTTAAATAAATAAGTGTAATATATCCGTAGTAAAATAATAAAGAATGACTCTGAATAAACTAATAGATTTTTTTTTTTGTGGGATACACGCAAGTTAATAAAAGGAAGTGAATAAATGATTTAAAGTAATCAAGTCAAATAAAATAAATAAAAGTATTTGTATAATAATGAAAAGCAATAAAATAAAATAGTTTTCTGAATACACGCATGTTAATAAAAAGTTAAATAAATGGTTTAAAAGTAATACTGTAATATAAATAAATATATTAAAATAATATTCGTAAGGGTTTAGAATAAAGATTGATATAAATAAATGTTTAAGATAATATTCATGATAATTTAAAGAAAAAAATAATAATATCATAATTTTCATAAATAAATAAAATATAAAGTCAATCTAAGTTATATTAAGAATGTATAAGGTTTGAAATTAAGGGAATGAGGGTAGTAGTGAAATAAGTTTTAGATAAGGATAAGTGAAAGCTGTCGACTGGATAAAATTTAACACCCATAACGGACTTATCAGGGATCATTCTTCTTTTAAAATGCGCACTGGTGACACCCAGCATAAGCCGCAAGTCACTTCTTCAGGGGAGAATCCCCATTTCCCGTACCTCGTTTCCAAAGTGTAAGACGGAAATGGACAGTTGATAATTCCTGCCATTCACAACCCTTTCTTTTTCCAAGTCCGGTAGAAACCCGGCAAATGAACCTTCGAATTTTCATATGTGTAAGTCGGTATAAATCAGCAAATCTGCTTCCGCTTTGTTTCCACAAGATCCCTGTGCCACAAATTTAGTTTGTCCTCGTGGTCACTATCCAGGACTCAAACCATTGTAAGCAATGTTGCCAGCATCACGAAGTCAAAAAATGTCCACAACTGTATTTAGACGAGATATTTGCAGCCAAGAATGTACGAGACCTAGGGATTCAAACCCAGCTAACCATGCTTACCACCAACATCAAAGTATTTAAGGAAAATCAGGAAAATATCCCACCTGATATAGCAAGAATATATCGAATAAAGGAAATAGTAAAAACAATGATGGCACTGGATTTCAGCCCATGGGCCAAGGAGCCACCCGATAAGTCAAATAATTGCGACAGCCTAAAGCTATAGTTATTAACAACCACTCTGGATTTCAGTCCCTGGGCTAAAGAACCGCCAGATAAGGTAGAGACCTGATAATCTGAGACTGCAGTCATCAAATTATAAAAGCAGTTATTACCCACCAGACCCAGGATTATAGTAGTTTTTTTTTTAAAAACAACAACAAAAAAAGAGAAATGGACACGTCACAGGATAATATAAATAGGAGATCGGATATAAACAGTGTTAAACTATTAGATTTTTTATAAAATTTCGTTAAAGGGGGGGGGGAATAATAGAAAATGTTCACTAGATGGTAGATTTATTCATATGATCCGGGTATTTAATTCAGTTTTGTTTCTTCATTATATTTATATCCTGTACATTATGGGTTATCTTGCAAGTTTTTTTATGCAGGCTTCATAGGTGGACACCTGTTGTAAGATCTTTTTTTAACAATTTTTTTTGTTCTGTCACTAAGGGAATGTGAAACAGTAAGGTCTGCTTTGCAGATCTTCGTTTCACCTTTTCTCACCTACTTCCTACCCTCATACCTTAGTTTGAACCCCAATCTATCGTAGTGTCTGCAATACACTTATATAGTGAAAATCCCGCCTAATTTTAAACCACGAGCACAATGCTCGTATTATATATATAACTTATTCCCAAATAAAATAAAATATTATGAATTATGTATTTGTTCACATAATTTACATTTATTAAAAAGTAAGTTATATAAGTCGTAATTGTGCACACACTATGATATGCATTTTAAAACATATCAAAATTATAAATTGTTAAAGTTATTTTGTTTGAATCTATTTACAACCATATTACTGTCGTAATATCGTTTGATTTAAAATAAAATTCATTTAGTAAATATTCGTTTAGTAAATAGATTCAAATATTGCAATTTAAAAAGTAAAATCATTTTTTTAATTTAATAAAAGTTATTCCAAATATTTCTGTTTAAATAAATCAGGGACAATAGTTTAATTAGTTAATGTTCTATAAGTTTATCTAAAAACAGCAGATGTCCACTTAAGGTTTTCTTTAATTAATAAAAGTAATTTTTAATTAAATCTAGTTTGTAATCCGAATGTCGACAGGGAAATTAACAAAAGAAATTAATTAATGTTGAATTCCTTTAGACATTCGGATAGATTTAATTACAACTGATAAGTCCGATATATTTTTGTAATGCTCCAGGGCAGTTCTATTGTTAATGTCTACTATAAAAAGAAGGGTTTTCTTTTGTTCTCCAGTTTTTTCTTCTAATGTTTCTAAGAGAAATCATTCTGAGGTCTAATGTTTCTAACCAAAATTATAGTAGTAATTTGTAAATCTTGACATGACAGAGTAGAGTGCAAGAAGGCTATTTCTCTCCAAAATGGTCATATGCTGCCGTAGACCATCGGAAGTTATCATCACAGGGAACCCTGGAACTGCTGCCGCTGCCAAAATATGAACATTTCCAGATTTTGCTGCTGAATTATAAAACCTGAACATCTACCTGAAAATGCTTCTCCAGAGGTAACCCTAAATTAACCAAAAAGCTCTTGTGATAACTAACATGCTATAGCTATTTAAAATTGTTTTTCTTATATTTCACATAACTTCATTATGTATTTCTTTAATGTGTTTAAATATACTCAACATTTTGCTCTCTATCCTTGGGTTAATATTTTCTATTGATTAAGCTTTCTGTTATTTTATTATGATAATGTGTCAGAATCGTCTTTGATCGAGTGAATTATTCCCTTTGTTGAAAATAAGACGCTGCTATGAAGGCATATTTTAAATTTCTAAATAATTTTCCAATTTTATTATCTTGCAAATCACTCATTCGAGGGCGATTCTATTCCTTAATATATAATATAATCACATAGTTTAAAATCTACATGTTATTGATTTTAATCTAATATGAGAGTATGTGCGAGGTCAATGATTAAATGTGTCCCCTAATGCATGATTGCATATATAAATCTATACTTACTTTTCAAGCCCGCAAGCATGCATTTTCCTATTTTAATTACCGTGTTCTACTTTAATTATAAAGTTCATCATTGACGTCAAGAATGTGCGGACCCTTTTAAATGAATTTCGGGGAATTTGATTGGGCATTTCTCTTAATCCAAGTAAAACCCATTCAGTATGTTTTATATACACTCGTCTCGTATTGCTGGTAAATGAATTGGTTGTTGAGACCGCTTTGTTTTATTTTTCCAAGGATTCTTTACACGGCAAAGTCTGTTCTTTTCGCTTATTGCAAGTTTCCAGGCAGAGGGCATCCCAAATGACACCCCTGGGAATTAAATGCAATCGTCACACAGTCGCTAAGTTTCGGCTGTTCATAAAATACTTTCCTACGGGTTAGCGGCGAGATGCCCTCCGTAATTATTCCGGATCTTCAATATTGTTTTATTTTAAATTCATTTTACAAAGCATCCGTGACTTAAACGTGTCTCACCCTCCAACTTTAATAAATTCATTATCAGCAATACTGACCTCCCAAAGCAACTCTATTATTATTATTCTCAAATAAATGCTTTGATCACATTCCCACTTTGTTGCTTAGTAAGCTTTTGTCCGTGCTATTCTCGAAATCAATAAATATTTTAGAACACTTAATTTCAAATATTTTCTTAAACTTGTATAATTACTCAAAGCACCTCGCACATGTTCCTATCTCGTCAAGCACATTATCGTAATGCTATTAGCCCGAGGAATAGAATATATCACTTTGTTTTAAAACCTTTTTGTCATTTATTGAAATATAATGCCCACAATTATTTAATATGCGTCCCTGTCTCATATAAGCAGACAGTGGCGTTATATATATATTTTATGAATAAATTTTGTGAAATTATTTAAACTAAATTTGATATCTTATTTTATTGATTCCTATCACTGTCTCGGTCTATATATATATTTTCTGCATTTCTTTTGTAAATCCATAGACGTTAATTAGCCACCCAAACTTCTTTTAGTATAGTCTTTTGTTTCTCCCTGACCACCAGGCACCGGTCAAAGGTCATACTAGTAGTCGCATCAGATGCGTTGTCACGTAGATGGCGCTGTGAAATTTGGGCTTTAGATTCGAACTTAGTATATCTAGAAGGCAACCCCTCCTAGAATGTTCAGTTTCGTGTCTGGGGTTTGAATTCTGCAGTGTGTTAGTGAGATAGACGATTCTGACTGTTACAGTATACTATATATGATATTATAGTTTAATTCTTTAATACTTATAACACAATTAATATATTATCATCTTAGGCTATCGTATCAACAATTCTGTATATCTGTAAGACCTTAGGGCAGATCTCTAATTAAACAGGGATTAATTTTTTTACAAAATGTATTATATATCATAACTGCGTAGGTCTTGATTTAGACTATAGAATAGATATCACAGGTAAAACTATATATATATTGCCAGAAGGCTTGTGCATAAAATCCCCATCTAGTGCCTACTCATCCAATATCCCCACACTAGTGTCTGACTTGTGGCCTTCGTCAGTGAGGAGCCTTGGAGCACTGCACTTAGATTTTAAGAAATGGTGATCATGTGATGTGAGAATAGATATACGCATATGAGAAACTTATGGCATGACTATTTATGTTTTATAGATTAAATTTAAGTTTAAATATTTGTTATTTCATATATATTTAGCATTACTGGGTTGACTAATTTCATGATTATTTTATTGCGTTTCTTCAGCAGGTGTATAACCATCCCTGCTTCGGAATATAGAATAACTGGATCCCCTCTTTTGAATATGATCCATGCAAATGCGGGAATATTCCTTTCTATTTCAGACCCAGTGAAACTTCGTTTTGCATCACCAATTGGGCAGTGGATCATTCCTGCCTGTTGGTGAAATTTATTAATTATTATAGGAAGATGCTTATTCCTTCCTACCAGTTATCCATTTATTTCTTAGAGACTTGGATATGAACTAGCGGAGGCGAGCATATTCCAGTCTACCTCCTCATTGGATTTATTTATTACTTTAGCAACTCAGTACTGCCTTCCTTATCCCTTGTGTATATTAAAGCTTGATATTTCAGCTTTTATTGGTCATAATCACAAGAGTTATACATTTATCTATTTAACTATATTTTCTTGAGTTAAAGTAAACTTACCTTATTTGATTATTATCATGAACCTGCTTGAGGGTTATATGCCCCAAAGATCAAATGTGTTCATTATCCAAGGTCTCTTATTTAGATATCTGTTATACTTTGGAACTTTTACATATGTAATCATTACTTCATGTAATTTATACTGTCTTATAAGTCTAGCAACCTAATTAAGCTGTAATCACTTCTTTTGTTTATTTGTTTGTAACTTTAATTACTAATAAAGTGTTTGTATTTTATATATACATTGCACTGGGTGTCTTGTTTTGCCACAAGGAAGTCATATAGTTAATAAACTAGTTTTAAGAGTCTATACCTCTCCCTGATCACTGAGTCTAAAAAAAAAATTTAAGTAGTATATGGGTTGGAGTGAGTTGTGGTAGTTAAAGTCATCCTGGTGATAATTTTGCAATTATCAACTCATCCTGACTGTTACAGTATATATTTAAATAATGGTATATCAGTAGAATGTAGGACTTTTAGTATATTGATTTCATTAAAAACATATCTGAATAAAACAGTGTGTATTTATATCATTATTCCATAATTATTCAACTTGGCCCTCTTGACACTGAAATGTCTTCAATGATCATAGAGTAAAATATCATGCAAGAATTTCATTGTACTTGTATATAATAGAGATGAACATTTTTTAAATAAAAATTATTGTGTTTGCAGAAATTTTATATATATATATATATAGTAGAAAAGTGAGATTCTTCTTTCTCTTTAACAACTAGTAGGATGTACTTCCAATCTTGTGTTTAAAATAGAGTTCATTATTTCTTTTACTTGTAATCATACTTCTTTTGTAGCTATCTTTAAAATACACTAGTTATATTTGCTCAAATCAAATATGTATAAATTATAGTCAGAAATATTCATGCTATGGAATAGGATAAATGAATAAAGTACAATAGATATACAAAATTAAAATGTCAGTGACCCTCTCTGTTCTATCGTAGTTATAAATAACCATGGATGATCTTTGCATGTGTGTGAGTCTTTACTTATGAAATTATTTAAAAAATTCGATTAAAAATGATCTTTAGTTATTAAGGAAAGGAATTGGGTTTTCTAGAAGAATTATAATTTAAACTTAAATAATGAATATTAATGTTTTTTTATTATTATTAATTTCATTAAATAAATGTGCTACTTAAAAATTAATGCATAAGTTTCATGCTTGACAGAGCATAATATGACAAGCATATATTTAATGAAAAGATGAATAGAAAGGAGATAATCATGAGATATTAAGAGATAGCAAAGTCTAACAAATCCAAAATGGGTTAATTATAATATATGTCTAATTATTCTTTTCATATGTTACTAGTCCAAAACATTCATAACAGAAGTCTATGAGAGATCTGAAATTCATTTCTTAGTGATTCTAGTTTTCAAGATAATGATCCAAGGTGTAGCTCTTTATTTTACATTTAATTGATATATTTATTAAATTTATATGGTAATTAATTATCAGTCACATTGATAGATCTTAGTTATTTTTATTCTAAGAAAATCATTTAAAAAAAAAAAAAGAAATGCAGATTATTTCTTATAAAATCACCAAGAATCCTGCCATAGAATGAACTCTATCAGAAGAGAGAATACATAAATCTATAGGAAAAATCATATTAAACTGTATCATCATCCTCATTTCCCATAAAACTTATTTGCCTCTCAACCTGGCATAAATCCTAAAATTACACATCTACATTCATTTACATATCAAAATACATATCAAACTATGATTAAGTTTATACGTGTAATAACTATTACTTCCTGTTATAATATTTATATATATGTTACGCAGTAAGTAGGGAATCTTTTTGTATTTAAAATTAAAAACAAAAATCTTTTAGAAATTTGTGTGTGTGTGTGAATGCTTGTTAATGATTTATTTATCTTCTATTAATTAAAAAAAACGTTAATAGACTTTTTTTTTTTAAAAAAAAGCTAAATTCACTATAGTCTTATACATAATAAATTAGTATTAAGAATTTTAGAAACTTTAGAAATAATTAACTTTCTAGTAAGTTTTATCTTAATTGAGCAAGAAACATAAGTTTAAAAAAAAAAAAATTGAAGCAATACAATGAGATTTTTTTAAAAAAATACTGTAAGTAAAAAAAAAAAAATACTAAAATAGTATAGTTTGTAGTAAACTGCAAAAAATACAATATCTACATATGATATTGTTGCTGGTATTAACAAAGACTGATACAAAAGATGTGATGGCCCCCTCTATAAATGATCAAGAAAGTAGAAATGAATTAAAATAAACAATAATAAAGATAAAAACACAAGAAAAAAATATAAAATATTTAAAAATAAGAAATAAATATTATTATGAACAAATGCATTTTAAAAGCTCTTTATTAGTTCATTATTTAACAAACATATAAGACCTTATATAAAAGTCAAATTCTGCAGGATTGATTTCAAGGGAATATTCTTATAATTGTATATATATCCCATTAATTTTATTATTTTATTTGTTGTTGATTTTGTTTTATATATTTATTCTTTAATATTTATATTAAAATGTATTATTAATTTAGCATATCTATTATATATTCTTTGTTTCCAATTGTTTTGTTGCAAATTTCTTGTTTATAATTATTTTATTGATTTTTAACAAAATATTTTATATTATTATTATGAGTTTTTACCCCGTCATCTTTATTTTTTAAAAATATGTATAGATAAAATAAAACTTAGGAGGCAAAAATATGATTAAAATTTTCTAATTTTTATACACATAAGTATAGAGTTTATTTTTGAAAATAATGTCATAAAAATGACACACCAAACAGAAAATAATAAATAAATTTTAAATTAAATAAAGATAAGGAGGGAAATTGATTTTAATAAAATAATAAGATAAATTTATGTTAAAAATCAATAAAGAGAATCAGAATAAAATTAGTTTAGCTGACATAATAAAACAACTGGAAGATATATAATAAGTATCATTAATTAATAACAAATATTAATGCAAGTATTAAATAAACAATATAAATTGAAAAAATTATAAATAAAAACCATTACTAATAGAAACAAATCAATTATTAAGATAATATTAAAAGATATATAAAATTAACATAAAATGAAAATAAATTATTACAATTCAATCTATAATCATAACACGATTTGATTATATTCATTTTGACGACATTGTTTAGGATAAATGTTAAAGATTATTTACTAATCATTTTTTTAGGCTATAAATGATTATTTCATTTTTCAATCAAAATGTAAACATTAAATTCAATTGAGGACTAATATATCAATTATTAGATTCCAGCATAAATATTATTCATTTAACACCTCCCTTTTTTTTCTTGCTGATAGGTATGGTATCAACACTTAATATCTCTGGACTAACTGATGAAGACTGGTTTTGCCAAAACTGCATCTTAAGGATCATTTACTTTTTACATATGTCTTTATTCATATATCTTAATCGAGTTTCAAATTTAGAAGTTTTATTACATATTAAATTATCAACATTGGTAAGGAATAAAAATCCTTATGCTGCTATTCCACAAAATAATAATGAAAATAATAATAATAATTCTTTACAACAGTTATATAATCAAATAATAATTTTATACATTAAAAAGCTTTTTTTCAGCACCTGCTTTGGTGCCCTTTTCAAATGTTACTAATCTATTAAACATTATGTGATGTGATGTACTGTGACTTCTCCTTAAACGGAGTCAGGAATCTCTCAGCCGCTATGCACAAATCACCTGACATAAAACCATCCAGTATCCAATAATGGAATTAAAATAAACAATAATAATATAAATAATTAAAACAAACCCTCCTATATAAATCCAATAATTACAAAATAATTAATTATATCATAACATTATGTTAAACAATATTACATGCATTTTTTTATACAATGATTTATATCAACTTATATAATTTTCCATTCATTTTTAATCAATCAATTATTAATCAAATTTGTAGAAGTCTTATAAATATTCATACAATAAGTCAAATTATTTTTAATATAATATGTTTCATATATTTGCTGAAAAAAGCTTTTTGATGTATAAAATTATTATTTGATTATATAGCTGTTGTAAAGAATTATTATTATTTTTTTGATTAGTATTAAATTATATATACAAACTAACATTATATAGATATAAACAATTAACTTTTTTATATATATTTATGCTTTTTTATTTTAGTAAAAATAGAATTAGAGATATTATATATATAAATGTATATATATATATACAAATATAATTTTTTTTATATGTAAAATGATTATTCAATTAATTAATAATATACAAAATATAATTGGTGATTTGAGGATTGATTTACAGTAAACAATATTTAAGTAAGACCTGTGTGTCATAATCTCTCATACATTTTTCAATTCTATAACTGAAAAAATACTTGGTGGCAATTGAATAATTATGTTTACATATAACTTTACCTCCTGAACATATTGAGATATTCCTGTCTTAGAATAATGTCAACATTAATTGTGGTTGTGCTTATAATTGTTTTTTTTTAACTCACAAAATGAAATCTTTAACATTAAGTTACAGTAGAATTGCTAAAACATAAATGATTTCTTAGGTAAACACATTAAAATGCTTCATGAATTCATTCTACAATTTCTCTCATCATTGCAAAATGTCAATGTTACTTATGAATAGATGAAATAAGAAAGATCAAGATGAATTCTATTGAACTTCTATAGAAATAACATTACAGATGCCTCCCGGCCGATGCTATGACATATGAAAAAAACAAAAACATTACAGATTTACTTTTATTACATTTTTCTTTATTTTACTAAAAATTTACTTCAAAATAATAACACATGTTTGAATAATAAAAATTTAATTATTAGGGGTGGGATGAAAATTGTGTTATGATTTGTATGGATGTACATTAAAGTAAGTAAGCAGTAGGGTAACATTTGATCATTATTGAGATAATTTGCCATTGTTTGCCACTTCTTAATATAGCTTATTCCAACATCTTAAATTTAGAGTTACATCACAAAATAATTAAGCCCCTTACATTATTAAGAAGAAAATTCTAGCTCAAGCCTGATTACTATTACCATCAAATTATAAAACCCAAACTTTTTCATATAGATTATAGAGAAGACATATGAACGTTTTACATTAAAAATAATCTTTGAGGACAAGCTGTATATAATAAAAGTAAAATCTGTAATAAGATTTAAATAATATTTATTCCTACTTTTCAGCTATAATTTAATGACATCTCAATAATTACTTCCCTACACAAATTTTAAATAATGTGCAAGATGCATTAATGAAGATTTGACAAAATAAAAATTGAATTATTTAAATTCATGTTAAAGAAGAGTCAAAAACTTTAAAATATATATGAAACATACCATCATCTTCAGTGACTTGAAGCCGCCTAAAAAGTTTGTTTAATTCTGAAGCAGTATCACATTCACTTTTTCTATAAAAAGATATATATATATTCCATTTTATTTTTGCAAAGTGATTTTTAGTTCATTTTTTATAATTTAAAAAAATGCAGATATTTATAACAAGAAACTCACACAAAGTAAAGCATTCCCTTGGGCATTGTTTTCATCCGATAATCGATTCCAGATTCTAGAGCTAAAGTTTTACAATGATTCTAAAAAGAAAGTATCTGCTCACAATTATTTAATATTTTTAAAGAAATGAAAAAAAAAAATATTAACTATTATTATTACAGAGTTAAAATTAGTTAATATAAACCATTTCTCTTACTCTTAATGGTAATAGTATGAATACTGAACCCCACTGTTTGATGGTGCTGCTTTTCACCCAATACACATCAATATACCAATTCACGGGACGTTAGTTTCTTTACAGAATACTACAGTAAAAAAATTTTTTTTTTTACTTTCTATACATAAAATTCGTATGTTTTTTTTTTAAATAAACAAACACTTTGTTTTGTTTTTATATGGTGTGGGGGGGGGGGTAGCTTTTAAATTATAGAACTTTTTTTTGATTTTGAGCTTTTTTTTTTTTTGATTTAGAATTATCAGTTCCTTTACATAATGCTACAGTACAAAAAAATTTTTTATCCCCTTTCTATACATAAAACTCGTTTATTTTTTTTACTTTTTAATAAACAAACACTTTGTTTTTAGATGATAGAGGGGGGGGGTGATTTGCTTTTAAATTATCGCCTTTTTTTGGATTTTGAGCTTCTTTTTTAAAGCCATAAACAATTCAGTTTTAATAAACCAACAGTTGGTTTTTAGAGGGTGGAGGGGGAGGGGGTTGATTTTAATTCTCATCTTTTAGTATCTTTTGCCGATGTACTAGAAACTTCGCATATTAATTTTAAATGTGTTCAGATATAGAATACATATAAAAAGATAGATTAACAAAATATACGAATTATTGGAGGGGGATTGGTTTGCTTTTAAATTATCGACTTTTTATTGATTTTGAGCTTTTTTTTTGTTTTTTGGAAAGCCTTATTAATCAATTTATTTTTAATAAACCAACAGTTGGTTTTTAAAGAATGGATGGGGGTTGGTTTGATTTTTAATTGTCTTTTATTTTCTTATTATGAGGTTGTTTTTTTTTAAATATTTACGCTAGCAAAACCTTTATATGATAGCGAAAAGTTCTTCATTTATTTTTTGCCTTTTTCAAAAAGCCTTAATCGTTTTTAAAATACATTTTTTTTAGGGGGGTTGGAGAGTTACGGTTTGTTTGATTCCAATAGGAGATGAACCTCAAACCTGTAAGTAATGGGATTTTGGAGCCATCCAACCAACTTCCCATATGCAGATCCCAGGTACGCTTGCAGGAGTGGCAATGGAATTCCCCAGATCCTGTAGTTGATTAAAACCATGCTCCTTCCACAAATGCATAGCTTCGCATCTGGCAGGATGTCCTCTTTCTGGAAAAACACAACAGCGTCAACTTCTGTGGCCAGCAATTCACTCCCCTTCAACCAATTTTGAACATTTGCTGCCGACATTTTTACTGTTCTCACACGGATTCATGCGTAAACGTGCATTTGCGCGTGAACTCGCCAGAAGTCTGCTGACAACTCTAATCTTTTCAGGTTGTGTGCAGTTCAAAATCATAGGGAAGCATGTGTGACAGCCTGACAATTCTTAATATGTAATACTAAATCCACTACGTTTTCTCAAAATTTTTCCAGAATGAATTTTTTGAGTTTCGCATCCTTCAAATACAGCCGCCATCAAATCAGACCGTAGCGAGAGTTGAATTGTGCTCACTTGAGGAATACTGTTGCAGGTCAATGGGCATAGTATTTCGGATGTAATCGTAGGATACATCACCCTCTAGGCAGCTTGTTATGGCTCAACCAATACTGTTGTAGTGTTAGCCGTAAGTTAGGCCACTAAAACGGTATATTGATGGGCATTGTGTGAAAAACGCCATCAAGCGGTGGGATTCAGTATACATACTATTACCAAAATTTATTTATCTATTTATTAATCAAATATGGATCTTACTCAATACATTAAAAATGCTGCTTAATATCAGTAAAATAGTCTTTAAAAATAGCTCACTGCAGAACAAAGATCTTTCCAACAATCTCTCATAGAAAAACAATGAAGGATAAATTATAACTCAGGAGGTTTATTAATTGCCACATAGTCTTTTTCAATCTTTGTTTTATCCTTTATTCACCTAGCCAGGATTCAAATCCAGTTCATTCATGAAGAGAGCAGATGGCTTCTACTGTACTATAAATCTCTTATAATGCTGCATATATATGTTTTAAACAATAAATAAAATTTAAAATTGCCAATATACATTATTTTCAGTTATTTCTTTTGCATACAGTATTGGGTGTTTTTTAAAAAATTAACGAATATGGTTGAAAACTAAAGAAACAAGTAATATTAATAATTCATAAGCTAAATGTAATTTTTAATTTAAAAACCCTTATTGCATATAACAATTAAATAAATAAAATTCTTTTTTCCATTCTTATTAATAAAAAAAATGGAATATTTCACATTATTCAATATGCAACAATGACAATAAATCCAAATAAACCTGTCTGCTATTATATTTCTCTCTTTGTCATTCTCTAATTTATAGAATCTCTAAAACTTTAAACCTATATATATTCCAAACCATTTCCATGACATTTTGCTCAATCCCCACATAAAATCCAAAAACCTAATTTTACGTATTCTTTCAAACCACATTTATCTACCCATATATATATTCATTATTTGTATTCTTTCTAATTTCAAACATCTGTAGTCTAGTAATAAATGATTAATATATTTTCATTATCTAGTTTACAATCAAATCCTCCAAGTCATTCTTTTCATCAATATATTCTTCTAGTTGTCAATACCATTATTTGAGCTTTAAAAATAGACTACTTTCCTTACAATAATTATAAAATGACTTGTTCCTAATAATTTGCTTATTTCTATATACAAATTCTTCTTACTTTACACATCTGTTCTCTGATTCTTGAACTCCTTGACTTTTATTTGTGAAACTGTTCTCCTTATCTCAATTTTCATTATTGTAATAATTAAAAATATTTCTTAATATATTCATCCTATTTTTTATATAAACTGACATAACATCTTTATTCAATTTTTTATTATATATACTGTCTTTCGGACTAACCTTGTTGCTTGTCCTTTTCTTAAAACCCAATTTAAAAACTATTTGTTATTCTACTATTACCCATACTCTGATATCTATCAAATATTTTCCATTTGTTTTTTATGTTTTTCATATAAAAACTAGACTATCACATATTCCCTAAATGGCACTATTTGGTATTCACATATTCACATTTGAAGCATATTATCCTACTTCTCTATGAATGATTTCTGGAATACCAATACTTTTATAGACCCACAATACATCACTACCATATATCAAACCTGGTACCGTAGTTCTTTCCCATATAATTCTAGCTATATCTATTATATAAAAACAATCTCTATCACTACTCTTCTAAAATTGTTGTTTTAAACCTTCCTACTTTCCTTTATAAATTTATTGAAATAGAAAGTTTATTATAAACCATTTACTTCCTAATATTTCATTCCTGATTTTGAAAAATGTATACCATCTTTATCATATGGTATTCTGTTTTTAATAAAATAATTTCACACACCTAAAAAATACAATATTATTTTCCCCACATAATTTGCTTAACTTATCATTTAATAGAATAAAACTTATTTAAATTATATCTGTTATCAAATCTTATTAATAATTCAACTATGCCTATTTTTCATTAAGAATTTGGAATAATGGAATATATTATCATCAATCTATCAAAAAGCAGATTCCATACAAAAAAGACCATATTCACTTCAAACTATTTGATCTCTTGAATCAGCCATCCAAAGAACTGAAAAAAAGGCATTACTCACCAGGCTAATGAAATACTTAAAGGTGAATATTTAAGCAATTTTCCTCTCTCATGATTTCATCTCCTAGTTAAGAATAGTTAGACATCCATTAACAATCAATAATTGGATGCATACAGATTGGCTATTTGAAAAAATCCTATATTTCATTTAACTTTGAATCCAGGTATGGTCCTTTAACTATATATAGTATTTGATTCAATATATATAAATATTAATTATGTTTTGATACTCTACCATTCTAACTATTACTGTAAAAAATATTAAAACAGAGTTTAAATTTAAAATATAATAAGATTTCTTGTACTAAGTATACTTTCAACGTTTTCATGTCATCATGGTTAATCTGTTGAGAACATTAATTTTTTGTTGATTTGAATGCTATTTGATTTTTGGTTCATTACATATTCAATTTGTATAATGAACCACAATTTTGATTTTACATTTGTGATCATTTCTTTCTTTGCACATAATTTAAACAACACTCGGATCACAATTACGACCATGCTTTCTTTCATAACTATGAAAGAATATAGGGGATCTAAGATTGAGCCCAAAGGTTTTGGTTCCTCTGTTTTTCATAGTGATGAAAAAGAGCATGACCATAATTGTGATCTGAGTGTTGTTAAAATTATGTGCAAAGAAAGAAACAATCGAAAACATAAAATAAAAGAGGCATGGTTCATTACACAAAATATGTGATCAACCCAAAATCAAATTGCATTCAAATCAACAAAAAATTAATGTTCTCACCAGACTAATCATGAATATGATATGAAAGTGTTGGAAGTATATTTGGTACAATAAATCTTACTAAATTTTATATTTAAACTCTGTTTTAGTATTTTTTACATAAACATTAATTATATTTAAGCATTAACTATAAATGAGAATTTCCATGAAATAATCTCAATAAATATTTCAGCATAATGCAGCCACAACTAATTAAAATTAGAAAAACTGAAAATATATGAACTAGCATATAACAATAGAATCTGTCTCAATAAAATATTAAAAGGTTCTATTGTTATGCTAGATCACATGGAATCATCTTGCTCTTCTAATTTTAACTAGTTATGGCTTTGATACCTTATAGCAGAGTTGTTGTTTACATGTGAATGTCCATGAAAATCATTAATTCAATATTAATTATATTTATATCAGATATACCCAGTCTAAATAGGCAGTGTTTTTTTTTAATTGGTTGCTTTAACAATTTTTTTTAAGATTTTATGTAAATTAAATAACAGATTTTAATATTACATATTAAACATGAGAAATGTAGCCTGCCTGAAAAACCCATCACTTCAATTTCAATAATATGCTAACCAAAACTAAATGTAAATACTGTACAGTACTATTTTTCCCCTCACTAAAATATCACATTTCAAATATGAATTTATATACTATAATCACATTTTCTTCATGAATTAAATACTATAGCTCTACAGTTAAAAGCACAAGTACTGATTTTTTTTCCAAGTGTTTTTAATTAATAGAGGAATTATTTTCTTCGCATAAACATAATTTTTTTTTTTAATTGTTTGTGAATTTGACATGTGATAGCCTTATGGACAAACATTCACAGGCAAACATATATTCGCCATTTAGACAACAGAGAAATAAGAATTATATATATATACATTTATAATTGTTTAACATTTTTTTCGATAAATTTTGAAGACTGGCTATTAAAAAAATAACTGAAATGTACTTTTTACAATAAAATTTATTACAGAATATTTAAAGCATCGATTTATATTTAATAAGAAGTTATTTTACAAATTAAATTATAATTTGGATGACTATTTACTAACAAATTTTTTTAGTCTTTTTACTTTATCCAATCCAGTGTAAGCTTTATTATTCAAAGTTTAATGCTTAATAAATCTTTGTGGTTTGGTATAGTTGATAGAATATCTGGCTTGGAATCTGGAGCTACAAAGACTGATTCTGGCATTCACAGTCAAACTTCTTAATGAACTCCTGAGCAATAAAACCATACATCTTTTTGCCCTGCATGGTTTGGTGCAGTTAGTGAGAGGGCCAAATAGGGAATGAGAGGTTGCAGGATCGATTCTGGCTCAAACTTATTACAAACTCCCAAACAATAAGGCCATATAGATTTTTCAAAATCCTGCCAATTTGGCAACAATTGATAGAGCATCTGACCTGGAATCAGAAGCTCCCAGAATCGATTCTGGCACTTGAACTTCTTATGAACTCCCAGGTAATAAAGCCATTGGCATTTTTTATATATATCATGTGATGTATTGTCGGTTATAATTTGGATAAAAAGTGAACTATCTAAACCTTTGGGAAATGTGAATTTTGCAGAAGTAGGCCAATATATGTATTAAAGTAATATTTTGAAAATAAAGTATATTGTATTCAAAAATAAACTGTTCACAAATTCTAGTTTTGAAGAATAATAATGGTTAACTAAATTTTCTTGATTATAAAACTGACTGGACTGAAAAGATTATCAATGTGCAATGTACCATTTTATAGTGGTGAGGGAGATCAAAAATATATGAAAAATATTTGGAAGATTAAAATATATGGATGAATATAGATTAATAAAAATACTATTTAATTAGATTACATGGAAAACAATAAACACATTTGGTAAAAAGATTTACAAAATACAAAATTCACAGATAAAAAAATGAATTTCTACTGTAATTGAAACTGGTTTTCTTATCCCATTTACATAGTCTTTTTCTAGAAATAACAAGAATTAGAGTTAGGAACAATCATTGCATATTTTAGACTGAATATCTTAACTAATTATAATGGTAGGATTGGGCATTCAGCCATATTTCATGTCCATCACTCACATAAAATAGGTTCCAGAAAAAAAGGAGGTAATACACTGTCTAATTTCCCATACCGCTCTTTGGCGCTGTTGCTAGTGAAGAACAGATATAATGTTAACGGGCTGTTTTTAAATTTTGTTGATTTATGTTTTTAATTTTTGGATTTGCTTGATTTTTATTTTTTTGTTGTTGTTGTTGTTTTTTTTTTTTTGTAACAACTGGTTTGATGTATATTTCTTAAAAATAAAAAAAATGGGGGTTTTTTTTTTTTTGGCTTTTTAAAAAATTCTGCCTTTTTTTTTTTTAAAAAAAAAAAAATTCTTTTTGTCCGGTCTTTTTTTTTTTTTTAAGAAACTTTTTTATTTTGTTCCAAGTCTTTTTTATTGTTTTTGAAGAAACTTTTTTTTTTTTGTTGATCGAGAAACAAGGCTTTCTCGACAGACCTCTCTAAGACCTGGCGTCATATTCCTTACGGTGTTTTGACACCTTTCCAACTCAGCTATAATACGCTTCACTGTAAGCTGATCCCGGCTTCAAGACTAAATTAGCCATACCGCTTGCAAAAAAGCGATTCACAGGCAGCTCTCAAAGCCCGTCCCATGAGCGAATGGAACACCTTCGTTGACATTGACGCGATTGACATTTCATTACAGATGTTTGACAACGCCTTAATTTCATTAAGCCACCACAAAGACAGTTTTGTTTCTGGGTGGGTAAAATATTTTATTTTTTTGGGTTGAAGGAAGGCCACTGCATCTGCTTCTGTAGCAGGTAAATCTCAAAACTACAACGCCGAATGGTCGTCTGCCATTGAACTGTTTTGATATCGAAAAAGTATCGGAAAGTGCGTGATTTGATCGTGAACTTTGCCGAATCATGATTTACACTCCTCATTTAGTAATTCTGACCCCTGACAACGAAAGTAGGGGCGTTTGAGAATTCATTACAATTTTTACTAACTCACATCAATTACAATACATTGAAGCAAAAAAAAATTCGTTCTAATATACTTTTCGTCATTACAACTACAGAAACCTTCATATCATACGCTGTACAATAGTCAAGAGTAATGTCTATAGAGAGTGTCGCATACTCGTCGCTAATAACGTTCAACATGCTAGAGATGTTGGGGTAAGGGTGCACTTCAACATCTTAGTGCTTGAACAGTTTACAGGCTGTAAGATCTACAAGTCGCCTTGTAAACAGCATAGAAACAGCACCATCGCGTGGTGTGGATCAATAGACCATGTATTACCAAAAAGGATTTATCCCTTGTCATGATAGATATCTTTAATTTATACTACATCTGCCATATTGCAGATTAGAGTGCCATCTCTATAATGAGAAACATTTATGTCGCATTAAAATCCCTCATCAGTTTCTTTGATGTTAAAATCCTTTGTTGACCCACAAGTAACTCAGGCAAACATGGCAATGCTTCACTACGTAACAATTTAGTTGACACGCAAACATGAATGATCACTTATCTTTAATCAAAATAATAATAATAATAATAAAAACCAGCAGCTATCTCTGTATCACACTTATATAGATTGATGGAAGAACATGAAATAAGAACTAGCAACTACTTTTAAGAATTAAACTGAATTCATTTTAATATAATAATTTGCTTAATCCTGAATATTTATAGATATTTACATACTACAAAAGTTTGACCCACAACATGATAATAATAATAATAAATTAATTAATAAAATACTAAAATAGAACATAAATATTTTTTTTAAATACATTCAAATAAAAATATGAAAACATATTAATCATAAAATATTTAAAATAAAAATATTAATTACAGAAATACTAAGAAAACATTATTTTATTATAGTTCTTTCTAAGAGTTTATATATTTTAATTACTTATTATAGGCCTATTAATAATAAAAAAAAGGTACTAATAAAGTCTTATCAATTTATTTATTATTATGTGATCACACGTTTATCACTTTCAGATCCTTACTTTGAGTTCAAGTCTGTGACAACTTGATTTCACACTGATTTAACTTTTATGGAGATCATTTATTTGGATGGTTTCTTGGTTAACTCAATTTACGCAGATATTGGCACAGCACATTTATGAAGAGTTGAATAAGTTAATATAGTTCCAACTGTTATTATTTCTTGATCAAATCCTGATTACTTTTGGTTTCTATACTTGGAATGATTCCATAGTTAGAGTTGGATTAATTTTTAAACAGTTTCTATCTCCACTAATTGAAATTTAATATTGTTCTCTGATTTCTTGTTTACACATATGTTTTCATTTTATAATCTGATTTTAATAGATGAGCCTTTAGTAGATGAATATCTCAGATAATAGCAAATATCTTTCAAAAAGTGACAGATTTACTTTTCTCTTTATGTATATATTCAAAGATCAGCCTTTCAAGCTAATTGTGCATGCGTCTTCTGCGAGTGTTAAATAATATATGAATACTTCACTCCACAATACAAGATATAGTATTTATGCAGGAATAAAAGGAATCCTCTTATTCCTACAACTCAAATTCTTTTATATGAGCAAATCTGAAGTATTGTTGAGTAAAGCGTGAGAGTAGAATTCTCACTTTAAATTACTATCTTCGATGTTGTAATGAATGATGTCGGTGAAATTGTCTAGAATTTACTAGACGTCACTCTAAGTGAAACTTAATTATAAGTAAATAGGCATTTATTTTTATATGATGCTATGCATACAATTGTATACATTAAAAGATCAGCCTTTCAAGCTAATTGTGCATGCGTCTTTATTCCTGCATAAATACTATATCTTGTATTGTGGAGTGAAGTATTCATTTATTATTTAACACTCGCAGAAGACGCATGCACAATTAGCTTGAAAGGCTGACCTTTGAATGTATACAATTGTATGCATAGCATCATATAAAAATAAATGCTTATTTTCTCTTTATGGTTTTTAATTACATCATGGCAAGATCAGAAAATAGACACAGCTGGACTTAGTCTGTCATCACAAAGATATCTAGATAAGATATATTTTCATCTTTGTGGAATATTAGTTCTTTGACAGCTAACATATCAAAACTTCATCTATGTTTCAGCTTCTCGCACTTCATCTCAGCACAACTGATTTCATTCTGGCTTAAGACAAAAGGCCAATGATAAGCAAAGCAATACCAAAAAATACAAATTAAAATGATCAGAGATGAAATATTTTGAACTCATTTTATACTTCTTTGTCATTGATTTTTGAAAGATATTTTTTATAATCATAGATCCATCTGGTACATAATTTCTCAACTTATTTCTCTCTATCTATATATATTACTTTATTTAATTAGTTTACTGCTTTAATTATATTATTAATTATTTTGGTATTTATTAATCCTATGTTTAAAATGTTTATTTAATCAAATCTTATCAAAATTCCAAATATTCAGGACTAAATAAATACTTTTTTTTTCTTTTTCATATATACTTTGAAAAATCTATTTAATTAATTAAATCTGTAGGTCCCTGTGTCATTTTTTATTTTATCTTAAAAAAATTATAATATTTAATTTACTAAAACAAATTTATTTTATTAATACACAGAGAAATCTATTTTATACAAATTTCTCTCTCTTTTTTTAATTCTCTTACCGAAGTATATCAATATTTGAGACAAATGTAGCATATGTTAAACTACTTATAAAAAATGGGATAAATATAGTGTATTAAAAATGCATAATTATTAGTAATGCGGAAAAAAAAAAAGACAAATAGGGAAAAAAATATTTATGAAAAGTAAATATGAATACAAAAAAATATTTGAAGTTATATAATAATATATATATATTGTGAGGATAGCTTGAAATCGCACTCACACTGACCTTAGCTATCGGAAATGTTGAACTAAACTTTAATCATGATTTATATCTGATAGGATTAAAAAAATGTTGCTAACATATTCTTTACAAAGTTTGAAGAAATAAAGGTGAATAGCTATAAAAACATAATTTAAATAGTTATTCCATAATTGAATTTGAAATCGTATCTTACTATATTTTATACACATATATATACATGAAGTAAATTGGATATTAAATGTTAAATTATTTAAAATAAATACTTTTAGTATTTATTTTAAATAATTTAACAGCTAATATTGTACAGGCGTAAACCTGAATTTATATATGTAATATATGTGGGATTCGAACTCAGACTTTCACACGACCCATTACTCTCAGAGCCATCTCATATTGCTGACTTACCTGATCACATGGATAAATACTAAAATAAATTTGTACAAACATATATATGTGATGTTAATTATTTTGTGTTATATATTTTTACATCATTGACAAACACTAAAGAATGACTTAAACAATGATAAATTAATCATGGTAACGAACAGGAGTCAAGGGCTACACTAAACTACTCAAATAAGAATGAATTAATAAAGTGTAATTTAACATCAGGAATTGATAATAGCGATACACAAATAAACACAGCAATAGACGCAGAGAATAAGGTTGCTATGGAGAGGTCAACTTAATAAAAAAAGAATAACAAGTATTTTTTTTTCAACAGGGAAACTCGTTTGAAATCTTTTTTTTATTTAACTTTGTAAAACAAATTTGTCACAGGATTTCGAAAAACCAATTAGAGATTTTGCAGATGAACAAATTATGCAGATAAAATTAAGCAGTCCATGAATTTTAAAGAAATCATTTCAAACTTCTAACGAAACATGTGGAATATATATTGTACCGGTCGGTTTTGTATGTTCACATAACAAGATCTAGTATCTTGGCAAAAGTACCTCGAATCCAATCATGCGCAAGATGCATAAGTCAGGAACACTCATGAATTCTGCCCTATTTGCCTATTTTCCAGATCTACCCACTTATGAGCAACAATCCCGATTATATCGATCTAATTTCATCTCTCTCCGCCGGCATCGCACATCGGAAACACAAAAAGACTCTAATTTAAGTTTAATGGTGAAATATTTAGCGTGAAATATAATTTAGAAGCATTTAACGATTGTGACTTTTCATATTAATTATATATATTAGCGGGGATCATCTAGTCAGTACGGGCATAACTTATTAATTAAAATACTAATTTAAATAAAAGAAAACACAATGATTCGGAAATGTTATAACATATATATTTAAGATTTATTACTTGACAAAACATGAGTAAATGCGTATTATCATTGATTGATCATTGGCCTCATAAATATATGACAGTTGGACATAGAGAAATCATATTACATTTGGTTGTTAAATTAAGAATCAAAGTTAACAGATGACTTTGTTTATAGTTGCGGCTATGCCAATAATATAAACTATAACGATGAATATAAGATTTAGCGCTATTAAGAAATATAATAGTGAAGTGCCACTACACCTCCAGAAAGAACAAAATAGCATTTAACCGACTTGAAAGATAATCATAATTTAATAATGAAGCATTACATTTGTATAAAATATAGTTATTAATTCAGTTTATCAAGTGACAGACGTTTGTGGGATAGCTGATGAATATATATATTAATAATAATAAGGTCGTCGCAATGATGCACATTTTAAATAGTGGACATAGATCTGTTTAGCAAAAATCACAAAATTATGGCTTATGGATGTTCATGGGTTTATTAAAATTATAACAAGGCGGTGCGTGCATGGTGGCATATTTGATGTGATCCAGTCACGGATCCGAACATGTGCTTCATGGAATTCATTTTGCAGAGAAAATACCGATGTACCTCTGCAGACGTTGGCAGGATCGGTTTATAAATGAAGAGCGGTCGGCTATGCATTTATTGGGGTGGTTTTTCCACAGCGATCCCCATATAAAGCACGCACATACAACCAAATAAGTCCCCAGGGGGTTTAAGCCTGGTTCTTGGACTTTAAGAAGGATAATGGAGTTCGAACTTGCGATACCTCCAAATAAGAAAAGCATGAATATATAATGCAGAAACGAGTGTGCCTATATGCACGAAATGCTTGGGATAACAAAATATATAGCTTTAAAGACTATTTTAATTATTTAATGCCCATAAATTATAGAATACCCTGCATAATGGTATGACCTAATCACTAAACAGGCATGGATGATTTAAATTAATTAAATTATATAAATTTTAAGACTTAAAGATTCCCCTTTCCCTTTACTTTAGATTATGTATAACTTCCCACACCGTTTAATAAATACAAATTTCGGTTAATAAATGCTATTATTAGAAATCAACATGTTTATATGGAAACAAATGGGGTGGTGGAAATAACTGGGATAATAATTAGATTTTACATATATAAAATACATTTATGGTTAGGATTAGCGCATTTAAAAAGATAAAAAAACATTTTTAGAAAAACAGATGTTGATCTGTTTTCCTACAATTTATAAGATAATGACTTTGTTTTTCCAAACTCGCAAGCACTTGCATAAGTCAAGTAGGACTTGTTTTTAATGAAAATAAGTTCTTAATTACCCCATAAGTGATGGGTAAGGAAACTAGAAAGAAATTACATGCTAGTGAGTTTGAAATATTACTGGCATTTTAAAACACAAAAAATACGTAATATAATAATGAAATAAAATATGACTGCCGCATGGACATAATAAAATAAAAAGAAAACACATTGAATAGAGGCTCAATGATAGAATAGGTTTAGTTATATAGAGTTGTAGCTAAGTAAAATTACATAAGATATAAATGTTTACATAAGATATTAGAATAGAGCTTCAGGATTATTATTGTTATAGAAGGCTGAATTTAATAGAATCATAGAGCGGCTAAAGTTCTTTTACCTTTCATAAATAGTAGTGGTTCTTGATGTTTGGAGTGTTCATCGGTGTTAGTACACTAGATCTAGGTTTGGAATAAGGCATCACAGGTAGCATTTTACTTATTTAATTATTAGACATTTGAAAGTTCATAGGCATGGGATCCGGAACTTTCCTTATGGGAACGAGCATGTTGGAACAGAGAGGAAGTTAAAGTTTCCCCTACTCATGGCACATTGGATGAAGATTAAAACTAGCGTGGATTGTGTGGACCATCATTAATTTATGGTTGTCTCTTCCCTTTTGGATTCAAATCCAGCAGTATTTATACTCTTTTTTTTTGATGATGTAGTATAGCACTTAACTGCTGGACTTGAGGCAATTTGAGCACTTTAGCAAAGCTAAAATCTGCTGACCGGATATCTTTTGTTTTGTAAGTCTTTTGAAACAATGCAGTCCTGTTACAAGTTTCTCGAACGATTGTTTTAAAATAAGTCTTATGATTTTAAAACAAGTTGGTGTGGATAAAATTTCCACTAATGGATTTTATTTTACTATTACAAATCGTAACCTTTTAATTTTAACTAATGGGCTTTTCCGGGTAATTGTTTTTAGTTGTGTTCGAGAAACTTCTTAAAAAAATTGCATCATTTTCTGACCGCTAAATTAAATATAAAAAATAATGCATTTCATATATGAATTTTAAGATACGTGAATAATATAATTATTTATACGATTTATTCTCAATCTCCCCACAGTGAAAAAATATATATATTTATCTGCTACACCTGCATACACATTAAAATAATATTGAATATTTATTTATTAAATTATTTTGCGTTAAGATATATAAATATCTACATCAGTTATGTTTAAATGATTAAGCAAAGAAAAAATATATGTTAGTACATATGTATATGCGCGTAAGGATGGATTTAAACATGGTTTGGTGGAGGAGACTATAAGTGGGCTGTGAAGCACGATCTGAGCATCAGATTGACTGCTTCAATATATATAGCTAATACGATAGACGCTAGAACAAGCAAATTTTATCGCATTTAAGAAAAATATTTCTTTTGACTGCAATCTGTATTTAAACTTAAATTTTAATATATAAAAAGGCAGCACAATGTGTTTTGGCTAAAACAATTGATTGTTGTGGGTTAGTAGAGCGTCAATCCCATAACCGTGGAAAATAATAGGCATATCTCTACATTTATAGCTTCTGTCATACTTACTTCATACAGCATGGAATGGTTAAAAGAAGAATGAGAGAAAACTAGTCCATCAAGGCAGAATTTTCCATAGCATGCTATACAACAGCAACAGTGAACGATTCACACTATGGGGAGAGGAGTAGACATAAACTGTACGAACTATAAAATGTGAAGAACTTTAATGAAATGAGCCTGATGACCGATTCCTAAAATGATTCCTGAAAAATATATATGGTTGTTTTCTCATCCCTGATGTTCGCCTCAAGATGTTGCTATTTCTAGATCAATTCCTAGAAATATACCGTTTCACCGGCCTTCACCCAACAAACAGAGGAATTTTTCTACGTTATAAACGCAGAAAAGTCCTCATGTAATGTTGGATGGAGGAGGCGGTGGCGGCGACAGAAGCCAACACAAAGAGACTTCTTTCTACAATAGAACACAGAAAGAATTTTCCGACGGCTGCCGGTTATGGCTGTTTTCTATGCTAAAAGCAAAAAGAAAGAAATGCCTTGATTGGCTGCCATAGTAGTTGATTTTGTTCATCATTTTCTCGTAATAGTAGAATATCTATTTTCTCTGTAGTTTCGTGTGAGAGTGTGTGTATTTGAAGCAGTCGTAGTTTTTTAAAATTTGATAAGACGTCTATTTTTTTTAATGTGTTGTAACTTTCTTTACTGTTGTAAGTTTAGTAATAATGTCCTGAAGATTCCATTACGAAGGGGTAACCCTCAAAAATTGCTTTTAAGGGTGCAGAAGGAAAAAAAGTTGAAGGATCACGCGAAAAGTACCGTTTTCGCGAGAATTCATCATGACCAGTTACTTTTGCTATATATATACGCACAAACAAAAACAACCCAGTGTCTAATTATTAGGAATTACTTGTCCAAAAAAGAAAATTAGTCGGATTTTTTTTTTTGGTTACATTTATTATTTCAAAATAAGATTACTTTTTATATCTACACACTAACAAAAACAACCCAGTTCCTGATTAATTACTGTCTTTAAAAAAAAAAAAAGCAAATTCAACGGGATTTGATTTTTTCAATGGAGTATTTGAATTACGGTTTGTTTGTTTTTATATATACACAAGATTTACCAAAAAAAAAGAAACCCACTTTCTGATTAATTACTGTCAAAAGAAACGCAAATTAGTCGGCTATCATTTTTAAATTTAGTATTTCAATAACGGTACCCTTTTTATATAGACAGATTTAACAAAAACAACCCACTTTCTGATTCATTACTGTCCCCCCCTCCCCAAAAAAAAAGAAAATGGAAATTAGTCGGATGTCATTTTTCAATTGAGTCTTTCAGTTACGGTCCTTACTAATAGTAGTCGGGTATCAATTTTAAATTGTAGTATATAAATTATGTCTTGCTTTTTTAATAAAATGATTGATTTACTCTTGACCAAAAATACCGTAACTTTAAAAAAAGACACACATAAAGTCCAAAAAAAAAAATGAGAAAAAGCTCCGTAACTTTAAAGACACACACACACAAACTAAAAAACAATCTAAGATTAATAAACATTGACTTATTACATCTTTATGCTTTTGAATCAAATTATTGATTTAGTCTTGCAAAAAAAAAAAGACCGTAACTTTAAAAAGACACAAGTAAAGTCAAAAAAAAAAAAAAAATTAGAAAAACACCGTAACTTTAAAGACACACACACACAAACTTAAAAACAAGATAAGATTAATAAACATTTACAAAAATGCAAAAACTAACATCATATAATAGTATTAGTTAGTAGAATATTTTATTACAAATCTAAGAAATCAGATCTTTTTAGATCAAATCGATCATTTAGATCCGGCCCAGAATCGTTATATGTATATGTTTTTGCCCAGCATCAACGCCATCCTATGGCAAACACCAGGGATGAGAAAACAACTTTATATATATATATTTTATTATGTTACAGGTTATGAATATTTTTTTTATGAATGTATTATTTTTTTATTACTATTATTATTTCATTCTTATCTTATGGAAATGTTTATTATTAAGATGCAATGTTTTGGGAGAATTCAATTTAACAGAATGCAAAGAGACTGGTGTGGGGGGGGGAGGGGAGGTTCAATTTACACCAAATTCTTTTTTTAAAAATAAAATATAATTTACGTTCCCAACTCAAGCGCTTGACCATTGGTCGAGACAATATAGTTGAAATTTGGAGGTAAGAATTTATTATTTTTTTGACATTAACGACACACACTTATGAAAGCAAAGTTGCATTATATATTGTTTGTTTTAATAATAATAGTTACTTTAGTATTTCTGTATAAATGATTAACTTTCTGGATAAATCTGCTATGCTATCACATTAAACGATGTTTCTTTATTATTATGTGATAAATGACAGGGGGGACTCTACGCAAGTTAAATCATTACAACTTGAGCCACGAGTTGAATCAATGTTGAGGTTACATATTAAATTAGTTTTAGTTAATTAGTTACGTGGATAATAAAGCTAATAGTATGATTTTAATTAGAGATGCCTGCAGTATGAGTATCTATCATAGGGATTAAGGGTTGATAGCTTCAGATTAAGAAAATCGCTAATATGACAGATGCTCATTACAGACATTTAAAATGTAAATATGTATGTATAATCTCATATCCATTTGAAAATATTTTTAATATCTCTTTAATATATTCAAGTTTATTTACTGTTTAAGTAGAGTTTATTTTTATAAATAAATGTTGTAAATTTTGTTGAATAGATAAAGACTCTCTAATTTATTGAATAAGTCTTTGCATTCACCCATAAAGCCAATACCATACCTATATATACGCACACACATATTATATTATCATTATAATAGAAAGTTCTTAGATAAGGGTCATTTATGAATGCTACCTTGGGTAAGCTGATCTGACCATGAGTATGTGTAACTACAACCCTGTTAAAAGAGTCGAACACGAATGCTTCCTGAGTTTAAACATTGAGACAATGGTTCCAAAAAGAATGGTGAGATGTGGACAAACCGACGTAAATCACGTAAATTTGATAGATAAGTCTTAGGCTAGTCTATTGAAGATAGATGTAATCATGAGTCATGTACTTCATCACGTCGGCTCCAGCATCCTACATGAAGACCCTAGGTCCAACCGTAGTCAGATGCGACCTTCTCTTGCCACGTCATTGACCAGACCGTTAGAATATATAACATAAAAGAATGTTTACTAACATTAGATGGAACTTACGGTTTTTTGGTGCAAGAAAGGAAGTTTTTGGATACCAGGAAAAAGAGACAAAAATGAAGATTTTGAGTTGTAAATGTGGTTTATATAGAGATAGCAAGAAGAGTACATAATATTTATTTTTTGAAAGTAAAATGCTAAAAGAGAATCAAAATAAATACTATGGAGAATGGGAGTAATTTAAAAGCAAGGGAATGAAAAAGTTAAAGATTTATAATTTTCTGTTTAGATCTTTATAATAAAAATGAAGAATATGAAGATAAAAAGGCGGATTTAATGAAATGGCTTTTATTAAAAAATAGCTGAAAAAAGGTACAAATTAAGACTGGAAAAATGATTTCGTAAGAAATAAGATGAGTTTGTTGTAATATATGATTTCAGAGAGAGGAAATACTTAATATGTCCAAAGCTATATGTACATTTCATTAAAAGAATGTGTGTGCATTAATTAAATATTAAGAATAAATTTTCTCATTCTTCAAAATATGTTGTTGTTGTTTTCAGATGGATGAACTTTGTAATATTATAAAATTTCTCATCTTTTTACTAAGAACAACCTCTGTAACTTTGCTATTCTTGTTGTGTTGTAAAATGGATACTGCCATCCTATTTATTTTTCTTGTCTGGGTAAAGGATTAAGTATTGTTTTATATATAGGCTAGTATATTAAATCTTGTTAATTCTTATATATGACTTGATTTTTGGATGGATGTGGTATCTAAACTGGTATAATAATACTAAAAGTTTTGAGCAGTTTGAAATATGCAAATTTTAAAACTATATTAAATTCACATTTCAATTAGAATAATTATTTATTATAAATTTATTAAGTAGATGGCATATTTCTAAAATATCTTCATAAATGAAAAATGTAAGATTGAGAAATAAAATAAATCCTACCTTTAATACTTGAATAAATGGTACAAAATTGCTCCTTTGTAAACCATTTTTATATAAATCTTTAAAAATAATATATATATATGTGTGTGTAAATTTAATGACATAACATGATGTAATTTTTTTATAAAAGCAAAACAAAAATCAAATCTTACCATCAGGTTGTCTATTTGAAGTTGCTATAACAACCACACCATTGTTAAAAAGAGCTGTGAACAGTCTCTTTAAAATCATGGCATCAGCAATATCAGTTACCTAAAACAGAAAATAACCACAATTGTTCAGATACACTATTATTATCTGGCAGTTTCTACAGAATTTGGATTTTATATATAGATTACCAATGAAATATTCCAAACTTCTAGTCAAATTTATGTATTAAAAAGTAAAGAAACTAAGATTATTCCAAAGACACTCTAAAAAAGTGCAATATTGATTAACTTTACTGCGAACGTGTGTCTGAGGAAGGAATATAATGGAGCTTAAAATTAGGCAAGGTAATAAACTTTCAACAACTGAAATTGACTGTAGAAAAATTAATATATGGTCCCACAAATAATCATTTATTTATTAATAGTGCTATATATAAAATAATATTATAAATTAAAAGTTTATATTTGTAGAATAATTGATTATTGAAATGAGACTATCATAACTGATGAGGCTGGGAGATTTCTGAATCTAGAATCTTGTCTGTTTTCCTTATGCCCATCCAGTTTTCTCTTTGTCTTCATAATTTCCTTAGTCTCTTTACTTTTTAATACATTGTCACTATAGCCATGGAAATTGATAACTATATACCTGTATTTGAAGCCCTGATACCTTGATTTTGTATAGCATAAAATGTGTTGGTAGAATTGTTTAGATGACACACATAACAGCAGTGATGTCTTATATTGGTGAAAAAGAAAATGTATGAACTATAGGTTAGAAGGACTATAAGTCGACATATGAAGTATTTTTGAAATATTTATTTTTTATGTCACGCGTAATTAATATTTTTATTTTAATGTATTGTTAATGTGTTCTCTAATTATATATTTCATTCTTACTTGTGGGAGCCGTAAGCATTTGGCCCAACACTTTGAAAAGTACAACTTCATAGAGAGCTATAAGAGCAAGGGAGACGAGATTCAATTTAATCAGAAGCATTTTTTTTTAAAATAAAATCTAGATCTGATTTTCGCCTCAACTGTTTGACTTTTGATCACTGCTATACCATAGACTCAAAAAGGTAAGGATTTTTTTTTTTTTTTTAACAAAAACTAATGACATACACTTGATGAAACAAAATTATTCTGTGTTAATCATTAAATTAATAATAGTTCTTAAACGTTCATTCTATATAAATGATTAACTCTGTGTAAGTCTAAAATCCTGTCATATCTATGTATATTGACGCAATGGATCCGGAAGTCCGATCCATGCTTCACAGCCTTCTATAAACTTACCAAAATTGTAAACCTGGGTTAAGTTTATATCCAATTATCAACAGGACTTTGCATTAAATATAAAATTAACGTGTTTCATTTTGTACATTTAACGCTTATTAAATTTAGTTATTTACTTTAAAATATTTCTTTTAAAGTAAAATTCTGTTTAAGATTAAATTGTTATTAAAATTTCCTTTTCAAAATTTATTAATCAAACATATATGTACAGAAGCGTATATATATGATTAAATGCAAAATTCTGTTGAACTAAATTGTTATTTTATTAAAAGAAATAATAAGATATTTTCTTTTAATTTTTGTTAAAATATGGCATATGATTTTATTTTAAGATAAGCCTGCTATGCATTTCTAAAGGAATAACATTTGTTCAATTAGTTAGTCCATTCAAGGTCTTTTTAATTAAATCAAATTCAAAGTTAAATGCAGAAATTGATAATAAGAAATGAAAGTTTATTTTTAGCAAAAAGTTACTTTGAAACAAAGGAGAGTAGGGGGCTTATCAAGATCTAAAATCATATGCAAAACAATAGAAGAGTATCTCCAGAAAGGTATAAAAGGTGGGGAGAACAAAAGACTTGATTCTGGAAATTTTGCTTTTAAAATCATTCAGATTTAATTCCTGAATTTATTCAGATTTTGTTCGTTAAATTATTCTATTTTGTGCTTGAAGATTTCTTCAGATCCTGTGCTTTGATAATTCAGCATTTTGTGCTTTAAGTGATCCTCCTAGATTGCTCTGAAAACAAATGCGGAAACAATGGAGTCAAAAGTTCTATCAATTTGGTGGACGTGATCATGTACAGCGGCTAGGCCCATCAGCTTTGCCTGCCGTCGGGGTCCTAATCCATCAAATTGCCGTAACGTGTCAAACCAATAGTAAACCCGAACTGTGAACCGTGTCTGTGCACTTCACGTAAAATGCTGCATATTTCAAATCCCTTTGTCCGGACAAATCCTAACATACGTAATCAAGCCACAGATGTCCAGGGAACTGGATCAAAGGAACAAGGACTGGTAACTTTATATATCTACTCATGAACTATTACTTTACCTTTTTATAAATACCTTTTGTTAATTGTTGCTTTAATTTATATTTATAATGTAACTGTTTTTCTCTTATTAGATTAATATCAGATTTATATTTATCTGTCGTTTGATCATCTATTTTATACTTAAATTTTTCCCTTTGCTATTCCTCATTTTAGTGTGTTATATAAATGCTTTCTTGTTTCATTGCGGTGTAAATTATTTTCCATTTAAAATATTTCCAATTTTAAATATCTGTAAATTAAATACTAGTTAAGTTTCCTTTTGTTTGCCAACTTGATCTCCTCGATAACGCTTATTTTGTTCGCTTTTAGTCCCATAGTTAAATATTGGTTATTTATGGAAGTCTTTTATTATTTTAAATTGTTTATAAAGCACAAAGCAACTAGAAAATGCTTTGTGAAAGAGTTATTTTAATTTTGCTTTATCGAGGGGACACGAGTTAATAATTTTATTTAAATTGGGAAAGTAATACGTAGACCGCAAAATATTACGTAATTGCCATCCGCCTTATTGTAAAATTATTTATCATTAATCAATCGGGGAATAGCAGAGATAGTTAAAACATTTCTAATATTTTAAAATTACGTTTATTAAAATATATTATTTAAATTAAAAAAGCTTAAGTCTTTTAATGTTATTTCAACCTTTTATTAGCTCAACTTTTTATATTACTTGTCCAATGATCCAAGCACGCACCAACACTCAACTCATATTATATTATGTGCACATTTGACTCAGTTCCGTAGGTATTCTAGTCCATTTGTCTCTCCCTAATGCTAAGCTGTGGAACCAGGGTTATAAAATAATTTATGTGTGTCTCGGATATGTTGTTGGTTCGTGGTTAGACTAGAAAATAGACGAATAGGGCAGAGGTCTTAGTATTCTTGATTTTTATATCTCGCGTATGAGTGGCCTCGAGGTACTTTCGCCTAGTATTCGAACTGGGTTAAACCAATATACATCATTCGATCGGCACAGTAGATTTTTTTACCCCAGGTTTGTACGACCAATCCATGGGCTCGAAATTCCATTTCCTCCTGCAAGATACCTGAATAGGGGTTTAAATATAGTATATTTTTTTCCCTTTTATAACCAATTCTTTTTTTCTTTGTGTCAATATAAATAACACTAAATAATAAATATATATGTAAAAAAATTTCCTCCGAGTTTGTCGCCCAATGTGGCCGAATTTCATTGTTTTTTAAGGAAAGTTTTGTTAGTACCCTGAGAAGTTTTTTTTAGTCAAATAGATTTATATAGAAAAAGATTTTGATTGAGATGTATAATTTTTTTCCGAGTTTCTCTCCTAACGTGAGCAAATTTCATTTTTAGAATATAAAGAAAAAGTTAAATGTGTCATAATGTAAAAAAAAATTTTTTCCGAGTTTTATTGTTAGATAGAAATGAACGTTTTATTTTAAAAAAGTTAACACTCCGTCAGTTTGTTTTCTGTGAAATATAATGAGAATAGATGTTAGAGTTAAAGCAAATTTTTTTTCTGATTAGATTTTGTCATGGCCAATCGCCATATTTTTTGGTCGTATAAAGTATATAGCTTTGATGCGGGCAAAAGTGTCAAATAAATACCCACCCTTAAAATAGCTTACGTACTTTTATTTTAGTATTGCTTAAACATGAGCAATTTTGGTATAATTTTTTCGAAATATAGTATACTTACGGCAGTGTTAATATTAGTAAAAATTACAAGTAGATAAAAAGAATTTTTTTCCGTTTGCATAAAATTTTTGTATAGATCTAATAGTTGATAACAATTTTTTTCCGTTAGTAGGAATTTTTTTTATTGTCGATCTAGTTTGATAATTTAATTGGCACGTGTCATAGAACGATGTCACCAAAGATTTTTTTTTCACTTTCTCTGTTTTTTGTTTTTATTAATGAATAATTATAATTATGCAAAAAAATTTTTTTCACTTTTAATTTTGCAATTACAGTTCCTCGCAAATAGTAAAATATATAAGTATAAGTTTTTTTTATTAATATCAAACATTATTTTCAACTTGACAAATAGTAAATGCATTAATATTAGTTTTTAATAAAATATATATAAAATATAGTTTTGTATAACATATATGTCAGCCATCTTTTTGTTGAGATGTTTTTTTTCTCAATTCGGATTATGTTTGGAATCATTTATTGAATAACTGTTTGGTGAAGACCCTTTTAGTAACCATTTTGGTGAAAACCTTTTTAGTAACCGTTAGGTGAAGACTCTTTACATTTTAGAGTTCTGGATTGCTGAGTAGCCTGAAAGAATAGGTCTACGTTTGCAATCATTGCTTCCTCATGATATTTGCGACCAGCATTTACTAACCTGAAATAATAGGAGTATGCGGTCTGCAATATGACGAACCTTTCGTAATAAAATCATGTACATGATAAAAGAAATATTTATATAGGTATATCTGTTTATATATTGATATGTTCTCATATATATGCTTATTTAGTGAAGTATATATTCATATATATGGGTGTATATTGTAGACATTCGTTTATAGTTCGGTAAAACCCGTTTTTATGTAAATGTTTTTAAACAGTTTTTGATTTCCATATGTTATCTTTAAAATTGCTTGATAATTGTATAACTTATTTCGGGTTGTGACCAAAATGGTATTTGGTTTCGATCCCAGGTTCATAATTCGGAGTAGCGGTTATCATGGGATTTTATTTTTATTTTTTTATTTTTTGTTTTGTTAATCGTACTTTGGCTGTCTGAATTTATATCTTCTGTCATGACCAAAATGGTAGCATGGTTTCAAATCCAGGTCATACATACTACCTTATTTAGTGTTATATGTCCTAAGATAAAATTTAAAATCATGTAAAACATAGCATTTACTTATACGTGCAGAGATTTGACGTTTAGAAGAATCAATATGAGAAAGAAATTTTTTTTGAAAAATAAGTGAAACTTAAAATAAATTTAATTACTTTAAACTTTATAAATCTTTATCAATGTGTGCTTGGATCATTATCCATTAAAAGGTATATTTGACATGGCTATTACCTTGTTGACTGGCACCCTCCTATCAAATAAATTTGTCAGCAAGTGTAATCCCTCATATCAGATTACAAATAAACCAAATCATAAGTATAGTAGATGATCAAAATAACAATGTATGCTTAGTGAGCCAAAATAATTTAAACATGACATATGTATATTTTTGCTCACATATTCCCTTTTATATATAAAAAACTTGTTGTATTAATGTAAATACATTTTTTAGTTGTTTCAGGTGGCAGAGAAAGCCGGGTCAAGCTTTAAGTGTATTATTTGCAATTATATTGTGACAAGAACACAGCAGTAAATAAATTAATTGCTGCGACATTAATAAAGAAATATAAAAAATATATATATAGAAGTGAGGAGATTCATATATATGTAGAATAAATATAAAACAGACACAGACAGGGCAAGATTTTTCTTTTCATATACAAACCGACACATTTGGGCATTTGTTTAAATATAGGACCTCGAGAGGTAGACAAAGTTGTGATTTATAAATACAATAAAAAGTAAAAGAGTTAGTTATATAAAATAAAAATAATAATATTGATTTATTTCACAAAATAAATAAAATTTTGTTTTAGTTAAAAGTATAGAAATACACAAAAGCATAGAGTAGCTAAACACTTATATTAAAAATATAATTATCTTGATTAGTTTTTTCGTGTTGTCTCTAGGTTACGTAGAGAGAGGCGTAATTTTCATAAAAGACTAAAATAAGTAATAAATAAGGTGTTATTGTCGAAGAACAAAATAGCTAGTATTAGGAGAAAATGGATAAACAGAATAGAGATGAAGACAACAACAGTGAGGAGGTAGTATTCAATCTTCCCGAGATCTCAACACATAGTCATAGTGACCAAGAATATAACATGGGAGTTTTCATCAAAGAATTGCGAGGGGAAAAAAAATGATGACCATGCTCCAAGAATTCATGACAAATACAACTGAAAGGTTAAACCATTTGGAGAAAAATGTGGAATGCCATCAAAAACAGAGTATTATGACAAAAGCATCACCACATAATGACACTCAAGTAATCTGGCAGGATAAACATAAAACACAAGAACAAGATGATACTGATGTGAAATCCTTGATTGATGATGAAACAGGCAAAGCCACTCGCCATTTGGACTTGTCTATACAACATGACATGTGAGGAAGAGAAGAAAATTGGCAAATGAAGGATAGAGAGAAAACAAAGAATCTTCAGACTTTGAACCCAATCCAGACGCAACAAGGCAGTCAAATCTTTACTCCAATAATAATAAAACCTGTAACATCTCCTGTGGCAAAGTTTATCCACATACAATATATTAGAGGAGAACTGGGTGGGAACACTAGACACCACCTAGATAGCTTAAGGATGTTTTTCCAATTCCAGAATATGACTGGACAAGAAAAAGTGGCAATCTCCAGTCATCATTGGAAGGAATCAGTCAGAGACTGGTGGAACACATTGACTGAACAACTACTAACATTTAGTGAATATGAAAAAGCAGTGACGTCTCTGTATTGGAGTGCAAAGCGGCAAGAAGGTCTAATATATTCCATCATGCATGAAAAATATCCAGCTAACCATCATGAGACATATGCAGTTTTTCGTGAGGCAGGTGAATAGAATAAAAGTGCTAAATGCATTCAACTATCCGGAAATGCAAATAGTACGAATGATTAGGCACGACAGGCCATCATGGATAAAAAAAATAATGATAAGTAGTCAAGTGCAGGATATTCAAGAGATGACTCGTATACTGACAGATACTGACTATGGAAACTTAGGAGAATCAAATGACAGGGTCATGATGCAATCGAAAAATGCAAGGCATTACATACCACCGGATCACGGACAATACAGAAAATAAAAAAATAATATAACTTGTTAGATTAGGAACAATATGGGACCCAACATAGATATATGACATTGAATTATGGCTAGACAACAGATAGAACAGAAAATAAAGACTGTTAGTTAATTAAATAATGTGTGCAAATATTACAGCAAATTAAAGAGTTAGGCTTGAACTTACCTGGCACAATTTTTTATCTCTGACCTGAAGCAACTGCATTTTTTTTTTAACATTTTTTTTTCCTCACTAACTATTGGGAAATGAAGCAATGAATCCGGAAGTCCGGTCCATGCTTCACAGCCTTCTATAAATTTACCAATATTGTAAACCTGGGTTAAGTTTATATCCAAGTATCAACAGGATTTTGCATTAAATATAAAATTAACGTGTTTCATTTTGTACATTTAACGCTTATTAAATTTAGTTATTTACTTTAAAATATTTCTTTTAAAATAAAATTCTGTTTAAGATTAAATTGTTATTAAAATTTCCTTTTCAAAATTTATTAATAAAACATATATATACGGAAACGTATATATATGATTAAATGCAAAATTCTGTTGAACTAAAATGTTATTTTATTAAAAGAAATAATAAGATATTTTCTTTTAATTTTTGTTAAAATATGGTGTATGATTTTATTTTAAGATAAGCCTGCTAGCATTTCTAAAGGAATAACATTTGTTCAATTAGTTAGTCCATTCAAGGTAATTAAAGATGGCTTTTTTAATTAAATCAAATTCAAAGTTAAATGCAGAAATCGATAATAAGAAATGAAAGTTTATTTTTAGCAAAAAGTTACTTCAAAACAAAGGGGCATAGAGGGCTTATCAAGATCTAAAATCATAAGCAAAACAATAGAAGAGAATCTCCAGAAAGGTATAAAAGATGGGGAAAACAAAAGACTTGATTCTGGAGATTTTGCTTTTAAAATCATTGAGATTTTGTTCCTGAATTTATTGAGATTTTGCTTTTAAAACCGTTCTTATGCTTATTCATGCAGATCCTGTGCTTCGAATGATTCAGATTTTTGGCTTTCAAGACTGAATTATTATTCAGATTTTGCTTTTAAAATCATTCAGATTTTGTTCCTGAATTTATTCAGATTCTGTTCGTTAAATTATTCTATTTTGTGCTTGAAGATTTGTTCAGATCCTGTGCTTTGATAATTTGGCATTTTGTGCTTTAAGTGATCCTCCTAGATTGCTCTGAAAACAAATGCGGAAAACAACAGAGTCCTAGTTTTGCGGAATATTCCTGTTCAGAGTTGCAACATGCGACCTGTTAAAAGTTCTATCAATTTGGTGGACGTGATCATGTACAGCGGCTAGGCCCATCAGCTTTGCCTGCCGTCGGGGTCCTAATCCATCAAAATGCCATAACGTATCAAACCAATAGTAAACCTGAATTGTGAACTGTGTCTGTGCACCTCGCGTAAAATGCTGCAAATTTCAAATCCCTTTGTCCGGACAAATCCTAACATACGTAATCAAGTCACGGACATCGAGGGAACTGGATCAAAGGAACAAGGACTGGTAACTTTATATATCTCCTCATGAACTATTACTTTACCTTTTTATAAATACCTTTCGTTAATTGTTGCTTTAATTTATATTTATAATGTAACTGTTTTTCTCTTATTAGATTAATATCAGATTTATATTTATCTGTCGTTTGATCATCTATTTTATACTTAAATTTTTCCCTTCGCTATTCCTCATTTTAGTGTGTTATATAAATGCTTTCTTGTTTCATTGCGGTGTAAATTATTTTTCATTTAAAATATTTCCAATTTTAAATATCTGTAAATTAAATACTAGTTAAGTTTCCTTTTGTTTGCCAACTTGATCTCCTCGATAACGCTTACTTTGTTCGCTTTTAGTCCCATAGTTAAATATTGGTTATTTTTGGATGTCTTTTAATATTTTAAAATTGTTTATAAAGCACAAAGGAACTAGAAAATGCTTTATGAAAGAGTTATTTTAAATTTGCTTTATCGAGGGGACACGAGTTAATAATTTTATTTAAATTGAGAAAATAATACGTAGACCGCAAAATATTACGTAATTGCCATCCGCCTTGGTGTAAAACTATTTATCATTAATCAATCGGGGAATAGCGGAGATAATTAAAACATTTCTAATATTTTAAAATTACGTTTATTAAAATATATTATTTAAACTAAAAAAAGCTTAAGTCTTCTAATGTTATTTCAACATTTTATTAGCTCAACTTTTTATATTAGTTGTCCAATGATCCAAGCACGCACCAACACTCAACTCATGTTATATTATGTGCACATTTGACTTAGTTAATTCCGTAGGTATTCTAGTCCATTGTCTCTCCCTGATGCTAAAATGTGGGCCAGGGTTATAAAATAGTTTATGCGTGTCTCGGTTATGTTGTTGGTTCGTGATTAGACTCAAAAATAGACGAATAGGCAGAGGCCTTAGTATTCTTGATTTTTATATATCGCGTATGAGTGACCTCGAGATACTTTCGCCTAGTATTCAAACTGGGTTAAACCAATATACATCATTCGACCGGCACAATATATTGTTTTCATTTATTTTATTATCTTTAGACAGTGAATGATGGGAGGGTCTTAGAAAATAAAATCTTCATGATTTCAATGTAGTAAGGAGTTAATTAATATATATGCTAGATAATTAATCGCTAGTAATAACATGAAATATTATGTACATATTCATTTTTCTTTCTCATCTAAAATTAATATGTTTATTTTTTTTTTTGCTTAAAGATATCTATGATATGAGTATCTATCACTGGGATCGAAAGGGCTGGCAATTTTGAATTGCTAATATGATAGATCCTCATAAATGATATCTACAAACACATGAATTTTCTTAAAATATCTATTTTGTAAAAATTGTTAATATTTTGTTTATATATTATTTCAATCTTTTTATTAATGTTTTACATTATTTATATTATAAATAAATATTATGATGCTAGTTAAATTGATTAGGCCTTCTAATTATTGACTCAGCCTTTGCATTTATACACAAACCTAAACCACACATATGTATTGTAACGGTTAGTGAATACACAAATGTCCCGGTCCGAAAATACATCTGGATACATCTATCAACTTTATCAGCTGGTTCAACCACAACGTGTAATCAACTTACACCAAATCTATATGTGCTGGTACACCTATCTTTCATATCCTAAAGTTGATAGTGCCAGATGTAACAGTCCGGTCCATCCATGTATATGGGGGAAAGAGAGCAAGATCGCATCTAACTACTGTCGAGCCTAGGGTCTTCATGTAGGATGCTAGAGATAACAATGAAGTACCTGACTCATGATTACATCTATCTCTAATAGGCTAGCCTAATCATTATCTATCAAATCTACATATAATTTAAATCAGTTCATCTAACATCTCACCACTCTTTTTCAGAACCATTGCCTCAGATATTCGAACTCGGGAAGAATTCGCGTTTGACTCTCTTAACAGGGATGTACCTATGCAAACTGTTAATCAACAATTAAAATAACTCATCCTATCTATTAGTAAGAAATAACCTTTATTTAACAATTTTCTCTCATGCTTATCAAACAGTAATGCATGTGTGTGCATGTATAAAACACTGGTTACTGGAGTGAATGTAAATGCTGGATTGAATGTAAATGCTGGATCAACAAAACTACAGAGACCTTGTCAATTAACAAAACTTTATAATATTTATTTACAAAAAAACAAAACAAAATATATTCAAAACAAAACAAATTATCAATCACTGTAGAAAAGAAAATTAAAAAAATATATATTTATAAGTGCAACTAAATTATTTATATATATTCCCCTGTACTTATAGTTTTTATGTCTATGATGAGTATCTAACATTTTGTTAATTAAACAATTTAAAACTATTTACCCTTATTTCCCATGATAGACACCCATAATATAGACATCTATATATCCAAAATAATGAAAAAATCTATTAATAGAAGTGAGATTGCTAAATAAATTAAAAAATTTACATGAAACTCCAAATGCAATGTGCTGTTTTAAGTGTGGCAATTGATTAATCTAAAATAATCATCTTGCATATCTAGATATCAGGTAAAAAAAAATATAATAATAAGACAACACATGATATGATAGAAAAGAAAATTATAAAGAATATTAATTTAAAAGCGTTAATCATTTATTCATTATAAAGATCTTAAGAATACTATTAGTAAAACATATAATATAAATAGTCATGTCATGTTGTGGCATTGGTTATTTTAGTAACTTTAAAAGAGAAAAACTCTTACCGTTTAAATATTCTGATTGAGCACTCAATTTCATATTCATAGATGAAAATCAAGTATTTTGGCAGAAAAATTATCTAGATTTTATTAAAAACAAAAAGACTTTTCAACTCCCCCCCCCTACTCTCTTGATACTATCATATGTTGGACTGTTTCATGTTGAATTATCATTAGTACTTTCCAAATATAAGACCGAGATAATAATAAAAAAAAAATACAGATCTATACAAAAGAAAATAAAGCATAATTTTACAATAGTTAAAATAAGAATCATAGATCACATGACCCTATTCTCTTAAGCTTGTTAAGTTATAAACAATGAGGATTGCCAATTCCTCAACAAGCTTTGTTATAAATGCTTAGCCAGAGCCAGCATTTAAAATATCTCCGTCAGGAATCCTTCCAAACCCCTGACCATGATTTCATGCATTGGTACTCCTCAGAAAGGTGCCATGGTAGGTTCAGACACTAGATATAAATATACCAACCCAAAGCCAAGCACTTATCTAAAAGTTATCTATTGAGTGGAAAATCTGAAATTTTCAGACACCTACATGTCTTCAAACCCAGCTATCCAACTCAAATAGCTATATGGAACTGATAGATCTTCAGCCATACCATATATTAGTAGTCTTAGCAGTATAACATCGCATAAGACTTAAGGCAGAGACTATAAATAGTCAAAATAAGAGTCATAGATCACATAATTTTATTCTCTAAAGCTTGTTGAGGAATTGGCAATCCTCATTGTTTATAATTTTACAATATTTCAAGAATCGACATGATCAGGCACAATTCATCCTTACAGTCCTTCTTACATAAACAGTTCTTACGATTAATGCATTTTTTATTATAGACGTTGAAAATTCCTGACTGATTCTAAATAGCACATTATGAACTTATTTAAATTGGCAGTGGATGTTTTGTATTACTCCTCATGTAGTTTCCATCTTGTGTAGATCCAGCTTATCAGGCACTTAAATTGTAAACTGTTAAATATTAATTTTTACATGGCCATAGTGGAAAAATGCTCCACCTGAAGACAAATCTTTCTAGCCAAAGTATGTCATATTTTAACTATATACATAGGATTATATAAATATATATGTGGTTCGCATTTAGTAAAAATATATTTATATATAGAATACAGCTATTTACTGTTGGTAATATTGGCTATATAAACTTTTAAACTTAAAACTAAATAAACAGTTCTAATTTCTTTATTACTTTCTTTAAAAAAAAAATCATATTTTTTTTTTAATTTAAATTCATAAATTATTTTTAACTTATCTGTTTATTATTCAACTAAAATAAGAATGTTCTATTTGCTTCTTTAACTCTTTTTTTTTTGAATACCAAATAAATAGAAAACCATTAACATTTGTTGAGAGACGCTGTTTTAAAAAATGTCCATCTTGCAGAAAGATATTATTAAAATAATTGCTTCAATAAAACTTTCCTTTTCATACCAAACACAGAATAATAAAGAATGATTTTTAATTGTTTTCGTTTTTATACGGTTATTTCCATTATTTAAACCTAGCACATGCCTATAGTTGCATTTTTTAAATATTTTTTTATTATTGATTCATTTTAAAATAATAAAATAAATAATAAATTTACAATATTCATATTATTATCTCCCTCTCATATTCAGTTAGTTATTACAATTCTCGATTTATTTTTTATTGCTATAACTATTTTCTTGTCATCATATAAGACATTGTCTATATTTAATATAATCAACACAATACAATTATCAACATATATACACCTGGGTCTCTTTTTACGCGGACTTATTTAACACGATTTTGAAGTTATGCGATTCATGTTTCACCGGAAGTCGAACTAAAATAATGCGCTATTACTTTAAATAATAAATTTCGTGCACTTATGTTATATTGAAAGTAATAGCACATTATTGGAATTCGACTTTCATCTTAGTAATTTCAATACTTTCAGTGCTTTATAATAGTAAGATTTTATGCAATAATGAAATTAAAATCATGATTTCCACATTTTATGTATACACACATTAAATTTTACGAGATTATGATGTAAATTTGTTCAAACATTGTGCGTGTTAATTTTGCATTTTAAATCACATTCTGTTTTTGCTTTTTAAAAAAGAACGTAATCAATTACAGTATTACTCATTTAGTGTCCATAAGTTTATTTTTAAAAGGTGAGTAATAGAAGTGGGCACAATTAAATTTGACAATTAAAAATTAAAATCTGATTTTTAATTGTAATTACCAATTTAAAAATTACTTGGAGACTTGAAATTAATATGATGTGAAATTTGATTTTTAAACGGAATTGAAAATTAAAAAATTAAAGACAAAAATAAGAATTTAATTTTTAGTTGTTAGTTTCATAAACAATAAAATCATCATCTCAAAGATTAATTACTAATTACGTTGTCACCAGAAAACCATTGACACAACATGAGTGTGAAGTTGGCGCTAGTTGTATTTCCTCAGTTTGCAAACGAACGTGTTTTTCGCAAATAGCGATAATAATTAAAACGTGTATAAAAAATGTAAATTACTAAACTGTAAATTATGCATAAAAATATATTATTTTGAATAAAATTAAATATTATAGTTAAAAAGAGTTTGTCTTGTATCAATTTTTTTCAAATTTGAAATTTTTTATTAGTCATATTTTATTTCCTTATTTTTTTTTTTGCGCGAATTTTAAAGTAATTTTACGTTGGTGCTTTGCTTTTACGCGATTTTTGAAAAATCACAGACCGCATCCCCCCTTTTTCAATGTAAGTTACATCTATTTTTGCGCGATTTCGTTTGTGCGTGTTTTCTGAGGAACCTATCTATCGCGTAAAACGAGACCCAGGTGTATATATAAATTTGTACGATTTTTTATCAAGGTTTATATTTTTTTAAACACTAAAATTTTATTACTAATATATGTGTGTTTTTTTTTTACTGTAAATTACCCATCATTCCCAGTACTTAATATATAGTTAGTACACTGTTAAAGCTATTTAAACATTTATATTTTTTAAAAGTGTTCTAGCAAAACTTATTATTTATTTGATTTTTACATGCTAATTACAGAAAAAACAATCCAATATTTCAGGTGGCTAAGGTTTGTTGTGGCTGCGATCTTATACTAACCTCACAGTATACGCATATATAGCCTGCTATTAATGATTTTGATTTAGAAAAATGGTTCCACAAGAGGTATTTGGCTGTAGCAACTGAAATGTTCCCTGTTAAAAAACTCGAACGCAAATTCTTCCTGAGTTCGAATTATGAGGCAACAGTCCCAAAAGAGAGTGATGAGATCACAACAGATCTAAATGGCACCTAGATTTGGTATGAGACTTAAACTAGCATATTGTAGAGGGGTGCTATCATGGATCAAGTACTTCATCGCGTTGTCTCTAGCATTCTATGTGAAGACCCCAAGTCCGACCGTAGTTAGATGTGTTTTTCTCTTCCCGTGTAGTCGACCAGACCCTGTCATCTGGGGTAGCCAATAGTTAGGCATCGAATAATAGGTTTAACATCACATATAGTCTTAGTATGAGTTGTTTGACTCGTCATGGTCAGGTCAGCCTATTATTGGACTTAAATCATATATACATCTGCTCGTAACCACGCATCCCGCTATAATACATTAAATCGATTTTTATGAAAATTGACAAAATATATGTAATAATGACACATAATATTTCATTGAAATCTATTTTATTTTTCATTCTTTTCTGAGTATTAAATAAAGTACAATGAACTTTTTTCAATCTATCATATACGCAAGTATAATTTTTACTTAAGTAGTGCCCCCCCCCCCTTTTGGGCAAAAAAATCAGCACCATAAAAATGTTATTTTTTAATGGCTAGATCTTTTTTCAACTATCATTTTTTTCATATCTAATATCAACAAATTATACTTTCAATGCAATATTTCTGTATAGACAATTTGTTTTGTAATATAACATTTTTATTATTTTATTTTAAAAAATAAATAATAATCATAATTCATATAATTTAGACATAATTACTCCTTTTTTTTTTTTTTAATTTAAAAACAACTTCAATTCCAACCTTTTTTTCATTTTGATACTTATTCTTCAAAAGAAGTTTTTTTATCAGCAATATTTGTCTTTCTATTAATTAAGATTGTTTAAATTTTAAAGTTGCTTTATATTTTCAGAAATCAATTGAAGTGTAAAATCTGTCCAAAGAAAAATAAAAGTCAATTTATTTATAAAATTAAAATAACTAAATAATTTTTTTATAATAAATTAATGAATAGATAATTTAATTTTAAAAAAAGTTATCTAATTATTATAATTAATATTAATTCTATTTTTTTAATTACAAATAATTGTTGTGTTATTAAAATTATATACATTTGTATTTTATATACTCACACACTAGACATGTAATAAAATGTAAAATGTTTGGAATTAAGATATGTAAATTGTACATAAGACTAATAATTAAATTATATATTACATGCACAATATTTCAATGAATAATCAATCTCGTTTCCTTATCTGTTTCAAATAGGCTTCCGTTCTATATAGTGTTTATTTTCTTCAGCCTATTGAAAAATAGTAACTAGATAGTTCAATGTAATAAATCAATTTTTAATACCTGAATGAGTTCTTTATAATTTTGTCAAGTGTTGAATTTTCAGAGCTAAATTTAAGAGTGCACAAATATAATTAGCTTTTTAATTTTGCTTTTTAAATTTTAAATATTTTAGAAATATTTTATAACTAGCTTTTACAAATCTTTCACATAAATATTTTAACAATGCAAGTGTGTACATAAATGTATTGTAGCTTCATCATAGAAAGATAACCCATCTGCCTTCTATACCTTTGACTTGGATTCAAATCTGGAGAAATATAAATCTTGAAATTTTTTTCATACTCCAATTACATTTAGAATTTTTCTTTCAGATAGCTGGCCCATAGCCAAACAATTAATCATTTATTATTTGTTTCTAAGTAGAGAGGATTTGAACTCAGATTTTCAAGCATCCTTCAACTATCCACACTATCTCATACAACCGATATGATGAAAACTCAAATCCCATGCTGATGCTAATATTATTGCCATGCCCATGTTGACCTGAAGTCACTCTGACCCCTCATGTATAGGACCGTATCCATTTAAATACATATAAGAGGGATGGACAGGATACAAGCTTGATATGTAAATATTTGAAAACCAAGCACTCTTCACAAACCTGGGAGCTTAATTGTAAGTATAGAGGATTTGAACTCAGATTTTCAAGCACCCTTCTTATTGTTAATTAGAGAGAAAACCAAGAATGAAAACCATTCAAACCTCATCACCCAGCAATTAGAAAGCCTGATGAGTAATGCCTTCTCCTTCACTGTTCCACTATAAGAGACTATTGAAAAGTTCTTTATCTTGCAATGGCTATTTAAAGGCCATTTAAATTAATCTGCTACTGCTATTACTTGATGCAAAAACAAATATTAGAAGAGATAAGAACACAATAAAAAAATATAAATCCAATTTTTTTTTTCATTAGTAAACTTTTGTAAACAACATTAACAACAAATTTATATTTAATTAAAGCAATATTATACACTAATAGTTTTAAAATTTCTACAGTTTACAATTATTGTTAATACTGAATATTCATTCATATGACAAACAAAACTCCACAAAATCCTCATTTTACTTTTATGTTATGTAGTAGCAATTTTTTCCAATCTCACTACATTTATGCTGTCTAGTAGATAAGCTCTAGTAATTAGTAAGTGCTAGTTGTTATTACTTAATAAATCCTTACCTAATGTTGTCTTATCCAAATATTCCCAGACTAGATCTTTGAGATTTAATGTACTCTTTCTTGAGTAACTACTTTTTACTTTTTGTTATACTATCAAGATACAGGCTATAATAAAAAAATCTGTAAATTTTCTCAAACCAAGCCAATTTGATTGTATAGTTGTATAGATCTAAAACCAGTTCAGTTTCCATAAATTATAATGATCTCAATTTAATAGATTTTTTCAATTTGAGCTGGAAAATTGAGGTTATCATAATATAAAGAAATTGGTTGGATTAAAAAATGTACAGGTTTTTCAATTTGGGCTAGTAGTTTGATAACTGCTAGAAGAAAAGTGCATTAGATCCAAAAGGTTCAAGAAGATTATTCAAAAATCCAAAAATTCCTCATGGATGAAAGCCATAAACTAGAAACTAATTTAGGGATATTTGGATGGGACAACGCTAGATAAATACTTATTAAATATTATCATTTGACATCTATTGATTACTAAACTGTACAGTAGATGGCATACAAGTGGTGAGATTGAAAAAAATATTGAATATTCTATTTGTAATCTAAAAAAATTGGTAATCAGAAATACCTGTGATATAAGACTTTGAGGTTATTTGATCTTAAAATGCATTACTTAAAGTAGTTTTTAAATAAGATGATCTAGAATAAACAATAATGAGAGCAAAGATGTCAAAATAAGAAGTCTACTTAAAATAAAACAAACTATTTGTTTCATCCTATTACCCATATAAAAAAAACAAATGTGGAATGAAATTAATTAAGATTTTGCTGTCCACTGAGATATATCTTGTTCCATAACTTGCTTATATTTTAAATTGTTAAATTCAGATCAAATGGTGTTATACATATAATTTCAACCATAGATCACAACATCTTGAATACAATGTGTTACTCAATGCTTTAGAAAAAACATTCCACACATGTATTCTTTTAATTTTTTTTTTAACCTGTAAGCAAAATGCATGTGCAGTTATCAAGATGTTAATAGCTTAGGATTTCATTTAATAAACAATCTAAAGTTACACTTTAGTGAAATGTAAAGTTTCTGAAATTAAATAAAGTATTTTCAATTTTGTATGAAGCTGTTAAGATCTTTATATAATTTATTGTTTAAAAATTCAGCAAATTAAATTTACAGGATCTGATTTAAGTTTTTGTACATCTGGTCCAAGAAGCTGATACCAATTTTACAGACAAGGAACATAAATTACTATTAATAATGGCTCCTATCCACTTTAAATTAATAAATGCATGGAAATGTGATTCTTGAGCAATTGCTCCTCATAAAGATAAAAACATCTGAGTTTTGCATGCTTATAAAATGAAGTCTAACTTAAACATATTTAATTTCTATTCAAAATAGAAAATTCAACTAATCATTGGAGTGCTTCTTACTTATTTTCTTTATTTTCTTGCATACTAGATTGTTTCAGATATTTATATTTTTCTCATAGATACTATCATGGTCAATACTTTTCTAAACTTACTTCATTAATTCTTTTTATTTTAAAATGTAATGATCTTATATACCTTGCACTTGTTCTACATCCTTACACTATTCCCATATCATATTGCTTAATTCTCTTCATATTCAATCTTTTTAAATAGAAGGTTTGTTTTTTTCTAAGATCCTTCCAATGAAAACACTAATGCAAAATTCCGTTTTTTGTTTTTCAAAATTCAAGCATTATACTCTAAAAGAGTTTTTTTAAAAAAAAACATCAGTCAAGATCAAAAGGAACTTTTGTTTTGATAGAAAAAATTGATTTATCAAACTAATTTTCATCTTTGTTTATCAATTACAAAACTCATAGAAATACATGACACAAATTACTTTACTTTTTTTTTAAAAAATTATAAAATTAAATAAAATATGTATGTATATGTTGAATTATAAATTTCACAACTAAATTATTAAAAAATAATTATTATTTAAATTTTTTTCTTTTCAAAATTGCTCTTGAGTTATTCATCAATTTTGCATTATAATTTTTTTTCAAAATTTTATACCGAGGTAAAATTTCGTATATAAACTTTATTAACACCTTATACTCCTTTTCTTGCACTTTTTTTAATAACTTTTTATTATTGTTGTTACTTATAAATTCAATCATTTAGCAATCTTCTTCAGAGTTCAATTCATCATCTTAAGTAGATAAAAAATATAATTTTTCTTACTTAAAATGGTGAACTGAATTCTGAAGACTTCTTGACAGTTGAAATTGTAAAAAATAACAGTAATAAAAATACATTATAAAATTAAAAATGAATATTATTGCACATAAAAACAATGTGAAAATTTAATAGAGCACAACAAAAAGCAAACCTCATCTAAATTACCCATATCCATATTACTATAATTGGCATTAAGCAGAAAATATTTTCAAAAAGTCACCTGAAACTCATCAAAGCAAAGAAGCCAAGTTTCTGTACTAATTAATTCAGCTACTGGAATAATAGGATCAAATGGTTTTGGTTTGGTTGTTCCGGGTTCTCTAGGAATATTCTTCTTAATTTCATGAATTCCTGTCATTAAAAAGTGGTCAAGATTTAAATGTGGATAACAATATTTTAATTATTAAATCCATACAATTATATCTTACGATTGTGGACATCCAACATAAATTCATGAAAATGAACCCTCTGTTTTCGTCTAATATTACAATGTTCATGAAATAAATCCATTAGCATTGTCTTGCCACATCCTAAAAAATAAAATAGTATATAAAACTCTTATCTTAAAACAAATTTATTCAAACAAATATATAAATATTATACTAAAGTAAAAAAAAACCCACCACTCTTAACTACTTATTACAATTTTATTAATTATTTTAAAGCAAAATTAATATAACATATAGTATTTCAAAATTACATGTGCACACATTTTAAATATAAAGACATTCAAAAAAATAATGGTAATTTTTACTTTATAAACATGTGAATTAAAATAAATGCTTCTTTTGTATATTTCTATCAAGATTAAATATTATTTTAATCACATATATATATAAATGTTATTAAATTTTATTATAAATGAGATCATTCAGACATTATCTATCAGTTCATTATTTAACTAAAAACCCAAAATTGAGAATTATGATAAGACATACAGATTTCATCAGCTGTGCCAAGCTGCAACACAATATACAAATCACAATAGATTTGAATCTTGTTTATACAAAGCAAATATCATTGCTTTATTTTAAAATATAAAAATTTAAACACATATTATTTAATATGATACTCGTTATAGTTAACAAGCTTACATATAATAATATTCCAGATTGCTCTATACTATATTAATTATACTCCAGACACTCAATTGTTTTAAACATGTCTTAAGTGAGATCAAACTCAAAGATGAAAGAATATTCTTTTGCTGTTGTGAATGGTCAATGGAACACCAAATAAAAGTATTGATAGTCAGCAAACCATTTAATAAATATAAAAAGATGTAAATTAGGATAATGTTTGTTAGTTTTACTTCCATGAACTATTTCAACACAAAAAAGATTTATCATAGACTAACAATTGACAGAGATGGAAAAAAAAAGAATCCTGGAAAAGATTTTTAAATAAATACAGATATATCTTTAAAAACAAAGATCAGAATTTTTTAAACTATTGCAATTATCTATGGAGGTGAAAAAAAGCCAATGAAAATAAATAAAATAATAATGATGATGATGCTTTTGAACTGTGATGCTAGCAAAGATTTGAGAATTTGTTATTAACAAAAAAACATACAAGTGAATACTAAATAAAGTTAGATATAAATTATCAATTAATTAAAATAAAATTGCCCTATTCTGGCCATATCATGAGATGATCTAATTCAGTAGAAAAGTATATAAGACTTGGAAAGGATGATGGTGAAAAAGAATAATGATAATCAGCAATGAGATGAATGAAACCACCAAATATCACATGATCACATTCTTTATGCTTACACAAGTTGTTTTCACAGAGGCAAAACTTTCCATATAATAGCGCCACTCAGTGCAAGCCAGAGTAATCAAGGTTTGTGTATAAAATCCCTGTCTAGTACTTACTCATCCAATATCCCCAGACTAGTTTCTAACTTGTGGCTTTTATCAGTGAGTTCCGATCTATACAACTATACAAGCTAATGAGTTCAGCTTGAAAACATTACTGTGTTTTCATTTTGGACTCAAAGCTTTATAATTAGCTAAAAAAGTAAAAGGTGGTTGCTGGAGGGTTGGTTGCATTAGATCCTAAGATCTAGGTGCAGTGCTCTCAGATTCAAGGCTCCTCACTAATGAAAGTCACAAGCTAGAAACTACTCTGGGGATATTGGATTAGTAGGTATTAAGATAGGAATTTTATGCACAAACCTTCCTGCATCCATTGATTACTCTGGCTTGCACTGAGTGGCACTACTGTATGGAGAGTTTTGCCTCTGTGAAATGAATGAACTTCATCATTATAATAATATGTCTTTCAATCAGGACCATCAAACAAATGAATGTCATTTGGGGAAAATGTTATTCATATGATCACCAAAAACTGAGATTAACTTGATAACATCTACTAATAATAAAACATTTTAAACAAAAAGTGCTCCATGATAGCAAATGTTCATACATTACGAAGCAATAATTCAATGTCCTGAATTATACAACTTTGTTTCAATAATATATGTCATTTCCTGAGAACCATTTGTCAGAATGTTAAACTTTTTAATACAAAAACGTAACAATGACTGTTTCAATAAATTTCACACATTTTTCAATAAACTTAATTCCAAACTGCTTTCAGAAACCTACCTCAAACTAGATTATAAATATATATCAGTTCTTCTAAATGTCAAAAGGCTACCTAATAAAATTGAAAGATTTTTACAGATATAATATTTGTGTCTGTTTTCAAATTCTCCAACAAAATCTTAGCCATTGGTGATAATCTCAAATAACTAAGTCCTCTTATAAATTTCAGGCATTTATAAATATTCTGTAAATGTGATTTAATACATAAAAAAGTCAAACTGGTCATTTCAACATATGTAAAAAAATATGACGAAACTAAAGCTGTTGTTCAAAATGTATTAAAATTTAATCATAATATACTCTAGAAAAAATTATATATGGGAGTATTTCTATATATAGTAATACTGATAATCTTAATTAAAGCATCTCCATTACTCCAGGAAAGTAGGAAGTGTTATAGTCCTAAGGGCTCTGAGCCCATGTTTTTTTTTTTTTTAAATTAATAGCAAATCAGAATTATTTCTATAAATAATTTATATAAATAAAATAAGCAAACAAAAGAATTTACAAATTTTCTTTTTTGAGTGCATTCTTTAAAGCCTGAGAATGAAATATTGAATAATTTAAATCACTTAAAGTAATCAAACAATTTTTGTTAAAGATTAATATCCATATCAATGAACTGTATAAAGACCTATGTATAATAATCAAAAACCTAAATCACAATTCATGGCTACAAAAATTATATTCACAGTTTTAAAAAATAAAAACAAGAATAAATCTGAATGCAATGAACAATTAATATTTTTCATAAATTTATAGTCCAAATATCTTGACATTAGCATGCTTTTAATTATTGCAGCTATAAATTGCAGTAATGTTAAATAACACATGAAACAAGTATTCAGAAAATGTTGCATAGTAATTAAAGTATTTCTTTAGCATTCAAACAACTCAGATACTTCCCATTAGTTTTTCTCTACTAAAATGAAATTCTCCTTTTCTTAAGCTTAATGCTCTTATCAAAATATATGGTAAACTGCGCAATGATTATACAATCTTCAACAAGTGTGAAAACTGGATCAACACCAGTTTCTATCTTGCAAAAGATTGGCTAAATAGAAAAGTATTAAACTGTTCAACATGTGGAGATCACGATATTTAATGCCTCTACCAAACCTGAGACAACGAAAGGTTTTAAAAAAAAATGGATACATAATGAAAGAAAGTAATTTAAGGCTTTGACTGGTGGGTGGTTGCAATAGGGTGAAGTTTGTTTGCACAGGTAAAAATTTTTAAAAATTTGAAAATATATAAACAAAAAATAAATCGGTCTTACTTAATTTAAAAGGAGTAATTACGTTTTTTAAGTAGACAAAATACTTTTCAAATAAAAATGAATAATAATTATCACCATCATTTTCAAACATTTTTTATCCACTGCAGAATGAATATCTCTCTATGTTTAATTCAGTTTTTCCAATCTATAGCTATTCTTCATCACACCAATAAATTTTCTTATATCATCCATTATCTCATATGTGATCTCTTTCTAGAACTTTTACAATCGCTTGTAAACCTGTTTAAGAGTTCAACTATTCACCTATTGCCATCTCTTCTAGCAGTATGACCAATCCAGCTTCATTTCTGTCTCTTAATTTTTTCATACCTGTTTATTCTCTCAATCAAATATTTTGTTTTTGACCCCTTTTCATTATTTCCAATATACATCTCTCAGAATTTTGTTGAATGATTCTGAAATCTTTGCATTCCTCTTCTGTTAAGTGTCCACGTATCAAATCCATAAATAAAAAATGATAAAATACAACTATTCTAATCAAATACATAGACATATTTACTTTTAGCATTAAATTATTTATAACAAAAGCACTCTTTCCTAGTTTAATTCTATGATTAACTTCATTCATTAAGTTTTATTTGTATTAATAATCTAACTAAGTATTTGTAGTTGTTAACTTTTTCTAATCCATGCTTATCCATGTTTATTTTTTTATTTTGAGAAAATCCATTGAACATAACAGTAGTCTTTAGTATTTATCTTTAGCCCTATTTTCATACTTCAATCTCATAGCACTTGCAACATTTCATTTCCTTGAAACTCTGAAGCATTATTTACAAAAATGATCACATCAACTGCAAAATCTAGATTTAAATAGTCTCTATGTATTTTTATTTTCTTACTTGCTCATTTTAATCCTAAAATACTTCTTTTAAACTGTTATAAAAAATTATAGGAATATGGAAATCACCCTATAATATAATCTTACCGATGCCAATTTTCTTAGTATCATGACATACTCCTGTTGCATTTTGGTTAAGTATTCAGAATATGACCATACTTTAGATTTATATCTTAATAATCTAAAGCTGCAATCATTGTGAAAATACTTATAAACCAAATGCTTTTTCATAATCTTACATATCCAAAGTATAAGGACAAAATATCCATGGTCTTTTCTATAACTTCTCTCAATATATGGAAATGATCCACTATGCTAAAACTACTTTTAAATTCAGTTTGTTCTTTTAGTTCATATAAATCCAAAATTTGCTGGAAACAAATTGTAATTATCTTGGCAAAGACTTTTGTATACAACTAAAAGACTGATACCATCCATTAAATCTCAATATTATTACTGCTTTTTTTTCAATCCTCTAGTACATAATTATCAATTTAGACATTTGGTACATAGTTTTTGCCAACAATTTTTCTATTTCTTACCTGCTACTTTTAATATGAATAATAATTCCATTATCTCTTTGAGTTTTTTTGTTCTTCATAGATTTAATTGCATGTTAATATTGTTCTGGCAACTTAAAGATGTACAATTGTAGTGACTGTTTTATTTTTTATTACTATAGAATTCTTTATGGAAATCTATCATATATTTCTTAATGTCATCTTTTTTTTTAGTAATAGTTTCACATTTTCTCCTTACTGTTCAGACAAATGTTCTACAAATACTAAATGTTTTATACTTTTGAAATTTTTATTCACTTCTATAACTTCTATTATATCATTAGTATTTTTTTTTTGACACCATTTTACAAAACTCCAAATAGTCAAATTCTTCTCAACGATTCATTTTTAAATATTTTCATATTCTTTCTTTTCTTCATATATTATCTTGTTTCAATTGAAAATTTACTGGAAAATTGTTGATTTTTTAAAAAACTAGTTATCTTTGTTACAATTCTTAATAGAGTATCAATCAAGAGTTTATTATTAAATTCATTTAAGTTTGAACCATCTTCAAAGTTTATCAATATTTTAAAACAATTAGCAAGTTCTAATTTAAATACATTAGAGTCTTTCTAAAAGTTATGAATGTCAACTGTCAATACTATATTTTTAAATACTTTTCACTAACTCACTAGTTTTGCATTAATATGTATCATAAAGTTCGTTAATTGATAACCACTTTATATTGAATCTATTAAGAACATTACAATTCTGAAATACATATTTTCTGTTAATTAAAATATAATCCAATTCTGTTGTATCCTCATTTGGATGTTTTTATGTTCCATTTCCATTTAATTTTTTTTTTTTTTCAAAGAAAAAATTCATAATAAACATTTTTTTTCCTTTTTGTAAATTCCATAACTCTATGTCCATTCATTTCTATCACCAAGGACAAATTTACCCACAACACTTTTATCTATCAATTGTTTTCCAATTCTAGTATTAAAATTTTCCATGAACCATTGCAGGTCTTTACTATATTTTACATCGGAATTATATCATGATATAGAATCTAAACTTCAAATTATACCTTTCTCAGATCATCTGGTTTTGCTGATCTCCTTAAATATTAATTCTGGGTCACTGACTTTGTCATCTCATATGACAACTATTAGATTATTAAATAAAGTTAATACTCCTGAATGGATCTTTTCAGAAGCTTATATTCTTTTTCAGAAAATACAATTGCTTTCATTGTCACCATTATATGCATGGTCATCTTTTGTGGGAATATTAAGCTCATTAATTAATACTTTTACAAAGAAATCTAAGGGTTCAAATAAACTGCTTAAAGAACTTGATGATATTGGCAGTAGGATTACCTTATTATCATCGACGGCGTCTAATGTTAGTGAAATCATACATCTTAAAAAACAATATCATGACAAACAATTAATGCTTGCCAATTATATTGCTATAAAGAGGAAAAATATATATATTTACCTATGCAGCATAATTGGACTCGTAGTTATCTTCGATGGGCAATTGGTGCTACAAAACGTCCGACTCCCTCAATTATCTCAATATATGGTAATAATATTGGTGGGATCAATATGCTTAACAAAATTCATAGTTTTTTTAAAAGTAAACTTCAGAGTTATAGATTTGAAATAAGTGATATATAGAACAATATTAATGAAAATCATGATATTTCTGATGTGCAAATATTGCAGAAACTCCAATTATACCCAGAAAGTATATACCCTGGATTGCATGGCATTCCAAGGTTTATATTACTTCATCTTAGTAACTTTACAATATCCATACTTCGAAAAGTAATACATATCTTAGCAGATGATTTCCAGATCATTCCTGATCTCTACCCAATATCACTTGTACCTTTTATGAAAAAACATATAAACCCATCAAGCCTCTCCAATATCCGTCCAATTTCAATGATACCACTTCTAATTAAAACTACTGAATCTATCATTAAGGATAAGATTCAGCCACAGTTACTGTCTCATATCACAAAACACCAATTTGCTCGCAAGGGCTCTTCTATAATTGAGGCCATGCGGCATTTTATTCTACTGGGTGAACATGCGAGAAATAAAAGAAAATCCATGTCTATTGCTGTTCAATTAGAATTTGCTGCAGCATTTGATTCTGTTATACCATCTAAATTATTTAATCTTCTCAGATATTATGGGGTTCCAAATGTTTATATCAGGATTATTGGAAATCTTCTTTTAAATAGATCAATTCATATATCATTAGATGGTCATCTTACACCAGGATTTAAACCTCATCTATCTATTCCTCAAGGGTCACCTCTTAGTACATTATTCTTTATCACATATATAAATCCCTTGCTTAAGGAAATTGAAAATGAATTAACTAGGATATTTGTTTCAATACTTATGGAAAAGATTAATCAAATATCATATGTTAATGACATTACAGTATTTCTTCCATCTCAGAAGGACTTACAGAGTCTTTATAAAATTTTAGATAGATATGCTGTTAAATTTAATCTTAATATAAATTGCTCCAAATCTTCAGTTTGGAATATTAATAAAGTTTAATGTTGTTCCTTCAATATATACTGCCAAGCCACAAAACTAAAAAAAATTGTTAAATCTTTGACCATTATTTCTTTATCACTTCCTGGCAAGACTGCATTATTGAACATGATGATTTTTCCTCGAACTAATTATTATCTTCCAGTTATTAAGCCTACTATTTTTTTTCAGAAAAAAATCAATTCAATCTGCTACAAATTGTTTTGGAATGGAAAATGTGTAGCCATACGTTTATCTAAAGTACAAATGCCTACAGAATACAATGGTCTCAGACTTCATGCATTACATGTTTTTTATACACAAAAAGTAATAAGTTTTTTAAGTGCCATTTACCTTAATCTGCCGGAAAACACAACTTGGTTTACTTTTGAACCTACTGATATACCTCCACCAATTCCAAGTAATTGGATAAAAAATTTAAGGAAATACTTAGTCAAATTATTTCCTATTACAAGACATATATTAAAAAATAAAATAAAATACTGGGATGTCTATAAGCTTATATATAATAGTCAAGAAAAATTACCAATTCAATTAGAAATTTCTAATAAGTTATTTGTTAAAAAATCTAGACATTTGATTTTTGAACCCAAATATATAGATTTTATTTTAAAATATAACTTACCTCTTTGCCCACTAATCATTTTTTAGTTTGGAAAAGAGGCTTTCAAAAAATTAATCCGCTGTGTAATTTATATAAGTCTAATGATGAAACTTTACATTTTTTCTTTGATTGCCCATTTCTTCATCATCTCCGGGAAAATATAATTGAAAATGTTCCTCCAAATAGTACTAATGTTTTGTCACTCTTAAATGCATTTAAAAGTGGAGTTTTTTCAATCATTAGAATGGCTATTTTATTTTTTTTTTTCAATATGGATAACAAGATGCACGTTTGTGTTTAATCAAACAAATCTTAGCCCTTGGAAAGTTTATTTGAAAATTATGAACAAAATTAAATCTAGAGACAAGTTATTGGCTCCAGGGAAATTGTATGAAGAAACATGGTTACTTCATAATCTTACAGATATTAATTAATTGTTTTCATGTCTTTTCAGATTTATTTTATCAATGTATATTTAAATTCAATATTATCTTGTTATAAATAAATTATATTTTTTTAATAAAAAAAAATTTTAAATGTTGTTTCCTGTTATCAAAAACATTTTGTACATTTTTATAAAAATCCTTTACTTCTTCATCATAATAAGAACTTGTTGGGGATCTTCTATTAAATTAAATAATTAATCTTGCTATTCTCTCTGATATATCACTAATCTCCCCAATGTTCTTTTTCCATACAATGAATACTACATCCCTTATGTTTCCAATATTTGTGTTTTATAATAAAGTACATCACACTTTTCAAATCAATTGCCTCTTCACATTTTCTTCTAACTTCAGGGAATCCAGCAATATTGGATAGTTTTTCCAATTCATTTGAAAGTAATTTGCAACTGTAGTGGTTTAAATCCACAATCAGAATTTGTAGTATCCTCTGCTTTCAGCCACTAACCACTGCCTTAACTGAAGAATAATTTATACCGTTTTGGAAATAAGAACCATAATTTAATTCCGTCTATCACAACTATAAATGTCTAAAAAAAAAACATTATTATCCACATTCATCCTACCTTCAAAAAACTCATGTGATATTTCATTTAAGAACCATCAGGCAGCTAAGAAAAAAAACATGGTGTTTTTTGGTCTTAAACTCATAGGTAAAAATACAATAAATTTACCATATTTAGCTGATACATGTTGATGAGAAACCTATTCCACGTATTATAATATGAATAATCACATAGTAATAACAACTGCAATGATATAAATGTATGGACTGAAATGATATTATTTGATTTAAATGATACTAATTAACATTTTATCAAAATAATCAGTACAAAGAATTATGCAACAATGATTTTCATTATGGGGTTCATATGATTGTCTAACTCATTTAAATATGTTTTACTATCCTGGACTAACAGTAGTTAATCATCCTTACTTTAGATAACTTCAAATCCCTCATGTGCTTTTGAGTTATTATAATTTGAGCCCTGATTATATTGTGTTATCTGATAATTATACAAATTTGTGGAAAAATATGTAAAATTTGTTTAATTAAATAATATAAAATAATCAATCTTATAGAATATCAATCTTATAGAATATATGTAATATTTACTCCTCCACATAGGCTTTTCATCATTATCATTTATTTCCCTCAAGCATTATTCCTTAAACTTTGTTTGATTCAACCAACTATTATGCAGAATATTTTATTATTCATCCAAGCCAACTGATGGCTGGCAAAATTCACTTCTGATTGCCATTACCCTAATTTTTACTTCTTGCTATGAAAAGATACCTTTAAAACTGAATTAGTAATAGCAACAAAATAATTTGTTAAATCTTAATTACTAGCTAAATTTGGTACAACTCATAATTATATCAATGGCATAGAATTAATTAATTGTACACTTTTTAGATACTATTGCTCAATTATATCAACTTTTAGTAAATATTTATATCTCATACATCATAATCAATTCCAGAATAATTATCTCTATTAAATTTCCCCTATCAACTTGATATTGATATTTACAACTTTAATTCATGGAGAATGTTGTTTGGTGTTAAATTCACTAACTGTTCCACAAACGTATATGCAGATTAAATCATTGACATTTATTTTACTTATCCTATTATTCTTTCTTATAATTTGCCACTGAATGGTTTACAAATGCAGATAGCAAAAGCATAATGTCAAATAAATAAACTTCACAATGCAATTAATTTGATATAACTCAAAATAAAATGAAATATAATGTGGCTGAAAGATTAATAAAGATTTAAATCAACATAACAGCAATAATATTCCTAAAGATGAATTTTCTACTCTATCATTAACTTGACATAATCTGATATATCATAGCCAATTCAAATTTTCCATTCCAATATTTGTGATAATAAAAAAAAAATCTCTCTTAGTATACTAAATTTGCAGTATCCAAAATATTTTACTTCAACAAACTCTAAAACATATCATTATTAATTAATCATCATTATTCTTTAATTACACAAGGTGCTCTTCTTGGCATATTTTTACTTAACTTATATAAATACTAATATTATTCAATTAGAGAGAATTACTTTTCCAACAAGTTAAGCTCCCACATAAGTCAACTTATAATTAAAAGGTTTACTCTCTTAGCAAGTATTATTCTCTCAAATTATCATGATTCTTATACAAATTTCATATTCACATTTAAATTCATTAAGTCTTTATTTTAAATCCTAATAATCATCATCATTTAAGATCCATGAAAAGTGTATACATGAGAAACACTACCACACACATAATCGAATGACAAATTGTAAAACAAAGGAGGAATATCAATCATGCCAAATCAAGCAAATAAGTAAAAATAAATATTCTTAATTATTAATCAGTATTTATAAAAATAATAAATAAAATGTGCTCATATATAATTATTTGCAAGGTAAAGTATAATTAAATTATAAATTGCATTATTGCCATTTAAATAATTTTAAAAATATCCATTCAGATAATACAACATTGAATTTACACATATATGCACACATCTATAACATGCCTATTATAATTAATATTCATTATATTGGCTTCTTTTCTATCTCAATTTAGTTTTATATTTATTTTTATTAAACTGTTTTAAATAAAGTTTACAATTTTTATATCTCACTTCATAATATAAAAATTTTGATTTAATTGCTTTTAGTAAATTATTTTAAACTAAGACTATTCTATATTTTAATGCATAATAAAAAATTTCTGATCTGAAGTGAACCAAGTTTAAACCTTTGACATTTCAATTTCACCTTAAATTTAGTGTGTAATTTTATTTTTCTTATATTTCACTTTGAATAAGCATGTTTAAACAACCAAATTTCTATCAAATAATATTATCAATTTACTATTATAGGCCGTTAATATTTTCATTTAGTCTTAATTATTGTAGCTTTAAATATATTTATTTGTTTAAATTATCCCAAAATATGATTTCATACAACAGAACCTTAAATATCAATTAAAATCTAATAATATTCATTAATATAAAAAGAGTAAATTGTTTTCTTATTTAAAAAAAAGCAGTTGATTAAAAAACAATGTTTAATCTTATAGTTTTTTCTCTTAGTGCATATTTTAGACTCTTTGTTATAACGAAATTTAGTTTTTTTCTTAAAAATAATTTTGCAATTTTGAATTTATTATAGTGCAGTACAGATTTATTTCAATGAGTGGCAAGCAATTTTAAAATAATAATTAGAATTTCTTATTTCTTTTCAGACAGTTATTTAAATCTGATTTATTTTTAAGCTAGTAATTTGATATAATAAACACCTCCATACTTCCCCATTCTTTTTAAATTCATATAAATAAAGATATAATAAAAGACAAATGACCCCCAAGATGCATTTCGTGCTGAACCAGCACTCATCAGTTAGCCCAGGTCACTATCTTTTTACTTACAATTATATAATTTCTAAGCTTATTTTTAGATATTGGCCATCAGGTGAATCCCCAGATATTGGCAAGAATCATATACATAATGATAATTAATAAAAAAAGAAATCATGAGGAGCTCTATTTACAATGTGTAATGCTACAAGTTTGTCATTTTGACTAATTTATATTAGCAAACTTTTATATAACACCATTATGACTTCTTTATTTAACAATTATCATACATTCAGCATAATCTCATCCTCTGATTCAATCCTTCCCTTTTATATTAACCCACCAAAAACAGTTATTATATCAACAAATGCAGATGACTCACTCTGCATATTCTGTGATCTCCATAGGCAAGATTTATTTTGCTCCTGTGACTCAAACAATCATATTTCACAGCCATTTGCTTCTAAATTTTAGTTTCAGTCAATAGATGATCAGACAAAAAGACTGATTAGCTCACTTCGAAAAAATAATATTTTGACAATTTCTTTTAACTGTATTGAGCCATACTCAATTCATCTTAGCTTTTTTTTTTTTACAATTTGACATGAAAATACTTTTGGAGGTATTCCAATTGCTTATTATTTATTTAATTTTAATAAATAAAAATGAAGAAATTGGACATATTTATTTTTCCTTTTTTTTTAAATGTTGAAAATGTAACAATTTGAAAAAATTGACATGCAATAAGTTTTATTTTATATTAAATAAAATAAATAATTTATCACAATTCTTTTTTTTTTCTGAAAATAAATATAATAAAAATATGCTAAAGAATACATTTTTAAATAAATACATTACCGATGGTCATATGCATTCATACACAAAAAAGAAATACATATTAGGAGTTACATAGATTAAAAAAGTGAAATGCTAGAAGAGTTAGACTGGCTAAAAATCAATGTTGTGTATCAACTTTTTAAAAAACCTTAACCAAAAAAAAAAATCAATATATATTTGAAGAGTGACAAAGAAAAATATTAATTTGCATTTAAAAATTAACTGCTTTAATTCTTCTTTGCAATATTCTATAGTAATTTCTACTCTTATTTACATAAAACATGGCATAATAGATTATTTAAAGCAAAGACACATCATTGCTGATTGAAAAAACTATTAAAAAAATTGTTAGATCAATTTTGCCTGAAAATGGAAGCTCCTCATTGGCTATTGATCAACCATAATAATGAATTTAAATTAAGTGCTTTTATTATGCAAGGTAAATCTTTTATAAATCATTAATACACAATATAATATAATACAGAAATAATGATGATGTAGTAATTTAATGTGCAATTAACAGATTTAGAATGTAAAACTGTTATTGTTAATCACAAAAATTATAAAATAACTTTTTATGAAGATATGGCTGTCAAAATCTAGCTATACTTCCATTTAAAAGAAAATCAATCAAAGTTTTTTTCTTCATTAGAAAATGTCACGTTTTAAATTTGTATATATCACTTAAGAATTTTTTAATTTTTTTGCAAAGACCTATTTTGTATGTTATTATATCAATTAGTTTTTTTTATATGATAAAAATATGTAAAAAGGCCCTGGCTTTCAAAATTTTGTCATACTTTAAAAATTAATATAGTTATTGTCATAAATTTATAATAATTTGAATTTAATTAATCAGATAAATTGTGATTGATCAAGAGATATAAGGAGATTCTCTTTAGAAGCAAAATTCATCTAACAATATGTCTTTCATAATTTTTATAACTAGTGATGATTACTTTTATTTTAGAAATTCATTGTATATCACATTCATCACCATCGTTTCTATATTATATACAATGTACCCACAGAATTGCAGAAACTGAAATTGCAGTCAATGGTAGAAATATTTTTATTTTTAATGTAAATCCTTTATTAAAAATAATAGCATTAACTCCAATTCAGTAGTTGCATTTCTCATGAAAGCTATCATTGACTTTCTGATTATATATTAGATATGTTTATAAAATTAATTTCATTTTGCCAGCCAACTTACCAACACTTCCATAGAGATATAATCCAAGTGGGGCCTTTGTTTTTTTCCTTTCACCTAGAAGCTAAAATAAAATAACTGATTACTTTTTCCCTTATAATTACAAAGGAAGTTATTATAACAATAAATATGCTTTATTGTATAAATTATATTAGTCAATAACTTTAAAAATTACATTGTAGTATCAAATAACTATATATGTGCCCTCAATTATAACTTTATAATCATTATTTCTGTATTACTATAATATCACAGTTATAATAAATAGATATGGCAATTTATTTGTGTATATTAACAAGATTAAAGCCTATTAATAATTTTCCGGTTTACATAATGTATGATAAAGCAAGAGCAGCTCCCTACTTTAGTGCCATCTATGAGCTTGAATATTCAGTAATTACCAAAAAGTAATGCATTTAAATCATTGATAAAAGCAAAAATCAAAAGCCATATGGGATTGGAATTTTGAATGTACTACCATTTTGTAATCACAGATTACTTAAGTCTAGAATATAAATAAAATAATCGAATGACATGTTATTCAGAAGTTTACATAAAATCCATGCACCAAAAATAACAGAATTGTGCTATGATTCATAATCTTGAACTCCACCATTGCTTTATATCATACAGAATAGTAAAGAGCTGTTCTTATTTTAAAGTAAAAAGCTCAATAAAGTTTAAGATGTAGCTTTAAATAATTAATCCACTTCACATCATTCTATTTACAAGATATAATTATGTAGCAAGGATATTAGGTAGTAATGCTGATAAAATTCTCAGACTTATTGCTCAATAAGTAATCTACACTAAAGTCATTCAAAAGCTATTTTTGAATGGTTATGATACAGATAGTGCTGACTACTAAGATGGTAAATAACCAAAAAATGAGTCTGGGGATCTTGTGGCACTGCCATCTGGTGTCAAATGATGACAGTGTTTAAAAGAATGGCTCAAAAAAAAGTGGATAAAAGATGGATTAATAATTATTGTCAAATGCAGATTATATGAAAATATTATTCATTATTGGATAATCTCTAGTCTAATGAATGATTAATAAAAATTATTAATCTAAGTGATACTTTGTTTGGCAGCTTTAAATAACAAAACACACAATAAAACAAACTATCATTAACGATAATTAGTTATTATTTTCTGATGGTAACAACCTACAAATTGACCTCAAATAGAAAACTTAACAAATATACAATTATTGCTAAAAAAATAACAAAGCCCATGAAAAACTAATTTCTGTTGATCCAAAATTTCTGTAAAATTCACAATTAAGAAGAAAAAGTGAAAATAAATATTATACTAAGTATTTGAAATTAAACTATTGTGCTATAATAATCAAAAGAACTATAACTGAAGTATCAAGAGCCTTATAACATAGTGGCTGTATAGCTATCTGTCATGTATATGATGTGGGATTTGAATCCAGGCCCAATAAAAATAGGGATTTTTTTGTTTTTTTAAAATAGGAAACCTAGGGTTTTTCTTTTGACTAGACAATTTATAGCCAGTTCAACTAATTATCAGTGGCCAATATATAAATATCTAATTATTTTTAGGTAAAGGGAAAATAAGAGGGAATGAAACGTAAACCGTCATTAACCTTAAGACATCTAATCTGATAAATAATGATTCACTGTTTATTTTCGGGATGCTATGGAGAGGCCATTGATCTGCAATGAACTATTTAACGGTTAATTTATCAATTTATCTTTTATTCATTTTATTGTGGTGCAGAAAAAAATGATTACATTCCATATTTTCAAAAATAAAGCTAATCAGAAAAAAAAGGACTTACTACTCTGAACAAGCATGAGTCTGTGTCAAACTTGAGAGTTAAGAGCAAAAAAAAAAAAGTTATAATCATAATAGTAAACAATAATACTATTATTAATGAATAAGGACTGTTAATAAATTACCTTTTCAAATTTTAAAGGCATAACAAATTCAATATTAGGACTTGCAAAAATTATTTTACTATGATTCAGGAAAAAAAAACAACCTACAATTCATATTTTGAAGAATAAACCTCATTAGGAAAAATAAAACCAGAACTACAGTTACAATTCTTTGAAATCTGATAAAGGTACAATTTGTTGTGCCTATGTTAGTTTACAATTATTGAATTACATTCATAATGTTATTACTTCAGTGACTTAACATTTTGTAGGTAAAACAATATATGGGATGGAAAGTTAACAGATTACAAATAGATATTAAAAAGTAAAATAAGCAAGATATACTTTAAAAAGGCATTTATTTCTCTTCATAATTGTTAGCATTTATGTCTATCACTTTAATAATCCCCTGAAACCAATACTGTACAAATTTTTTGTCTATTCTTTAAGCTAGCTATATATCTGTTTTCTGCTTTCTTTATCATTGGTTGAAAACATTTCCACTTTATGTGATCAGAAAACCTTTTTCCTACAAAAAATAAACAATGGCAGTTAGTTGTTCTGTATAGTCTACTGAAACTAGCCATGTGCAACCCATTTTTAGCCTAAAATGCATTATTTTAACTGCTTTATCATCTATCACTACATTGTGTCAACTTATACTTTTAATTCCAGTGATGTAAATTTTCATTGATTTAATAAATGACTTTAACTTATATTCAACAAATTTACAATCATTTTTTTTTTATTTTACCAATTACTGGATTCATTTTTTATTTCATTTAAAAAGAAAAAGTATATGTTAAAAGTATTTAATTTAAATATTTTATTTGAGCAGGAAATATGCCTCATAGGCCATAAAATAATAAATTCACTTTAAGCATTATAATTTCACTCTGATAAAATTCTTCTTTGATATAGAAAAAAAATAATTTCTTTAAATCTGTAGGCCACAAAATTTGGTCAGTATGTTTTATTGATTCTCTTTCATTTGACAATGATCTCAAAATTAATCACCTTCCATCATTTAAAATTCTTCATTGTAGAATACCTCACAAGTCTTTTGGTTGATGTTTTTAAGGTATAGCATTTTTGTATATCATTTCACATCTGTCATATTTATTACCTGTTATGATCTGCTCAGTGATATTTATCAGAAAATCTACTCTTAATTAAGTTTTCTTTTTAATCCCATGAATTCCCTGAAAGTTTGGTTTATTCAAATTTGTTTCCATTTTCAACATCTTTGTAAATATTGTTAATATTAGTCGTTATCTTGTGCATAGTCTTTGGATTTCCTTTTCAGTTTTTCTTAAAAGATTTTTATTCTTTTTAATTTTTAGTTTCTCTTCTAATCAAAATTATTGTAGTATCTTCTAACATCCATATTGATTTTATGGGTTATGGAATCTTATTTAAACTTTTCTCAGATCCATCTTCAATTATTTATTCACTTCCATCCATACTCCATTTACCAATTATCATCAAAGATTCGATCAATTTTGAGATTACTTCTAAAAGCAACAGGTATACTTTATAGATTATATTTAGAATATTGGACAAGTTTGTAATTATTTTTCAATCTCACTTGAAATGTACCCGTAAGAAATTAATGATCTGCTTCATATCTATTCCAGGTCATATTATCACTATTAAAACCGAAGTCTTCCATAACCAAATGCTAAGAATATAATTGATTTGATTCCTATGAATTTATCTAATAATGATTAGTGTATACTCAATGTTCTGATTATTTACAAATATTTTGGCAATAAAAAAATCACTGCACTCACCAAAATGTAGACATCATTCTGCATCATTTCCTGTTCAGTGCTAATGTCAATTTCATTTTTTATATTTCCAACTTTGGCATTTGAAATCCAATCACTAAAAGCAGAAATTGTTTGAAAATGTCACTTTCTGCTTCCATCTGAATATACATTTGTCATTCTTCTTTATGAGTTGTTGAGGCATAGATTAGTGTTATAGTAATGTTTAATGAGTGTTCACCAAAACAATATAAACTGATCATTCTCAAGATTATTTTTGATAATAGTTCTTGCAATAACCTTCTTAACAATAAAAGACACAATATTTGTTTGTTGTTGTTGTCTATCTTCTCAATTATAATAAATACATTCTTCTAAACTAAAATCTGCAGAATACCTTACTTCAATAATTTTTAAGATATTCATGTGAAAGCAATTTGTTATCTACATTAAGCTTTCCTTGGTTTATATTTCAATATCCTTCATTATAATAATGATTTATTTGCAACTTTAGGTTTTCTCTCCCTGCATAGTGATATTAGCAACTAAATATTCAGGTAGCTTTATTTTAGTCATATTATATAATCTCATACAACTAGGACCTATCTGTGGCTCTGTTAACAATTAGCAGGCATGGAAAAGGTTGGATATTTCAACATCAACAGTCTCAAAAGTAATGAATATAACATCTATCAAAAACAAATGGATTGGAAATCAATGCTAACTGAAGATTAAGTGGCATTATAAAAGAAAAAAAAAATTACTGAAAAAGTTTACATATATAAACATTTCAACATCTACCAAAACAATCCATAAATGAGCTTCTTTTGAAGCAGAACTTTAATGGCTGAACTGCCATTTCAAAGCTATTGGTTTCTGAAGCGAATGATATAATGATGATGTATGATATCAAGAGCAAAATAATTAAGATTATGGATATCCCATTTGTGAAATATGGTGATGCTGTTATGATTTGGGCAATAATATCATAGAATCCACATGGTGCAATTACTATTCTGTATAATGCTTCATAGCTGCAAATTATTTGAATATTCTGCCAAAACTGTGTTCACTTCATTCTGTAAATAGTTTACAAATGACACAACTATTTTACAAAATAATAATGCTCCAATTTATTGATCTTCATGATAAATATAAAGAAAATATAATGCAATTCCTATGACTTCCTCAGTCAGAAGATTTAAATGTTATTAAGCCTCTGAAGTTAATTGCTGAACAACCAGTGACAGATCAATCTTCTTTGTAGATATAATTCAAAGATTGTGCAGATTCTCTCCACAATAATGTGATGTAATTTCACCTTACATTCAATGTAAAAAAACTGGCTTAGAATATTTATTCATACTTTTTAAATAATTGAGTATTTAGCTATTTGAAATTTTCTCAAATGCAGTGCTGCACTCATTGGCTCATTCTTAAGCAGACTGTAGAGAGACTGTTGGATCAATGTTCTGCTCTCATTCAGATTTTGATAGCAGCAATATCTGAGAATAAAAAAATTTCAATATACAGCAAATACACAATCAAATAACCAAAATCTATCCTTCATTTTTATCTTACATTTTTCCAAATATGAATAAGCTAAATTTGAAGTTCCAAGCTAAAAACTTAATAACATACAAATTATGAAGCTCTATAACCCTTAGAGACCTGAACGGCCATTTTGAATTCCCAGAAAAAATTACAGGACATACAATTTTAAATGAAATGTCTAATTTATTACAATAAATAACAAATATATATACATTTTTAGAAAGTGCAAATATGAAAGAATGTAATAAAGCTGATAAAGTAGTCATTACCACAAAAAAATAATAAAAAAAAAGGATATTTTTCACATTTTTAAAATTTTTATTTTTATATTGGTTCACAAACTATCAATTTTGAAATGTATAACCTAAAATTACAATTTCATAGACAGCTTCATCACATTCGTCATAAAATGCAGAAAAAAAATATATATAACATGACCTACCTGAGTTACAGTTTGTTGGAGTAATGTGGCAAAAGGTGACAATTTCAGTTTCGCTTTTTTACTAACCAGCCTATATGTTCCATTTTTGCAAGCAGTTGTTTTTCTAGGCCCTCTATGCGGGATATCTATTAGAAATGCAAGGTTTTAGTGTGGATCAAAAAAAAAAAACAGTAATAATTTTAGTAAAGTGTAAGTTATGGAGGTAAAAAATACTTACTATATTATTGGAATATCATGGGAGAAAGGCGAGCTAAATTATGCATTATTTCATAGGAGACCATAATAGCAAAGTATGCTTCAAAGTAATTAAAAACTTATCTACAATGAAATGAATAAAAACATAGTATGTGATGAAATAAATTAAAAATTTGTTTCTAAAATAAAATGAAAAAAAACATAGTAAATTCTAAGTTATGGGTGTAAAAAATAATTACTATATTATTGAAATATCATGAGGGTGAGTTAAATTATGCATTATTTCACAGGAGACCATAATAGCAAAGTATGTTTCAAAGTAATTAAAAACTTATCTACAATGAAATGAATAAAAACATAGTAAATTCTAAGTTATGAGTGTAAAAAATACTTACTATATTATTGGAATATCATGGGAGAAAGGGCGAGCTAAATTATGCATTATTTCATAGGAGACCATAATAGCAAAGTATGCTTCAAAGTAATTAAAAACTTATCTACAATGAAATGAATAAAAACATAGTATGTGATGAAATAAATTAAAAATTTGTTTCTAAAATAAAATGAATAAAAACATAGTAAATTCTAAGTTATGGGTGTAAATAATAATTACTATATAATTGAAATATCATGAGGATGAGCTAAATTATGCATTATTTCACAGGAGACCATAATAGCAAAGTATGTTTCAAAGTAATTAAAAACTTATCTACAATGAAATGAATAAAAACATAGTAAATTCTAAGTTATGAGTGTAAAAAATACTTACTATATTATTGGAATATCATGGGAGAAAGGGCGAGCTAAATTATGCATTATTTCATAGGAGACCATAATAGCAAAGTATGCTTCAAAGTAATTAAAAACTTATCTACAATGAAATGAATAAAAACATAGTATGTGATGAAATAAATTAAAAATTTGTTTCTAAAATAAAATGAATAAAAACATAGTAAATTCTAAGTTATGGGTGTAAATAATAATTACTATATAATTGAAATATCATGAGGATGAGCTAAATTATGCATTATTTCACAGGAGACCATAATAGCAAAGTATGTTTCAAAGTAATTAAAAACTTATCTACAATGAAATGAATAAAAACAGTAAATAAAATAAAATAAATAACCCAAAGGAATTACAAGCAATTATTATATATCAGTGGGAGATGATGATGATGACTGTTGATTCAGCCTTGGGAGGCATTGTAAATTATTTAGAATACCAAAAAATCGATCTCGGGTTATAACTCTAGCAAGTTAGCAAGTACCGGTTGATGCAAATATTCATTTTTAGACCAAATAAATTTTAGTTTTAGTATGCATGATATAGTACAAACATGAATAATCATACCAAAAAATGCATTCAACTCAGCGGGTGACAGACCAACCTACTTTGGTAATGCCTTCCATTCTGAAACATACCTATTGCTTTCAGTGCAAATATATAATTTTGTATAAAAAATAAATGAAATAGATCAGCTGCAAATATATAATTTTGTATAAAAAATAAATGAAATAGATCAGCTGCAAATATATAATTTTGTATAAAAAATAAATAAAATTAATCAGGAATTGAATACTCACGGCTAATGGTGAAATGTGACGAAACCTCAGAATCAAACACAAACAAAAAAGTCTTCGTCAGAATCAATCAAAATTACGTTCAGCGGCGAAAGAAGCCATTTGTGCGGCTATTTTGTTTATATGTTGATAAAATCTAGAAAGATAAAAAAAATTATAAAATTTTAACAACGTACTTTACAAAAATTGCTATAAAAAATCTAATTTTCATCGCACAGAAAAAAATTCTTACATGTGCTGAAAGATATTAAAATGGCGAAGAGAAAGAAAAAAGACCCATAACTGTGACGTATACGATTGGCGCGCTATTGCGGTCGGAACTGCAAACTTTTTTTTTTGAGGAAATTTGAGGTTGGCGGTCTCAAAGGGATAAAAAAAAATCCTTGGATAATTTCATTTAAAGAGAAAAACTTAAAAATAATGACATATCAAAGGTCAATACAAATGATATATCAGTTTATCTCAAGCTAAATAAAATATATCTTAAGCTAAAACTGAAATCATCCTTCAAAAAAGTTTCTTCTAATATTATCAAAAGAAATCTTTAAAAATTTCAAATAAAAATCTTGAATTTTTGTGTTTTATTACCCAAAAAAATATTAACAAGAATTTTTACTCTCGGATATATTGATAATCTTAAGTTTTGGAAACACTAGATACTAAAAATTATTCCAAAAATTATAAAATTTCCAAATATCACACAATAAGATGGATGTAAAAATATTAATAAGAAATGGAAGAAATTAACCTACAAGAATTTCCTCATGTAACAAATCGTTAAAAAAATTGATATAATATTTCACAAGTGAGGCATTGTAATTAATTTCACTTACCACTATTATCAAAATTAATAAGTACTTCACTCTTAGGCTCCTATAGAATGTATAGTTTCTTTGTCAAATTTTATACAAATTAAAAATTAATTGTACATTAAAACAAAGACTTTTAATGCTCTTACTTATAGCAAGAGCAATCCAGAAGAATCAAATTATATACATTGGTAGCTTTCAGATATTCTTTAAAAAAAAATGTATAAAATAAAAATAGTATATAAATATAGAGGAAGATGCACAACTTTTCATAAAGCTAATTTTAATTAATTTTAAATATTACTTTTATTTTAATTTTTGTTTCTCTTTCTCTGTGTTGTTACATTTATAATAAAAACATTTGGCAATATTTTAAAATACAAAATATATCACACTAATTGTGGTGGACAATTGCTTTAGACCTCTAACATCCCTGATGACACTAATTTGAATGTAATATACGAGATCAATATGTTTATTGTTTGCTATGTAATTGTCAGTATGGTTTAAAAAAAGGCATACATGCACCAAGGATGGCATGCAGAATGATTACACTCTGATTGAATTGAAATAATAAAAAATTATATTTTAATTACAACACACGTGCGACTCACATGTAAATGAAAGCCATAATTCAGTTTAATTTACTAATTATTTTGTGCAATAAATGTACATTTGATCCTTGCTATTTTCAATAAAGATAAGAGCTACGTGAGATGGAATTTTTTTTTTCCCAGGGAGGACTAATTTTGCTTGGATTTTTTTTTGTTTGACGGTCAATTGACCTTTGATACTCTTTTATGCAACTGCATGTTTATAATAAATATATATTCAGGCAGAATATTATATCGATTAATTCATTTGAAAAACTTCTATTCATATTTATATAATAATATATTTTAAATTTTGGCACACTTAATTGAATAAAAAAGTTTATGGTTAGTGATAATCGGATTAATGCGTGAACAAAGTGCACAAAGATATTAAGACTTGTTAAAAATCATTTGTGTAATTAAAATAAATTTCTCATAGAGAAAAATTCCAAATGTACATAGTGTTAAAGAAAAGAAGAATATATGAAAAACATCCACTTTTGAGTTGATTTTTTATATCACAAAAATGGGTTTTTATGAATGCTCGAAAAAATACTTGTTTTATTTGGTTAGTATCCATTAATCAGCTTTTTAAATTACACCACTGAAAGCTAAATGTGCTTTGCCTATTCTGAACCACTGCACATTAATCAGCAATTTTGTAAACAATGCACTTTTTTTTTAAACACCAACAAGGTGAATTTTCTCCATGACAAAGGAAATTTTCAGCCATCTTTCGAATGCAATATAATTTAACAAAGCATACTTTTCACATATGATCTTATATATTTTAAAATACTGAATGACTAATAATATAAGATATGGTTATAATGGACATCAAAAATATATAATATATATTTTTGAAGCCCATTATAATCAGGCCAATTTTGATATATAATAAAATTGGTAGACTCATTTCGGCACACAGAATAACATGATAACATAGATCCAACACATGACCACTAAAAGGATACCGACCTCTACTTTAAAATATTCTAAAGTTTAAATTTTCAGTTAGATAGCATTCGACATATCTCACATTTATATATATATATAGAAAGAAAAAGACAGAAAAAAAGAGACTAGAATATAGATAATAAGCCATATTACATAGTCTGATAAGTAAAAAAAAAAAAAGACTATAATACATATAAAGAGATTTAACATCACATAAGCAAATGCACATAGACATGTAGACAGACCAAAATCATAAAAACAAATTTTCATACAGACAAAAGGCTAAGCTAAAACACATTTTAAAAAAATTAAATATTAGAATAAAAATAAAATAAAAAATAATTAAATTAAAAAAGGTATAAAGATTTTTTATAGAAAGTAAGCAATTATGAAGGGAAAATGTTAAGCCCTTATATAGTGGAAAATAGCAGAATACATTTAAATGAGATTATCTACTAAAAATTTATGAACTTTGTTACCTTATCAAAAAAAGTAGGTACATAAGGACGATAATCTTGAAGTTGATCATGAAGTTTTTGAAACTCAATTATAATTTGTTCTTGAAAGGTATCTGCTAAAAGTTCTCCATTTTTAATTCTTTGGTGATAAATCTGAAGAATTTCTGAAATATATTCATATTTAAAAAGTGGTGAAAAAATGCCCAAGTTAGTAAGAAGTAAAAGTGTGTTTCTATAAAGGCTAGATGTGTATTACATGAGAAAATAAGTTTTATTATGTGCAATACTGAAAGAATCTAAACACAATAATAATTAATAAAAACTGATGTATTTTATTTTTGTTCATTTCAGGACTATTATATTTCAAATATACAGATATATAAAAATGAAATTGCAAATTTTTTTTGTGAATATAATACAAATTGTGTACTTTTAATATGTAACAATAAATTAGAAGATAGTATCAACAAAATCCTCAGATTAGTTTCTGCCTAGTGGCCTTCATCAGCGAAGAATATTAGATTGCACATATCTATCCATCAGCCCATTTTTATCCATTTCTATTATAAATAGTGACCTTAAAGTTTCAGCACTCTTTAAGATTGTGAAACCAAGCCAAAATTGATTGTTTAAGTCTGATATTAGATGAGCAATTATATATATTTAATGCCTCAATTAAATGTTATCTGTAAATACTTTTTGCCCATTAACAAAAGTAGTGTATATACCAAACATGTACTCATCCATGCTTCCATTTAACATCAGTAAAATCAGTAATCTACTTCATCAATTTTCTAGAATCATCTTTATGTGAGTAGTCAATAGATATCAGAAAATAATACTTTTAATGCTGGTGTTAGATATAACAAGGAAATTAATTTGATATTTGCAAATTATCAAAACTTCAACTAAAGATTAGTAAAACAATAACCCAACTATATCAGTACCAGTGAAGATAATTCAAGAAATCTTTTGAGTTCATTTCATACTCATTTTACTTTTTAAAATTTCTTATATTCTTTTTACTAATTTCTTTTCATAATTGTTTTCATATTTCTTCTATCAAGCTATTATCATAAATCAAATGTACACAACACTCTTTATATATTCAATGATAAATAAATAAAATTTGCACTCACAAAATATTTATTCATGTTCAGATGGATAATCTATATACATGGCAATTCCAGAAAAAGACACCAATACCCAAAGTAAATGCATCTCTGCCTAAGAGAAAATAAACATTAAATCCTGAAATGTGAGAACCTTCCTAAATCAAGTAAAATAATTAATGATTTCAATATATTAGTTGATTCTAAAAATTACTTAAAACTATAATTCATGAATTTCTTTTTAAATATTAAAATATAACAATATTTTTAAACCACTAAACATCACATGATCACCATTTCTTATGCTTGCTGATAGTTGTTATTAAAACAGGCAAAACTCTCCATACAGTAGTGCCAACCTCAGTGCAAGCCTGGATGCCAGAAGGCTTATGCATAAAATCTCTATCTAGTGCTTACAAGCCAGAAACTAGTCTGGAGATATTGGATGAGTAGGTACTAGATAGGGATTTTATGCACAAGTCTTCTGGCATCAATTGATTACTCTGGCCTGCACTGAGTGGCACTATTGTATGGAGAGTTTTGCCTGTTTTAATAACTACTTGTTAATGCAGAAATATCACTTCCTCTATGAAGATATTGATAATTAAGACCACCTAAAATGCTATTTGTGAATTTTTTTAAAAATTAAATCAAGCCTATGTTTTAACTTGCAAAATGTATTTACAATACATAAGACTATGCTGCATCTGAACATTTATGATTACTTTTCTATCTAAAATGCTATTACCATATTTAAAATGATATACATTCTGAATCATTCAACAAAAAATTGATGAAAATGTTTCTTCTATTCCTGACTGATATTTATATTTTATATCACAAATATCTATAAAGTGCATCTAATTTTTATGAAATAAATAAATTAATGTGCAAAAATAAACTCTACAAAATTATATATAAATAGATAATAAAAAAAATGCGTAAAGGAGCCATATTATAAAGCAAAGATCTCTCCAACAAATCTCTCTTAAAGAAACTATAGTGAAGAAAAAAATATAGCATTAGTAACAGGAATTTCATTTGCCTATGGTGAAATATAATAAGTTTTCCATTCTTGTTTTGCCACTTATCTAAGATTAACTAGATGCCCATTTATTCACCAATAACAAATACAAATATGCACTGTGCTAGACTTCTTGCATTTATATACCAATTATAGAACAAATGAAATACCATATACACCTTACATAAATACTTTTCAATGCAATTTAATATATATTTCTTCTTGCTTACAGTTTCAACTGTCCAGCAGTCATCATCAGAGCTACAATATGCAAATATATATAAACATACAATTAATACTTATCTATGCATACATACTATAAACAATATTCTATGTTATGAGTTTTCAATGATCCCTAAAATGATGTATCCATATTCGTTTTTAATTAATATGAATTTTCATCTTATTTTTAATCTTATTTTCTTTTTTATAACATAGGATAATGTTTATATTGTGTATAAATATGTTTACATAGATAAATATTAATTATATGGTTATATACATGAATATTGTAGCTCTGATGATGTCTGCTGGACAGTTGAAACTGTAAGCAGGGAGAAATAAATTATATCAAATTGCATTGAAAAGTGCTTATGTAAAGTGTATATGATACTTTATTTATATATATAAATCAATGCAGAATAGGATAATAAGTGGAAAGAAATTATAATTATAGAACAAATTACATCCAAATTAAGCAGTCAAAACATCTAATTTTAAAGCCATAATTTCTGTTTGTAAATTATAAATTTAAAACTAAGTAGCATGTTTGTCTGTTTTCTTAGACTTTATTACTGACCAATAGTTATATGATTAGCTAAGTTGGTTATAGATAGTTACCTGAAAAAGTTCAAATCTGATTGCAGCCTGAAAAACAATTTAAATGTTTTGCATAATCTGCATAGTCCAGATTACTATCCAGTTTTTACACAACAGGTGACATTACTACATCCTGAAGCCCTTCATATGAATTTGTATATATATATTAAATAAAGTAAATATATAACATGTATACTTAAATAAGTAATTAATCAATACACCTGTGAATTTGCAAATATTTGATTGTGTAAGCAATTTGAAAAAAAATCTCTCTATACAAGAATCAAGAAGTTTATTTTCAAAAAAAAAATCAAGAGCAAAAAGACAAAAACGTTTTTGCAGATTGGCTATTTGAACTATGGGGAGGATAACTCAGAGATTACTTCAAATCCAGACATTTGTTTTCTCTGAAATATCAAACTGTATTGATTTCCTATACGGTAAAAGCATTGATGATTGGGATAATACTTTCTAATCAAAAGTTAGTCATTATACCAAAATTGAGTACACACTGTATGTGAATGAAATCAAAATGTATCAATATTAATTCTGTTATTGATGAAAATCACAATAATTTCCTTTTAAATTTCTGTATTTAACTCTTATGGACATATTTCTATAAAATTAGAGTCCTAAATAAGATCTTATTAATACAACAAGACTGGATTTAGAGAGGCATCTCCTAGATAAAAAGCTATAAATTATAACTGGAAATCCCAAATTTTTATTTTTGGAACAATTTTAACAACACAAGATGTAAACTTGCTTTTTCAACTCAAAAAAAAAAAACAACGAAAAAAAAAAACAAAGTTACCATCAGGTTTTAATATTCTACAGTTAAAGTCATATGGTCAGACATATATATATTACAAAGTCTATTTTTATGCAGCTACCATTCTGAAACTGTTAAGAAAAGTGATAAATTTAATTTTATAATGAAAAAATAACAAATATACTAGTATTTAGAGAAATACTTTTACAATGAATATTATCAGTATATAATGTAATTGCACGTAGTGAATAAAACAGGAATTAAAAAGTAAATTAAAAATAGTATTAAATGTTAATTTAAACATAAAGGTATTGTATTTTTTATTTTGTTAAATGACAAATAAAAATACAATCTTGAATTGATATTAAATTATATTTAACTTGCAGTTAGTACACAAATATTAATCACTGAAAATAATTTATCTTATTTGAAAATCTAAAAATGTGCACATTTTTTTTAATTAAAAATAATTTCAAAGGTCAGGGCTGATTTTAGCATTAAGCAAGTTTAGACAAGTGCCAAGAGATGCTGAAATGTTATCAGTGATGACTTTTGTCTTTACCATTTACATTTCTGTATTTTAAATACAGTACAGTGGCTAGCGATTACACTCTCAAATATTAATAAATCAGGCAAAGCCTAGGAGAAACACATGAAATAACACTATATATGTTATGTATTATATTTATATATTTAACAAAAGGTCAATATGTGTTGTTACTGTCATCCCCATATAGTCAATATGAAAATATTTGCACTATCGTATTTGCTTGTCTGAGAACAAGAAGTTGTATTGTTAACCAATGATATCATCACCATTAGATGACATCCCTGTTGATAAACATTTGCAATAAATTCCACGAATCACATTATACATGATACAGTGAACAAAGCAATGGATTGTTTAAAAAATTATCTCTTTTAAAATTCAGTTTGTGCTATATTGGTTTAAATATATTTTTCTTTTTTAAACAGATATGTGAAAACGATGGGCTTTTCTTTGTCTAGGGACTCAAGTCATTTTCATACATTCAATGTCTAAATTTTGCATCAATTAGAGAATACTAATTCAATTATAGGGATTACTTTTATTTATGAAATTAAAATATATTGCTATTGTGAAAGAAAACACCCATCACTTTTTAGCAACATACTAGAATGCTTAAATACTAAACAAAATCGGTATAAGAATCCTCACCTTCTACAGAAAGTTCAAGCTTCCGAAGAATGATTAATGTTGATCAAAATGTAAAGAATACTTTTATCAAGAATTCTCAATACAATACTAACTAGTTTTAGATGGTTGCTCAGAATATTGAATTTCATATCTCAATTTTTTATTCAGTGATCACTAATTTGTATTAAGTTTTTAAAACTTTCAAATACAATTTATCTTTTTTCAAGCAATTATTATTTTGTAATATGTTTTGTTTTAATGTGCGAATTTCTTACGTATAGATAGAGATACATATTACTTTCAGATGCTTATATTTCATCCATTATATTGGTTACGTCTCACTCCTCCAGACAAGTAAACATCCATAAATACATTTTCGCATACGATTTCATTTTGAATGGAGCATTGCACTTGAGAATTCTTAGTTATACATATACTGTTATTTGTTCTGAAAATAAGTTAAGTTTTAATTTAATTTTTTTGAGGAGCAAGATACTTTAAACTATGTATTAGCTATTATTTAATTAACTAAAATATCCGGGTTAAAACTGACCTTCACCCCAAAGTTAAAAATACAATTCATTAGAATAGTAATCGCTGTACTTCATTTACCTTCGCCTGGGGTAACGGTGCTTGCTTTGCGTAAAATCTTTATATATATATTGGAGGATTTTTTTATTAGACAGCATGACAGCCGAAGTAAAGACATTGTTTTTTAAAAATAACGTTAATTCTACGACGTTACAAAATGTGCTGAGACATTCGACCTCTGGTGGATTTTCTGTTAATTTCTTATTTGTTATAAATGTCTTTTTTTTTCCTCATGTGTCATAGCATCAGCTGGGAAGCGAACCTGCTAACCCGGGACCACCAATGCTTGACTTTATAAATGTCTTTTGCTAAAAAAGTCGTGTTCTTATCTAACATTTGATATTATCTCACATAATTTTCAGTTAATTTATTATTTTCAACTACTATATTTTATTGAGCTAGTACTATTATCTAAAACTATTCTGATAAATATTTTTTTCTTTAATAATCCCAGCTGAAATGAGCAATTAAACATAGCGACATTTTCATTCTTACAATCAATCACAATACTGTATTTAGATGTCCGAATATCTCCCAAATTATACACTTCATCATTCTTGTAATTATTTTAAATCAAAAAATACATAATGCAAAGATTTATTCACAACTAGCTGTCTCGCATAGATTTCACCTCTGGCTAGGCAATCATTCTCCCGCTATTTTCAGCTTTATTATTTGACAATTTTTTACTTTAATAGTCACAACTGAAGAAAGCAATTAAACAGTGTGTTATTTTTACTCTTGCAATCACAATATTTTGAAGTCCAAATGTTTTCCAAAATATATACTTTTATCATTTTAGTTATTATTTTAAAACAAAGTATATATCATGCAAATATTGACTTATTAGCAACTAGTTGTCTTGCATAGACTTCACTTCCAGTGAGCCAGTCATTCTTCCGTTTTATAAATATAGAGAAGCGTTCTGGAAGATTAAGAATTATTTTTTGTTTGTTGTATTAAATAGAATATTTGATATATAAATTAAAATTGATTGCGCTATATTATTAAAATATTAATATCATCTATGTTCTTTATTAGTTTTACAATGCTTTTTATTACAACCTAATATGACGGTTCGATTGCCCCAGCAATCTTCTTCAAAAATAAAACAAACAATACAAATACATTAATATATAATTTTGCATTTTATATATATACATCTTATAATCATTATTTAATTATTACCTTTTTATATATTATACATTTCACTCTTTTTTATATTCTATATTTTATCAATTAATACTTCCTATAATCATATATATATATTATTTTTATTAATCTTTTAAATATTTATACTTTACATTATTATTCACTGTATTAACATTCAATATGTACATTTTTTTTTTAAATATTAAAATACAAATATGAAAAGTGAAGTAAATAGTATATCATAGAAATTCTCTTTTAAGCAAAAAAATAGTGTTAAATAAGTCTAGAAATGAATGTGTTAATTAAAATTACTGTATTTATAACTAACTACAGTTTATGTTTACAAGAGAAAAACAGAAAATTGATGTAGCAATTTATATACAGCTACAAATAAATATATCTGCTAAAAATTTAGTACTCCAGAGAACTGGAAATTAAAAAAGCAAAGTTTTAAAGAGAGGGATAAATAAGAAGGACTGACTGAGAACAACAAAGAGCAATTCAAAGATTCAAAAATCAGAATAAGTATTTGCATAAATCACTACAAAGTAATAGGGATTGATATTACAAGTAATCAGTAAAGTTTATGCTATATTGCACTTACACATTGTATATTACTCTATAAATAATCGCATGGTAATGGCCACAGGAAGGAATTTTCTATTAATTGAAAGGAGGCTTTTAGAGGCTTTAAAGGAAGTGTATAAAATCAATTCCTAATGTTCACTTACATACTCATTCAATTAAAAGTATTCTGTCCTATAGACAGGTCCAGAGAGTAGTCACATCATCAATTCATCCATTCCATTCTCTTCCTTGCCCATTTCTTCAATTCCACATAAGTCTTCCCATCGCTTATATCATCCAATAATGTCAATCTCTTCCATCCTTTCTTTTTATTTCAACTCACCATTACCTCCAAAACGTCTTTCATGAAACTATAATTTCTTCTTAATATATGTCCAATCCAGTTTCTCTTTCTGATATTCTCAGTCAATCTTCTTTTCTCATTTACTCTTTTCAAAACGTCTTCATTGTTATTATACTCATCCAACAGATTTTTCCATTCTAATCTATGTCCAAATCTCTAAGGTTTCTTATAATTTCTTAATTCTATAACTCATCATCCATGTCTCACAACCATACATTAATACACTCCACACATAACATTTAATTAATTGCTTTCGTAATTCTCTTTCCAAAGGTCCACAAAATATCTTTTTTCTCTTCACAAATGTCTCTTTTGCCAATGCTATCATTCTTTTAACTTCATCTTTATTTCTTCCATCTTCACTCAACCAACTACCCAAATATCTAAATCCCTTCACCTATTACTATCTAATTATTTATATGGTAAATGAACATGAATGAACTAACCACCAATACACATCAACATATAGTGAGCTTATTGGCATTTTACCACCAAATCCAAGACCAAAAAACACTATTCTTCTCAATTGCCTGATGAATTTGAATACTTTAACATTGCAGTTCAGCATTATTTAGCTAATTCTACCTAAATACAACCAAATCAGTGAAAAAATTCATTCAAAATATAGTATTGTACACCAGCATGTTCATTTCGCATTTTAAGCTTGGAAATACAGCTAGGATACAAATTTTTAAAAATTGATGAATTTGAATACTTTAACATTGCAGTTCAGTTTTATTTAGCTAATTCTACCTAAATATGACAAAATCAGCGAAAAAATTCATTCAAAATATAGTATTGTACACCAGCATGTTCATTTCGCGTTTTAAGCTTGGAAATACAGCTAGGATACAAATTGTTAAAAATTGATGAATTTGAATACTTTAACATTGCAGTTAAGGATTATTTAGCTTATTCTACCTAAATATGACAAAATCAGCTAATAAATTCAATGAAAATATAGTATTGTACACCAGCATGTTCATTTCGCGTTTTAATCTTGGAAATACAGCTAGGATACAATTTTTTAAAAATTGATGAATTTCAATACTTTAACATTGCAGTTCAGTATTATTTAGCTAATTCTACCTAAATATGACAAAATCAACGAAAAAATTCGTTCAAAGTATAGTATTGTACCCCAGCATGTTCCTTTCGCGTTTTAAGCTTAGAAATACAGCTAGGATACAATTTTTTAAAAATTGTTGAATTTGAATAGTTTAACATTGCAGTTCAGTATTATTTAGCTAATTCTACCTAAATATGAGAAAATCAGCGAAAAAATTCATTCAAAGTATAGTATTGTACCCCACAGCATGTTCCTGTCGCGTTTTAAGCTTAGAAATACAGAAAGGATACAATTTTTTAAATATTGTTGAATTTGAATAGTTTAACATTGCAGTTCAGTATTATTTAGCTAATTCTACCTAAATATGACAAAATCAGCGAAAAAATTGATTTAAAATATAATATTTTACACCAGCATGTTCATTTCGCGTTTTAAGTTTGAAATACAGCTAGGATACAAATTGTTAAAAATTGATGAATTTGAATACTTTAATATTGCAGTTCAGTTTTATTTAGCTAATTTCTCAAATATACTTTATTACAAAATATTGATACAATTATTGTGTAAAAGTACAATATGATAAGGTTACAATGTAAATATGATTAAAGAGTACACATGTATGTAAAATAAAAATGTTCAATTTACCTAACAGCAAATATCCTGCTGATGAACAGTTTTTTGTTACTCTGAAATATGGAAAAGTTTCCAAGTTTTCCCAAACATATATTATGTTGATAGTTTTCTATCTCTTTCTTTAAGTTTGCTTATTGTGCTTATAAACAGTCTGCTTTTATTTAGCTAATTCTATGTAAATATGACAAAATCAGCTGAAAAATTGATTTAAAATATAGTATTCTACACCAGTATGTTCATTTCGTGTTTTAAGCTTGTAAATACAGCTATGATACAAATGTTAAAAATTGATGAATTTGAATACTTTAACATTGCAGTTCAGTATTATTTAGCTAATTCTACCTAAATATGTCAAAATCAAAGAAAAAATGCAGTCAAATTGTAGTATTGTAAACCTGTAGGTGCATTTCGCGTTTTAAGCTTGGAAATACAGCTTAAATACAAATTGTTAAAAATTGATGAATTTGAATACTTTAAAATGCAGTTCAGCATTATTTAGCTTATTCTACCTAAATATGACAAAATCAGTGAAAAAATTCATTCAAAGTATAGTATTGTACCCCAGCATGTTCCTTTCGCGTTTTAAGCTTAGAAATACAGCTAGGATACAAATTTTTAAAAATTGTTGAATTTGAATAGTTTAACATTGCAGTTCAGTATTATTTAGCTAATTCTACCTAAATATGACAAAATCAGCGAGAAAAATTCATTTAAAATATTTTATTCTACACCAGCATGTTCATTTCGCATTTTAAGCTTGGAAATACAGCTAGGATACAAATTTTTAAAAATTGTTGAATTTGAATACTTTAACATTGCAGTTCAGTATTATATAGCTAATTCTACTTAAATATGACAAAATCAGCGAAAAAATTCATTCAAAATAAAGTATTGTACACCAGCATGTTCATTTCGCAATTTAAGCTTGGAAATACAGCTAGGATACAAATTGTTAAAAATTCATGAATTTGAATACTTTAACATTGCAGTTCAGTTTTATTTAGCTAATTCTACCTAAATATGACAAAATCAGCGAAAAAATTGATACAAAATATAGTATTCTACACCAGCATGTTCATTTCATGTTTTAAGCTTGGAAATACAGCTAGGATACAAATTGTTAAAAATTGATGAATTTGAATACTTTAACAATGCAGTTCAGTATTATTTAGCTAATTATACCTACATATGACAAAATCAGTGAAAAAATTGATTTGCATATAGTAATTTACACCAGCATGTTCATTTCAAGTTTTAAGCTTGGAAATACAGCTAGGATACAAATTTTAAAAAATTGTTGAATTTGAATACCTTAACATTGCAGTTCAGTATTATTTAGCTAATTCTACCTAAATATGACAAAATCAGCGAGAAAAATTGATTTAAAATATTTTATTCTACACCAGCATGTTCATTTCGCATCTTAAGCTTGGAAATACAGCTAGGATACAAATTGTTAAAAATAATTGAATTTGAAGAGTTTAACATTGCAGTTCAGTATTATTTAGCTAATTCTACCTAAATATGACAAATCAGTGAAAAAATTCATTCAAAATATAGTATTGTACACCAGCATGTTCATTTCGCGTTTTAAGCTTCGAAATACAGCTTGGATACAAATTGTTAAAAATTGATGAATTTCAATACTTTAACATTGCAGTTCAGTATTATTTAGCTAATTCTACTTAAATATGTCAAAATCAGAGAAAAAATGCAGTCAAAATGTAGTATTGTAAACCTGTATGTGCATTTCACGTTTTAAGCTGGGTAATACAGCTTAAATACAAATTGTTAAAAATTGATGAATTTAAATAGTTTAACAATGCAGTTCATTATTATTTAGCTAATTATACCTACATATGACAAAATCAGCGAAAAAATTGATTTAAAATATAGTATTTTACACCAGCATGTTCATTTCGCGTTTTAAGCTTTGAAATACAGCTAGGATACAAATTTTAAAAAATTGTTGAATTTGAATACCTTAACATTATAGTTCATTATTATTTAGCTAATTATACCTACATATGACAAAATCAGCGAAAAAATTGATTTAAAATATAGTATTTTACACCAGCATGTTCATTTCGCGTTTTAAGCTTTGAAATACAGCTAGGATACAAATTTTAAAAAATTGTTGAATTTGAATACCTTAACATTATAGTTCAGCAATATTTAGCTAATTCTATCTAAATATGTCAAAATCAGTGAAAAAATTCATCCAAAATATAGTATTGTACACCAGCATGTTCATTTCTCGTTTTAAGCTTGGAAATACAGCTTGGATACAAATTGTTAAAAATTGATGAATTTGAATGCTTTAACATTGCAGTTCAGTTTTATTAGCTAATTTCTCAAATATACTTTATTACAAAATATTGATACAATTATAGTGTGAAAGTACAATATGATAAGGTTACAATGTAAATATGATTAAAAAGTACTGATTTATGTAACATAAAAAAGTTCAACATTACCTAGCAGCAAATATCATGCTGATGAAAAGTTTTTTGTTACTCTGGAATATGGAAAAGTTTTCAAGTTTCGCCATACATATATTTTCTCGATAGTTTTCTATCTCTTTCTTTAAGTTTGCTTATTGTGATTATAAACAGTCTGCTTTCATTTAGCTTATTCTATGTAAATATGACAAAATCAGCGAAAAAATTGATTTAAAATATAGTATTCTACACCAGCATGTTCATTTCGCGTTTTAATCTTGGAAATACAGCTAGGATACAAATTGTTAAAAATTGATGAATTTGAATAGTTTAACATTGCAGTTCAGCATTATTTAGCTTACTCTACCTAAATATTACAAAATCAGTGAAAAACTTCATTGACAATATAGTATTGTGCACCAGCATGTTCATTCGCGTTTCAATCTTGGAGATACAGCTAGGATACAAATTTTTAAAAATTGATGAATTTGAATACTATAACATTGCAGTTCAGTTTAATTTACCTAATTCTACCTAAATATGACAAAATCAGTGAAAAAGTTCATTCAAATTATAGTATTGTACTCCAGCATGTTCCTTGCGCATTTTAAGCTTAGAAATACAGCTAGCATACAAATTTTTAAAAATTGTTGAATTTGAATAGCTTAACATTGCAGTTTAGTATTATTTAGCTAATTATACCTAAATATGACAAAATCAGTGTAAAAATTGATTTAAAATATAGTATTCTACACCAGAATGTTCATTTCGCATTTTAAGCTTGGAAATACAGCTAGGATACAAACTTTTAAAAATTGATGAATTTGAATACTTTAACATTGTAGTTCAGTATTATTTAGCTAATTCTACCTAAATATGACAAAATCAGTGAAAAAATTTATTCAAAATATAGTATTGTACACCAGCATGTTCATTTCATGTTTTAAGCTTGGAAATACAGCTAGGAAACAAATTTTAAAAAATTGTTGAATTTGAATACCTTAACATTTCAGTTCAGCATTATTTTTTATCTAATTCTACCTAAATATGACAAAATCAGTGAGAAAAATTGATTTCAAATATTTTATTCTACACCAACATGTTCATTTCGCATTTTAAGCTTGTAAATACAGGTAGGATACAAATTGTTAAAAATTGTTGAATTTGAATAGTTTAACATTGCAGTTCAGTATTATTTAGCTAATGTTTCAAAAGAATTTATTAATACAAACAAACAAATTTACAACATGAAGAATTTAAAAGTCTACATAGAATATTGCAGCATTGTTGTTTGAGGAAGTTGATGAAATATTATCAGGGAAATTACCCAATGACCATGTTTCATGATGTAATTGTTCTTGAGTAAAAAGTCTATCTCTGTTTTTTATATTATTAATAATAGAGATGAAAATATTTTTAATTTGACTTCCAGTGTTTTGAAAAATAATCTTACATCTTGTAAGCCACACAGCAAATAAAAGAAATATTGCCATCCTAATGAGAGAGAATGTTCCATTTTTGATAGCTTTATTAATAGACAGTACAATTTTATTATTATCCGGAATGCACCCAATTATAAATAGTCTCAGTTTTGTAAGAAGGAGCATTTCAAAAAAAATATGTTGCAAAGTTTCATCATCTTTAAAACAAAGGCGACAATGAGGACCAATTTTCCTGAGTCCTCTTTTCCATACTAAAAAATAACTTGTAGGTAGGGAGAAAAGATTAAACTTTAAAATGAAGTCCATATGTTTTGATTCAAGATTCCATCGTTTACATTTATTAATTAGTAATTTATTATTCATATTCAAAAAGGTTTTAGGAATAGTTTGATTGTTGTTGATCAAATTATAAATTTCCTAATAAGACTTTTTATTTTCCAACGTTTGTGGAAAGAAATCAAGTAAACGTGAAATATAATTCTTCATTTGTAAAATCCACTCTCCATGAAACAGAGGTGGAGTGTCAGTTGGTTCAAAAGGAAGACTTTTATTTCCAATAAACTAATATGAATTGATCTTAGGACAGCAAGGGCTCTCTGTACGTAAAACACAGAAGTAGAATGAAGACTGAGTCCATTCTTTTCTTTTGGAGTTTGTAGTTTTTTTAAACTAAAGGCAACACATTTTACTCTCCATAAAATTATAAAACAAATAGAATTAATGCTATTTTGAAACGACTTAGTAGGTTGAATAAATGGTAAAAAATATAAAATCTTTGGGAAAATTAACATGTTAAGTAGTGAAATTTTTCCAGGAAGAGATAAAGAAATGGCAGATAATGATTTTGTTAGATCTTTCAATTTCTCTAAAACTGAATTTTGAATCTCTCTCCTCATAGCACTTTTTGACAAAGTGATTGGAAAACCTAGTAACTTTTGAGGTTTTGATGTAAATTGAGATGGAAATATAGATCCAGTATTAATCTTTCATGATGATGATTTGGAGAGATTCAAATGCAGATTGAATTTAATTGAATAATTATCTAAAATTTGTTGTAGAGCTAAAAGATGTTTTGCAGATGGAAGAAATACAGTAACATCATCAACATATGAGATATGGTGTATTTCTTCATTGAGGGCAGGCACAAAAATACCTGGTAATTTCCTTTCAATTTCAATTAAAAGCGGATTAATATATGTGATAAAGCAGAGAGTACTAAGAGGAGAGCCTTGCGGAATAGACAAATGAGGTCTAAAACCATGACCAAGTCTACCATCTAAAGAAGTAAACATGCATCGGTTTAAAAATAAATTGGCAATGATTTTAATATAAACTAGTGGGACAGAATATTCTAATAGTAAATTGAAAAGTGTGGAAGGAACAACTGAGTCAAATGCTGATGCAAAGTCAATTTGCACCACAACAGGTAAAGATTTTCTATGTGTCCTAACATGCTCTAGCAGGAGAATAACACGACGTATAGCTTCACTTGTTGAAGATCCTTTTTTTGCATATTGATGTACTGAAATGTGAGAGTACAACTGATCCTGAATTTTATCTTTAACGATTGATTCAATAGATTTAATAAGCAGAGGTGTCATTGAAATTGGACGAATATTATCAAGTGTTGATGGAGTAATCTTTTTTTAATGAAGGGAACCAGAGCAATTGGATATAAATCTGGAATAAATTGAAAATCTCCTGCTAGAACATCTATAAGTTTGTGAAGTATAGGAACAGTAAAATAACTAAGATGCATGAGAACAAATTTAGGAATCCCATGTAAACCAGGATGAATACTTTCAGGGTATGTAGTCAAACGTTGAATAATAGTATTTTCTGTGATGTTATGTTGCTCTAATGAAGCAGATGTATTCCAAAAATTGCCAATATCAAAATGATGATCTTGAAGTTTATTCCTAAAAAAATCATCAATTTTATCAAGCATAAAAGGACCACCATAATTAACGTTATTTACTGAAATCATGGTAGGAGTTGGCCACTTTGATCCACCAATGGCCCATGTGATATAGCTTCAAGTCCAGTTATGTTGACCAGTGATAAAAATTTTAGCTTTCTTTATTGCAATATATTGTGGAAGCACTCTCTGCTTATCATGATATTGAGTTTTGAGATTAAGAATATCATTAATATCACCATGCGTCCAAGAAGGATGACTGATTTTAATGGCAATATCATCTAGCTCTCTAAGAAGACAATTAGGTCCCTTAGTTCTCTTAGTAATCGTATTAATCAGAGAACTAAGGATACCCACAAGGGCAGACCATGCATGAAAAGGAGATAAGGAAAGAATGTTTATTTTCCGAAATAGAATATACGCTTCTGAAAAGATCCATTCTGGTGTGTCTGCTTTATTAAGTAAGCGAATTGTCCTGAGTGAGTGAGGTAATAAAAATCCTGAAGCAGTAATATTTAATGAAATTAATAGAGCAAGATGGTCTGAAAATGGAACAAATTGTAATTTAGCTTCTAGATCATGATGCTCTTCCGATCTATAGTAAAATAAATCAATGAGAGATTTATACTGACGATTGTAGAATGAAAAGGAATTTTGAGGAAAAAATCCTTCCCCACACAAAAACAATCTATTAAGTAAAGGAAGATATTTATAATTGAATTTATTATAATCATGTTAAAATCTCCAAAACAAATTGCTGGAGAAGAAACATTAGTAAGCAATGCATTAATTTTATTAATGTTGGACAAAACAATATTTTTGTCATTAGGAATATACATATAAATTATGATTATTTGCATATTTTCAATTTCAAGATCTAGAATTAAAAGTTCTTTATTTAAGTAAAGAGTTTTACAATGATTGAAAGCAAATTTTTTGTTTATTAAAAAAGCTACACCTGCGGATGGAGAAGTAGAGAATGAATATTGAAAAATACCATATTTTTCCATAACTTGCTCAATTCTATAATCAGAGTTAATATGAAGTTTTGTCTCAGACAGACACACCAGATGAAAATTATTATTATCAATCCATTTTTTAATTGCAAAAACTTTGCCAAGAGAATTGAGACCCTTGACATTTATGCCTGCAATATTGAATATCATTAATTATATAATATCCTTGACCAATTCCACTTCTTCAGCCCAGTTTAGTGAATCTGACAATTGATTATCTGTCCATTTACTGAAAATAGTCGAATGCTCTGATTGAGTAGGCAATGCTACAGATGTTTCAGAATCATTAACAAAACTTTTAGCTGAACTAATAACATCTGTGTTAAAATGAGTTGAATCCGAAACAAATTTTAAATCCTTTTCAGATAAACGAGACCGTTTATTCTCTTTTCTTCTTCTTGAGGTAAACGATGGCACAATTGTAATATTATTCGAAGCCAATGTTAAAGCATCATCAGATGAAGAATTATCTTCATCCTTCTGTAAATTTGAAGAATTTAATGTTTTTCTCTTAATCTTACCTATACCTAATTTCTCATATCCTAAATTGGTAAGATTATCAGATTTCTTTGGAATTTTATCAGAAATATTATCAGTAGATAATGATTTAATCATTTTATTTTGAGAACATATAGGCAAAGTATCCAGGGTGGTAGTAATTGATGTAGAAATATTTTGCTGTATATTATCTTCAATTTGTTTTTGAAGTAAAATATTATCTTGAGAATCTTTATTATTAATTAGATTATCATTACAAACTACACTGGTATTGTTACATTGAGTTGATTCTCCTACTTCTATATTATTGCTTTGAAACAAAGAATTTGAAACAGATAATAAAGAAGTACATTTATGATATCTACTGTTCTTCTTATTACAGAGATTGCATATTTTATTCGGACATGTTTTAACTAGATGAGATCTGTCCTTACAAATAAAACACTGTGGTTTAATACCACGGAATGACAAGAATAAAGTGCACCTATTTTCATCCAAAAAGGAAGGAATATCAGTTAATAAGATGCCATCATTCAATTTAAAAGTAAAAGATGCAGTATTAGACATTAGTTCCAATCCCACATATTTTTCGGGAATAAATTTGAAACTTGTAACTGTTCCATACTTATTTAACTTTTCTTGCAAATCAGATTGACAAAAATTGCGAAGACAGTTATGGACTAACCCTTGCGCATTTTTTGGCCGATTCATATCAACTTTTATTAAATATTTATTGTTAAGAAAAAATTGATTTCTTCTAAATATCTCCTTTTGAATAATATTATGAAATTCCACTATTAGATAACGTCTATTCGGGTGATGAAAAATACACTTGATAGCTGATTCTAGTTGTAACTCTTTAATAAGTTTAAAAAATTCTTCTACTGGAAACGAGAAAAGGTTACAATTTTTATTTGTGGTTGTGAGTACAAGAGAATATTCATTAATATAATTAAAGAAAGAATTGTAAAGAGCAGTTGGAATTCTCGAATTAAAATTTAAACTAGTGATGTTATAATCATCATAATCAAGATTAAAATTATCTTGAGTTAAATTAACCTGTTCTGTATTTGAAATACAATTATCTAAACTAGATATATCATTTATTTGTTGATCAATAAAATCATCAAGGTTATATTGAGTAGAACTAATAGTACTGCTTATCTTATTATATTCAATTGCATTTTTTTTCACCACTGTAGCATAAGATTGCTTGCCAGATGCCTGTGAATTTGTATATGAAAAATTGGGTTCATCTAAATCAGAGTAGCTTTGCCTTCCTTGTAATTTCTTTGTATCCAAATTCACAATATTATCTTTAAAATTATGAGTATTTTTAAATGTAACGTTAGATTGAGATGACTGTAGATTACACGTTGATTGTGACTGTAGATTATCAAGTGTTGTTGAAGAAAAATCGTTTACTTTTAAAGAATTAGATTTTTTCCCTTTATTTTTATAAGACACGTTAACGTCTAGACAATCGCTCTTCTCAATATTTATAGTATTAACAGTCGGAGATTTTTTTGAAGTGAAATTTAAACTATAATTATCTTCATTAATAGATCCTTTTTTAGTTTCTTTAACACTCGTAATAGTATCAATAATTTTTTTATCAGGAAAAGTTACACAACTTAAATCCGTATTAGTATTAATAAACGGAATTGTTGAATTTTCAAAGACGCTATTCTGTTTACTATTAACGTTAAACGTTTTTTTACAAAAACGTTTTTTATAATTCGATTTTGAAGCTTTGGGAGATAAAATTAAATCGTCTTCACTATTTTTAAACAAGAAATGTTCATCAGAATCAATATCACTGTCTTTATTTTTACTTTTATTTGCTTTTAAACTCGACTTTGCTGATACATGCATAACATCATTAGAATCAGAATTCATTTTAGAATTCATAACGTGTATTCTATACCTCCAGATAGTATAACTACAGGAGAAATCAATATAAAAAAACGATGTAAATGTTAATAAACACTTACCTTAAATGTTTTTATACTTTTAAGCAATAAATATTTTTTTGAAAATACAGAAATAAATTGTATAAAAACTAGCGATGTACTAGTAAATTTATACAGTTGCGCCATCTACAGTGAAAAAATTTATTAAAAATATATTACTGTATACCAGCATGTTCATAGCGCGTTTTAAGCTTGGAAATACAGCCTGGATACAAATTTTTAAAAATTGATGAATTTGAATACTTTAACATTGCAGTTCAGTATAATTTAGCTAATTCTACCTAAATATGACAAAATCAGCGAAAAAATTCATTCAAAATATAGTATTGTACACCAGCATGTTCATAGCGCGTTTTAAGCTTGGAAATACAGCCAGGATACAAATTTTTAAAAATTGATGAATTTGAATACTTTAACATTGCAGTTCAGTATTATTTAGCTAATTCTACCTAAATATGACAAAATCAGCGAAAAAATTCATTCAAAATATAGTATTTTACACCAGCATGTTCATTTCGCGTTTTAAGCTTGGAAATACAGCTAGGATACAAATTTTTAAAAATTGATGAATTTGAATACTTTAACATTGCAGTTCAGTATTATTTAGCTAATTCTACCTAAATATGACAAAATCAGCGAAAAAATTCATTCAAAATATAGTATTGTACACCAGCATGTTCATTTCGCGTTTTAAGCTTGGAAATACAGCTAGGATACAAATTTTTAAAAATTGATGAATTTGAATACTTTAACATTGCAGTTCAGTATTATTTAGCTAATTCTACCTAAATATGACAAAATCAGCGAAAAAATTCATTAAAAATATAGTATTGTACACCAGCATGTTCCAATCGCGTTTTAAGCTTGGAAATACAGCTAGGATACAAATTTTTAAAAATTGATGAATTTGAATACTTTAACATTGCAGTTCAGTATTATTTAGCTAATTCTACCTAAATATGACAAAATCAGCGAAAAAATTCATTCAAAATATAGTATTGTACACCAGCATGTTCATTTCGCGTTTTAAGCTTGGAAATACAGCTAGGATACAAATTTTTAAAAATTGATGAATTTGAATACTTTAACATTGCAGTTCAGTATTATTTAGCTAATTCTACCTAAATATGACAAAATCAGCGAAAAAATTCATTCAAAATATAGTATTGTACACCAGCATGTTCATTTCGCGTTTTAAGCTTGGAAATACAGCTAGGATACAAATTTTTAAAAATTGATGAATTTGAATACTTTAACATTGCAGTTCAGTATTATTTAGCTAATTCTACCTAAATATGACAAAATCAGCGAAAAAATTCATTCAAAATATAGTATTGTACACCAGCATGTTCCAATCGCGTTTTAAGCTTGGAAATACAGCTAGGATACAAATTTTAAAAAATTGATGAATTTCAATACTTTAACATTGCAGTTCAGTATTATTTAGCTAATTCTACCTAAATATGACAAAATCAGTGAAAAAATTCATTAAAAATATATTATTGTACACCAGCATGTTCATAGCGCGTTTTAAGCTTGGAAATACAGCTAGGATACAAATTTTTAAAAATTGATGAATTTGAATACTTTAACATTGCAGTTCAGTATTATTTAGCTAATTCTACCTAAATATGACAAAATCAGCGAAAAAATTCATTCAAAATATAGTATTGTACACCAGCATGTTCCAATCGCGTTTTAAGCTTGGAAATACAGCTAGGATACAAATTTTTAAAAATTGATGAATTTGAATACTTTAACATTGCAGTTCAGTATTATTTAGCTAATTCTACCTAAATATGACAAAATCAGCGAAAAAATTCATTCAAAATATAGTATTGTACACCAGCATGTTCATTTCGCGTTTTAAGCTTGGAAATACAGCTAGGATACAAATTTTTAAAAATTGATGAATTTGAATAGTTTAACATTGCAGTTCAGTATTATTTAGCTAATTCTACCTAAATATGACAAAATCAGTGAAAAAATTCATTCAAAATATAGTATTGTACACCAGCATGTTCCTTTCGCGTTTTAAGCTTGGAAATACAGCTAGGATACAAATTTTTAAAAATTGATGAATTTGAATACTTTAACATTGCAGTTCAGTATTATTTAGCTAATTCTACCTAAATATGACAAAATCAGCGAAAAAATTCATTCAAAATATAGTATTGTACACCAGCATGTTCATTTTCGCGTTTTAAGCTTGGAAATACAGCTAGGATACAAATTTTTAAAAATTGATGAATTTGAATACTTTAACATTGCAGTTCAGTATTATTTAGCTAATTCTACCTAAATATGACAAAATCAGCGAAAAAATTCATTCAAAATATAGTATTGTACACCAGCATGTTCATTTCGCGTTTTAAGCTTGGAAATACAGCTAGGATACAAATTTTTAAAAATTGATGAATTTGAATACTTTAACATTGCAGTTCAGTATTATTTAGCTAATTCTACCTAAATATGACAAAATCAGCAAAAAAATTCATTCAAAATATAGTATTGTACACCAGCATGTTCCAATCGCGTTTTAAGCTTGGAAATACAGCTAGGATACAAATTTTTAAAAATTGATGAATTTGAATACTTTAACATTGCAGTTCAGTATTATTTAGCTAATTCTACCTAAATATGACAAAATCAGCGAAAAAATTCATTCAAAATATAGTATTGTACACCAGCATGTTCATTTCGCGTTTTAAGCTTGGAAATACAGCTAGGATACAAATTTTTAAAAATTGATGAATTTGAATACTTTAACATTGCAGTTCAGTATTATTTAGCTAATTCTACCTAAATATGACAAAATCAGCGAAAAAATTCATTCAAAATATAGTTTTGTACCCCAGCATGTTCATTTCGCGTTTTAAGCTTGGAAATACAGCTAGGATACAAATTTTTAAAAATTGATGAATTTGAATACTTTAACATTGCAGTTCAGTATTATTTAGCTAATTCTACCTAAATATGACAAAATCAGCGAAAAAATTTATTCAAAATATAGTATTGTACACCAGCATGTTCATTTCGCGTTTTAAGCTTGGAAATACAGCTAGGATACAAATTTTTAAAAATTGATGAATTTGAATACTTTAACATTGCAGTTCAGTATTATTTAGCTAATTCTACCTAAATATGACAAAATCAGCGAAAAAATTCATTCAAAATATAGTATTGTACACCAGCATGTTCATTTCGCGTTTTAAGCTTGGAAATACAGCTAGGATACAAATTTTTAAAAATTGATGAATTTGAATACTTTAACATTGCAGTTCAGTATTATTTAGCTAATTCTACCTAAATATGACAAAATCAGCGAAAAAATTCATTCAAAATATAGTATTGTACTCCAGCATGTTCATTTCGCGTTTTAAGCTTGGAAATACAGCTAGGATACAAATTTTTAAAAATTGATGAATTTGAATACTTTAACATTGCAGTTCAGTATTATTTAGCTAATTCTACCTAAATATGACAAAATCAGCGAAAAAATTCATTCAAAATATAGTATTGTACACCAGCATGTTCCATTTCGCGTTTTAAGCTTGGAAATACAGCTAGGATACAAATTTTTAAAAATTGATGAATTTGAATACTTTAACATTGCAGTTCAGTATTATTTAGCTAATTCTACCTAAATATGACAAAATCAGCGAAAAAATTCATTCAAAATATAGTATTGTACACCAGCATGTTCCAATCGCGTTTTAAGCTTGGAAATACAGCTAGGATACAAATTTTTAAAAATTGATGAATTTGAATACTTTAACATTGCAGTTCAGTATTATTTAGCTAATTCTACCTAAATATGACAAAATCAGCGAAAAAATTCATTCAAAATATAGTATTGTACACCAGCATGTTCATTTCGCGTTTTAAGCTTGGAAATACAGCTAGGATACAAATTTTTAAAAATTGATGAATTTGAATACTTTAACATTGCAGTTCAGTATTATTTAGCTAATTCTACCTAAATATGACAAAATCAGCGAAAAAATTCATTCAAAATATAGTATTGTACACCAGCATGTTCATTTCGCGTTTTAAGCTTGGAAATACAGCTAGGATACAAATTTTTAAAAATTGATGAATTTGAATACTTTAACATTGCAGTTCAGTATTATTTAGCTAATTCTACCTAAATATGACAAAATCAGCGAAAAAATTCATTCAAAATATAGTATTGTACACCAGCATGTTCCAATCGCGTTTTAAGCTTGGAAATACAGCTAGGATACAAATTTTTAAAAATTGATGAATTTGAATACTTTAACATTGCAGTTCAGTATTATTTAGCTAATTCTACCTAAATATGACAAAATCAGTGAAAAAATTCATTCAAAATATAGTATTGTACACCAGCATGTTCATTTCGCGTTTTAAGCTTGGAAATACAGCTAGGATACAAATTTTTAAAAATTGATGAATTTGAATACTTTAACATTGCAGTTCAGTATTATTTAGCTAATTCTACCTAAATATGACAAAATCAGCGAAAAAATTCATTCAAAATATAGTATTGTACACCAGCATGTTCCAATCGCGTTTTAAGCTTGGAAATACAGCTAGGATACAAATTTTTAAAAATTGATGAATTTGAATACTTTAACATTGCAGTTCAGTATTATTTAGCTAATTCTACCTAAATATGACAAAATCAGTGAAAAAATTCATTCAAAATATAGTATTGTACACCAGCATGTTCATTTCGCGTTTTAAGCTTGGAAATACAGCTAGGATACAAATTTTTAAAAATTGATGAATTTGAATACTTTAACATTGCAGTTCAGTATTATTTAGCTAATTCTACCTAAATATGACAAAATCAGCGAAAAAATTCATTCAAAATATAGTATTGTACACCAGCATGTTCATTTCGCGTTTTAAGCTTGGAAATACAGCTAGGATACAAATTTTTAAAAATTGATGAATTTGAATACTTTAACATTGCAGTTCAGTATTATTTAGCTAATTCTACCTAAATATGACAAAATCAGCGAAAAAATTCATTCAAAATATAGTATTGTACACCAGCATGTTCATTTCGCGTTTTAAGCTTGGAAATACAGCTAGGATACAAATTTTTAAAAATTGATGAATTTGAATACTTTAACATTGCAGTTCAGTATTATTTAGCTAATTCTACCTAAATATGACAAAATCAGCGAAAAAATTCATTCAAAATATAGTATTGTACACCAGCATGTTCCAATCGCGTTTTAAGCTTGGAAATACAGCTAGGATACAAATTTTTAAAAATTGATGAATTTGAATACTTTAACATTGCAGTTCAGTATTATTTAGCTAATTCTACCTAAATATGACAAAATCAGCGAAAAAATTCATTCAAAATATAGTATTGTACACCAGCATGTTCATTTCGCGTTTTAAGCTTGGAAATACAGCTAGGATACAAATTTTTAAAAATTGATGAATTTGAATACTTTAACATTGCAGTTCAGTATTATTTAGCTAATTCTACCTAAATATGACAAAATCAGCGAAAAAATTCATTCAAAATATAGTTATGTACACCAGCATGTTCATTTCGCGTTTTAAGCTTGGAAATACAGCTAGGATACAAATTTTTAAAAATTGATGAATTTGAATACTTTAACATTGCAGTTCAGTATTATTTAGCTAATTCTACCTAAATATGACAAAATCAGCGAAAAAATTCATTCAAAATATAGTATTGTACACCAGCATGTTCATTTCGCGTTTTAAGCTTGGAAATACAGCTAGGATACAAATTTTTAAAAATTGATGAATTTGAATACTTTAACATTGCAGTTCAGTATTATTTAGCTAATTCTACCTAAATATGACAAAATCAGCGAAAAAATTCATTCAAAATATAGTATTGTACACCAGCATGTTCATTATGCGTTTTAAGCTTGGAAATACAGCTAGGATACAAATTTTTAAAAATTGATGAATTTGAATACTTTAACATTGCAGTTCAGTATTATTTAGCTAATTCTACCTAAATATGACAAAATCAGCGAAAAAATTCATTCAAAATATAGTATTGTACACCAGCATGTTCATTTCGCGTTTTAAGCTTGGAAATACAGCTAGGATACAAATTTTTAAAAATTGATGAATTTGAATACTTTAACATTGCAGTTCAGTATTATTTAGCTAATTCTACCTAAATATGACAAAATCAGTGAAAAAATTCATTCCAAATATAGTATTGTACACCAGCATGTTCCAATTCGCGTTTTAAGCTTGGAAATACAGCTAGGATACAAATTTTTAAAAATTGATGAATTTGAATACTTTAACATTGCAGTTCAGTATTATTTAGCTAATTCTACCTAAATATGACAAAATCAGCGAAAAAATTCATTCAAAATATAGTATTGTACACCAGCATGTTCCAATCGCGTTTTAAGCTTGGAAATACAGCTAGGATACAAATTTTTAAAAATTGATGAATTTGAATACTTTAACATTGCAGTTCAGTATTATTTAGCTAATTCTACCTAAATATGACAAAATCAGCAAAAAAATTCATTCAAAATATAGTATTGTACACCAGCATGTTCATTTCGCGTTTTAAGCTTGGAAATACAGCTAGGATACAAATTTTTAAAAATTGATGAATTTGAATACTTTAACATTGCAGTTCAGTATTATTTAGCTAATTCTACCTAAATATGACAAAATCAGCGAAAAAATTCATTCAAAATATAGTATTGTACACCAGCATGTTCATTTCGCGTTTTAAGCTTGGAAATACAGCTAGGATACAAATTTTTAAAAATTGATGAATTTGAATACTTTAAAATTGCAGTTCAGTATTATTTAGCTAATTCTACCTAAATATGACAAAATCAGCGAAAAAATTCATTCAAAATATAGTATTGTACACCAGCATGTTCCAATCGCGTTTTAAGCTTGGAAATACAGCTAGGATACAAATTTTTAAAAATTGATGAATTTGAATACTTTAACATTGCAGTTCAGTATTATTTAGCTAATTCTACCTAAATATGACAAAATCAGCGAAAAAATTCATTCAAAATATAGTATTGTACACCAGCATGTTCATTTCGCGTTTTAAGCTTGGAAATACAGCTAGGATACAAATTTTTAAAAATTGATGAATTTGAATACTTTAACATTGCAGTTCAGTATTATTTAGCTAATTCTACCTAAATATGACAAAATCAGCGAAAAAATTCATTCAAAATATAGTATTGTACACCAGCATGTTCCATTTCGCGTTTTAAGCTTGGAAATACAGCTAGGATACAAATTTTTAAAAATTGATGAATTTGAATACTTTAACATTGCAGTTCAGTATTATTTAGCTAATTCTACCTAAATATGACAAAATCAGTGAAAAAATTCATTCAAAATATAGTATTGTACACCAGCATGTTCATTTCGCGTTTTAAGCTTGGAAATACAGCTAGGATACAAATTTTTAAAAATTGATGAATTTGAATACTTTAACATTGCAGTTCAGTATTATTTAGCTAATTCTACCTAAATATGACAAAATCAGCGAAAAAATTCATTCAAAATATAGTATTGTACACCAGCATGTTCATTTCGCGTTTTAAGCTTGGAAATACAGCTAGGATACAAATTTTTAAAAATTGATGAATTTGAATACTTTAACATTGCAGTTCAGTATTATTTAGCTAATTCTACCTAAATATGACAAAATCAGCGAAAAAATTCATTCAAAATATAGTATTGTACACCAGCATGTTCATTTCGCGTTTTAAGCTTGGAAATACAGCTAGGATACAAATTTTTAAAAATTGATGAATTTGAATACTTTAACATTGCAGTTCAGTATTATTTAGCTAATTCTACCTAAATATGACAAAATCAGTGAAAAAATTCATTCAAAATATAGTATTGTACACCAGCATGTTCATTTCGCGTTTTAAGCTTGGAAATACAGCTAGGATACAAATTTTTAAAAATTGATGAATTTGAATACTTTAACATTGCAGTTCAGTATTATTTAGCTAATTCTACCTAAATATGACAAAATCAGCGAAAAAATTCATTCAAAATATAGTATTGTACACCAGCATGTTCATTTCGCGTTTTAAGCTTGGAAATACAGCTAGGATACAAATTTTTAAAAATTGATGAATTTGAATACTTTAACATTGCAGTTCAGTATTATTTAGCTAATTCTACCTAAATATGACAAAATCAGCGAAAAAATTCATTCAAAATATAGTATTGTACACCAGCATGTTCATTTCGCGTTTTAAGCTTGGAAATACAGCTAGGATACAAATTTTTAAAAATTGATGAATTTGAATACTTTAACATTGCAGTTCAGTATTATTTAGCTAATTCTACCTAAATATGACAAAATCAGTGAAAAAATTCATTCAAAATATAGTATTGTACACCAGCATGTTCATTTCGCGTTTTAAGCTTGGAAATACAGCTAGGATACAAATTTTTAAAAATTGATGAATTTGAATACTTTAACATTGCAGTTCAGTATTATTTAGCTAATTCTACCTAAATATGACAAAATCAGCGAAAAAATTCATTCAAAATATAGTATTGTACACCAGCATGTTCATTTCGCGTTTTAAGCTTGGAAATACAGCTAGGATACAAATTTTTAAAAATTGATGAATTTGAATACTTTAACATTGCAGTTCAGTATTATTTAGCTAATTCTACCTAAATATGACAAAATCAGCGAAAAAATTCATTCAAAATATAGTATTGTACACCAGCATGTTCATTTCGCGTTTTAAGCTTGGAAATACAGCTAGGATACAAATTTTTAAAAATTGATGAATTTGAATACTTTAACATTGCAGTTCAGTATTATTTAGCTAATTCTACCTAAATATGACAAAATCAGCGAAAAAATTCATTCAAAATATAGTATTGTACACCAGCATGTTCATTTCGCGTTTTAAGCTTGGAAATACAGCTAGGATACAAATTTTTAAAAATTGATGAATTTGAATACTTTAACATTGCAGTTCAGTATTATTTAGCTAATTCTCCTAAATATGACAAAATCACAAAATATTGATACAATTATATTAATACAATATGATAATTACAAAACTACATCCCATTTAGCTAATTCTACCTAAATATGACAAAATCAGCGAAAAAATTCATTCAAAATATAGTATTGTACACCAGCATGTTCATTTCGCGTTTTAAGCTTGGAAATACAGCTAGGATACAAATTTTTAAAAATTGATGAATTTGAATACTTTAACATTGCAGTTCAGTATTATTTAGCTAATTCTACCTAAATATGACAAAATCAGCGAAAAAATTCATTCAAAATATAGTATTGTACACCAGCATGTTCCAATCGCGTTTTAAGCTTGGAAATACAGCTAGGATACAAATTTTTAAAAATTGATGAATTTGAATACTTTAACATTGCAGTTCAGTATAATTTAGCTAATTCTACCTAAATATGACAAAACCAGTGAAAAAATTCATTTAAAATATAGTATTGTATACCAGCATGTTCATTGCGCGTTTTAAGCTTGGAAATACAGCCTGGTTACAAATTTTTAAAAATTGATGAATTTGAATACTTTAACATTGCAGTTCAGTATAATTTAGCTAATTCTACCTAAATATGACAAAATCAGCGAAAAAATTCATTCAAAATATAGTATTGTACACCAGCATGTTCCAATCGCGTTTTAAGCTTGGAAATACAGCTAGGATACAAATTTTTAAAAATTGATGAATTTGAATACTTTAACATTGCAGTTCAGTATAATTTAGCTAATTCTACCTAAATATGACAAAATCAGCGAAAAAATTCATTCAAAATATAGTATTGTACACCAGCATGTTCATTTCGCGTTTTAAGCTTGGAAATACAGCTAGGATACAAATTTTTAAAAATTGATGAATTTGAATACTTTAACATTGCAGTTCAGTATTATTTAGCTAATTCTACCTAAATATGACAAAATCAGTGAAAAAATTTATTCCAAATATACTATTGTATACCAGCATGTCCATTTCGCGTTTTAAGCTTGGAAATACAGCTAGGATACAAATTTTTAAAAATTGATGAATTTGAATACTTTAACATTGCAGTTCAGTATTATTTAGCTAATGTTTCAAGAAAATTTATTGATAAAAACAAACAAATTTACATCATGAAAAAACTAAAAGTCTACATAAAATATTGCAGCATTGTTGTTTGCAGAGGTTGACGAAACATTATCCGGGAAATTACCCAATGACCATGTTTCATGATGTAATTGTTCTTCAGTAAAAAGTTTATCTCTGTTTTTTATATTATTAATAATAGAGATGAAAATATTTTTAATTTGATGTCCAGTGTTTTGAAAAATAATCTTACATCTTGTAAGCCACACAGCAAATAATAGAAATATTGCCATCCTAATAAGAGAGAACGTTCCATTTTTGACAGCTTTATTAATTGACAGTACAATTTTATTGTTATCTGGAATGCATCCAATTATGAATAGCTCTTCCGATCTGTAAGAAGGAGCATTCAAAAAAAATATGTTGTAAAGTCTCATCATCTTTAAAACAAAGACGACAATGAGGACCAATTTTTCTGAATCCTCTTTTCCATACTAAAAAATAACTTGTAGGTAGGGAGAAAAGATTAAACTTTAAAATGAAGTCCATATACTTTGATTCAAGATTCCATCGTTTACATTTTTTAATTAGTAATTTATTATTAATGTTCAAAAAAGTTTTAGGAATAGTTTGATTGTTGTTGATCAAATTATAAATTTCCCAATAAGACTTTTTATTTTCTAACGTTTGTGCAGAGAAATCAAATAAACGTGAAATATAATTCTTCATTTTTAAAATCCACTCTCCAAGAAACGGAGGTGGAGTGTCAGTTGGTTCAAAAGGAAGACTTTTGTTTATTTCCAATAAACTAATATGAATTGATCTTAGGACAGCAAGGGCTCTCTGTACGTAAAACACAGAAGTAGAATGAAGACTGAGTCCATTCTGTTCTTTTGGAGTTTGTAGATTTTTTAAACTAAAGGCAACACATTTTCCTCTCCATAAAATTTTAGAACAAATAGAATTAATGCTATTTTGAAACGACTTAGTAGGTTGAATAAATGGTAAAAAATATATAATCTTTGGGAAAATTAACATGTTAAGTAGTGAAATTTTCCCAGGAAGAGATAAAGAAATGGCAGATAATGATTTTGTTAGATCTTTCAATTTCTCTAAAACTGAATTTTGAATCTCTCTTCTCATAGCACTTTTTGACAAAGCAATTGGAAAACCTAGTAACTTTTGAGGTTTTGATGTAAATTGAGATGGAAATATAGATCCAGTTTTAATTTTCCATGATGATGATTTGGAGAGATTCAAATGCAGATTGAATTTAATTGAATAATTATCTAAAATTTGTTGTAGAGCTAAAAGATGTTTTGCAGATGGAAGAAATACAGTAACATCATCAACATATGAGATATGGTGTATTTCTTCATTGAGGGCAGGCACAAAAATACCTGGTAATTTCCTTTCAATTTCAATTAAAAGCGGATTAATATATGTGATAAAGCAGAGAGTACTAAGAGGAGAGCCTTGCGGAATAGACAAATGAGGTCTAAAACCATGACCAAGTCTACCATCTAAAGAAGTAAACATGCATCGGTTTAAAAATAAATTTGCAATGATTTTAATATAAACTAGTGGGACAGAATATTCTAATAGTAAATTGAAAAGTGTGGAAGGAACAACTGAGTCAAATGCTGATGCAAAGTCAATTTGCACCACAACAGGTAAAGATTTTCTATGTGTCCTAACATGCTCTAGCAGGAGAATAACACGACGCATAGCTTCACTTGTTGAAGATCCTTTTTTTGCATATTGATGTATTGAAATGTGAGAGTATAACTGATCCTGAATTTTATCTTTAACGATTGATTCAATAGATTTAATAAGCAGAGGTGTCATTGAAATTGGACGAATATTATCAAGTGTTGATGGAGTAATCTTTTTTTTAATGAAGGGAACCAGAGCAATTGGATATAAATCTGGAATAAATTGAAAATCTCCTGCTAGAACATCTATAAGTTTGTGAAGTATAGGAACAGTAAAATAACTAAGATGCATGAGAACAAATTTAGGAATCCCATGTAAACCAGGATGAATACTTTCAGGGTATGTAGTCAAACGTTGAATAATAGTATTTTCTGTGATGTTATGTTGCTCTAATGAAGCAGATGTATTCCAAAAATTGCCAATATCAAAATGATGATCTTGAAGTTTATTCCTAAAAAAATCATCAATTTTATCAAGCATAAAAGGACCACCATAATTAACATTATTTACTGAAATCATGGTAGGAGTTGGCCGCTTTGATCCACCAATGGCCCATCTGATATAGCTTCGAGTCCAGTTATGTTGACCGGTGATAAAAATTTTAGCTTTTTTTATTGCAATATATTGTGCGAGCACTCTCTGCTTATCACGATATTGAGTTTTGAGATTAAGAATATCATTAATATCACCATGCGTCCAAGAAGGATGACTGATTTTAATGGCAATATCATCTAGCTCTCTAAGAAGACGATTAGGTCCCTTAGTTTTCTTAGTAATCGTATTAATCAGAGAACTAAGGATACCCACAAAGGCAGACCATGCATGAAGTGGAGATAAGGAAAGAATGTTTATTTTCCGAAATAGAATATACGCTTCTGAAAAGATCCATTCTGGTGTGTCTGCTTTATTAAGTAAGCGAATTGTCCTGAGTGAGTGAGGTAATGAAAATCCTGAAGCAGAAATATTTAATGAAATTAATAGAGCAAGGTGGTCTGAAAATGGAACAAATTGTAATTTAGCTTCTAGATCATGATGTAAGTCAGGAGTATAGTAAAATAAATCAATGAGAGATTTATACTGACGATTGTAGAATGAAAAGGAATTTTGAGGAAAAAATCCTTCCCCACACAAAAACAATCTATTAAGTAAAGGAAGATATTTATAATTGAATTTATTATAATTCATGTTAAAATCTCCAAAACAAATTGCTGGAGAAGAAACATTAGTAAGCAATGCATTAATTTTATTAATGTTGGACAAAACAATATTTTTGTCATTAGGAATATACATATAAATTATGATTATTTGCATATTTTCAATTTCAAGATCTAGAATTAAAAGTTCTTTATTTAAGTAAAGAGTTTTACAATGATTGAAAGCAAATTTTTTGTTTATTAAAAAAGCTACACCTGCGGATGGAGAAGTAGAGAATGAATATTGAAAAATACCATACTTTTCCATAACTTGCTCAATTCTATAATCAGAGTTAATATGAAGTTTTGTCTCAGACAGACACACCAGATGAAAATTATTATTATCAATCCATTTTTTAATTGCAAAAACTTTGCCAAGAGAATTGAGACCCTTGACATTTATGCCTGCAATATTGAATATCATTAATTATATAATATCCTTGACCAATTCCACTTCTTCAGCCCAGTTTAGTGAATCTGACAATTGATTATCTGTCCATTTACTGAAAATAGTCGAATGCTCTGATTGAGTAGGCAATGCTACAGATGTTTCAGAATCATTAACAAAACTTTTAGCTGAACTAATAACATCTGTGTTAAAATGAGTTGAATCCGAAACAAATTTTAAATACACGACGCTCTTCCGATCTCGTTTATTCTCTTTTCTTCTTCTTGAGGTAAACGATGGCACAATTGTAATATTATTCGAAGCCAATGTTAAAGCATCATCAGATGAAGAATTATCTTCATCCTTCTGTAAATTTGAAGAATTTAATGTTTTTCTCTTAATCTTACCTATACCTAATTTCTCATATCCTAAATTGATAAGATTATCAGATTTCTTTGGAATTTTATCAGAAATATTATCAGTAGATAATGATTTAATCATTTTATTTTGAGAACATATAGGCAAAGTATCCAGGGTGGTAGTAATTGATGTAGAAATATTTTGCTGTATATTATCTTCAATTTGTTTTTGAAGTAAAATATTATCTTGAGAATCTTTATTATTAATAAGATTATCATTACAAACTACACTGGTATTGTTACATTGAGTTGATTCTCCTACTTCTATATTATTGCTTTGAAACAAAGAATTTGAAACAGATAATAAAGAAGTACATTTATGATATCTACTGTTCTTCTTATTACAGAGATTGCATATTTTATTCGGACATGTTTTAACTAGATGAGATCTGTCCTTACAAATAAAACACTGTGGTTTAATACCACGGAATGACAAGAATAAAGTGCACCTATTTTCATCCAAAAAGGAAGGAATATCAGTTAATAAGATGCCATCATTCAATTTAAAAGTAAAAGATGCAGTATTAGACATTAGTTCCAATCCCACATATTTTTCGGGAATAAATTTGAAACTTGTAACTGTTCCATACTTATTTAACTTTTCTTGCAAATCAGATTGACAAAAATTGCGAAGACAGTTATGGACTAACCCTTGCGCATTTTTTGGCCGATTCATATCAACTTTTATTAAATATTTATTATTAAGAAAAAATTGATTTCTTCTAAATATCTCCTTTTGAATAATATTATGAAATTCCACTATTAGATAACGTCTATTCGGGTGATGAAAAATACACTTGATAGCTGATTCTAGTTGTAACTCTTTAATAAGTTTAAAAAATTCTTCTACTGGAAACGAGAAAAGGTTACAATTTTTATTTGTGGTTGTGAGTACAAGAGAATATTCATTAATATAATTAAAGAAAGAATTGTAAAGAGCAGTTGGAATTCTCGAATTAAAATTTAAACTAATGATGTTATAATCATCATAATCAAGATTAAAATTATCTTGAGTTAAATTAACCTGTTCTGTATTTGAAATACAATTATCTAAACTAGATATATCATTTATTTGTTGATCAATAAAATCATCAAGGTTATATTGAGTAGAACTAATAGTACTGCTTATCTTATTATATTCAATTGCATTTTTTTTTACCACTGTAGCATAAGATTGCTTGCCAGATGCCTGTGAATTTGTATATGAAAAATTGGGTTCATCTAAATCAGAGTAGCTTTGCCTTCCTTGTAATTTCTTTGTATCCAAATTCACAATATTATCTTTAAAATTATGAGTATTTTTAAATATAACGTTAGATTGAGATGACTGTAGATTATCAAGTGTTGTTGAAGAAAAATCGTTTACTTTTAAAGAATTAGATTTTTTCCCTTTATTTTTATAAGACACGTTAACGTCTAGACAATCGCTCTTCTCAATATTTATAGAATTAACAGTCGGAGATTTTTTTGAAGTGAAATTTAAACTATAATTATCTTCATTAATAGATCCTTTTTTAGTTTCTTTAACACTCGTAATAGTATCAATAATTTTTTTATCAGGAAAAGTTACACAACTTAAATCCGTATTAGTATTAATAAACGGAATTGTTGAATTTTCAAAGACGCTATTCTGTTTACTATTAACGTTAAACGTTTTTTTACAAAAATGTTTTTTATAATTCGATTTTGAAGCTTTGGGAGACAAAATTAAATCGTCTTCACTATTTTTAAACAAGAAATGTTCATCAGAATCAATATCACTGTCTTTATTTTTACTTTTATTTGCTTTTAAACTCGACTTTGCTGATACATGCATAACATCATTAGAATCAGAATTCATTTTAGAATTCATAACGTGTATTCTATACCTCCAGATAGTATAACTACAGGAGAAATCAATATAAAAAAACGATGTAAATGTTAATAAACACTTACCTTAAATGTTTTTATACTTTTAAGCAATAAATATTTTTTTGAAAATACAGAAATAAATTGTATAAAAACTAGCGATGTACTAGTAAATTTATACAGTTGCGCCATCTACCTAAATATGACAAAATCAGTGAAAAAATTCATTCAAAATATAGTATTGTACACCAGCATGTTCATATCGCGTTTTAAGCTTGGAAATACAGCCAGGATACAAATTTTTAAAAATTGATGAATTTGAATACTTTAACATTGCAGTTCAGTATTATTTAGCTAATTCTACCTAAATATGACAAAATCAGTGAAAAAATTCATTCAAAATATAGTATTGTATACCAGCATGTTCCATTTCGCGTTTTAAGCTTGGAAATACAGCTAGGATACAAATTTTTAAAAATTGATGAATTTGAATACTTTAACATTGCAGTTCAGTATTATTTAGCTAATTCTACCTAAATATGACAAAATCAGCGAAAAAATTCATTCAAAATATAGTATTGTACACCAGCATGTTCATTTCGCGTTTTAAGCTTGGAAATACAGCTAGGATACAAATTTTTAAAAATTGATGAATTTGAATACTTTAACATTGCAGTTCAGTATTATTTAGCTAATTCTACCTAAATATGACAAAATCAGCGAAAAAATTCATTCAAAATATAGTATTGTACACCAGCATGTTCATTTCGCGTTTTAAGCTTGGAAATACAGCTAGGATACAAATTTTTAAAAATTGATGAATTTGAATACTTTAACATTGCAGTTCAGTATTATTTAGCTAATTCTACCTAAATATGACAAAATCAGCGAAAAAATTCATTAAAAATATAGTATTGTACACCAGCATGTTCCAATCGCGTTTTAAGCTTGGAAATACAGCTAGGATACAAATTTTTAAAAATTGATGAATTTGAATACTTTAACATTGCAGTTCAGTATTATTTAGCTAATTCTACCTAAATATGACAAAATCAGCGAAAAAATTCATTCAAAATATAGTATTGTACACCAGCATGTTCATTTCGCGTTTTAAGCTTGGAAATACAGCTAGGATACAAATTTTTAAAAATTGATGAATTTGAATACTTTAACATTGCAGTTCAGTATTATTTAGCTAATTCTACCTAAATATGACAAAATCAGCGAAAAAATTCATTCAAAATATAGTATTGTACACCAGCATGTTCATTTCGCGTTTTAAGCTTGGAAATACAGCTAGGATACAAATTTTTAAAAATTGATGAATTTGAATACTTTAACATTGCAGTTCAGTATTATTTAGCTAATTCTACCTAAATATGACAAAATCAGCGAAAAAATTCATTCAAAATATAGTATTGTACACCAGCATGTTCATTTCGCGTTTTAAGCTTGGAAATACAGCTAGGATACAAATTTTTAAAAATTGATGAATTTGAATACTTTAACATTGCAGTTCAGTATTATTTAGCTAATTCTACCTAAATATGACAAAATCAGCGAAAAAATTCATTCAAAATATATTATTGTACACCAGCATGTTCATTTCGCGTTTTAAGCTTGGAAATACAGCTAGGATACAAATTTTTAAAAATTGATGAATTTGAATACTTTAACATTGCAGTTCAGTATTATTTAGCTAATTCTACCTAAATATGACAAAATCAGCGAAAAAATTCATTTAAAATATAGTATTATACACCAGCATGTCCATTTCGCGTTTTAAGCTAAGAAATACAGCTAGGACACAAATTTTTAAAAATTGATGAATTTGAATACTTTAACATAGCAGTTCAGCATTATTTAGCTAATTCTACCTAAATATGACAAAATCAGCGAAAAAATTCATTCAAAATATAGTATTGTACACCAGCATGTTCATTTCGCGTTTTAAGCTTGGAAATACAGCTAGGATACAAATTTTTAAAAATTGATGAATTTGAATACTTTAACATTGCAGTTCAGTATTATTTAGCTAATTCTACCTAAATATGACAAAATCAGCGAAAAAATTCATTCAAAATATAGTATTGTACACCAGCATGTTCCATTTCGCGTTTTAAGCTTGGAAATACAGCTAGGATACAAATTTTTAAAAATTGATGAATTTGAATACTTTAACATTGCAGTTCAGTATTATTTAGCTAATTCTACCTAAATATGACAAAATCAGTGAAAAAATTCATTTAAAATATAATATTGTACACCAGCATGTTCATTTCGCGTTTTAAGCTTGGAAATACAGCTAGGATACAAATTTTTAAAAATTGATGAATTTGAATACTTTAACATTGCAGTTCAGTATTATTTAGCTAATTCTACCTAAATATGACAAAATCAGCGAAAAAATTGATTTAAAATATAGTATTGTACACCAGCATGTTCATTTCGCGTTTTAAGCTTGGAAATACAGCTAGGATAGAAATTTTTAAAAATTGATGAATTTGAATACTTTAACATTGCAGTTCAGTATTATTTAGCTAATTCTACTTAAATATGACAAAATCAGCGAAAAAATTCATTCAAAATATAGTATTGTACACCAGGATTTTCCTTTCGCGTTTTAAGCTTGGAAATACAGCTAGGATACAAATTTTTAAAAATTGATGAATTTGAATACTTTAACATTGCAGTTCAGTATTATTTAGCTAATTCTACCTAAATATGACAAAATCAGTGAAAAAATTGATTCAAAATATAGTATTGTACACCAGCATGTTCATTTCGCGTTTTAAGCTTGGAAATACAGCTAGGATACAAATTTTTAAAAATTGATGAATTTGAATACTTTAACATTGCAGTTCAGTATTATTTAGCTAATTCTACCTAAATATGACAAAATCAGCGAAAACATTCATTCAAAATATAGTATTGTACCCCAACATGTTCATTTCGCGTTTTAAGCTTAAAAATACAGCTAGGATACAAATTTTTAAAAATTGATGAATTTGAATACTTTAACATTGCAGTTCAGTATTATTTAGCTAATTCTACCTAAATATGACAAAATCAGTGAAAAAATTTATTTAAAATATAATATTGTACACCAGCATGTTCATTTCGCGTTTTAAGCTTGGAAATACAGCTAGGATACAAATTTTTAAAAATTGATGAATTTGAATACTTTAACATTGCAGTTCAGTATTATTTAGCTAATTTTACCTAAATATGACAAAATCAGTGAAAAAATTCATTCAAAATATAGTATTGTACACCAGCATGTTCCATAGCGCGTTTTAAGCTTGGAAATACAGCTAGGATACAAATTTTTAAAAATTGATGAATTTGAATACTTTAACATTGCAGTTCAGTATTATTTAGCTAATTCTACCTAAATATGACAAAATCAGTGAAAAAATTCATTCAAAATATAGTATTGTACACCAGCATGTTCATTTCGCGTTTTAAGCTTGGAAATACAGCTAGGATACAAATTTTTAAAAATTGATGAATTTGAATACTTTAACATTTCAGTTCAGTATTATTTAGCTAATTCTACCTAAATATGACAAAATCAGTGAAAAAATTCATTCAAAATATAGTATTGTATACCAGCATGTTCCATTTCGCGTTTTAAGCTTGGAAATACAGCTAGGATACAAATTTTTAAAAATTGATGAATTTGAATACTTTAACATTGCAGTTCAGTATTATTTAGCTAATTCTACCTAAATATGACAAAATCAGCGAAAAAATTCATTCAAAATATAGTATTGTACACCAGCATGTTCCAATCGCGTTTTAAGCTTGGAAATACAGCTAAGATACAAATTTTTAAAAATTGATGAATTTGAATACTTTAACATTGCAGTTCAGTATTATTTAGCTAATTCTACCTAAATATGACAAAATCAGCGAAAAAATTCATTCAAAATATAGTATTGTACACCAGCATGTTCATAGCGCGTTTTAAGCTTGGAAATACAGCTAGGATACAAATTTTTAAAAATTGATGAATTTGAATACTTTAACATTGCAGTTCAGTATTATTTAGCTTATTCTACCTAAATATGACAAAATCAGCTAAAAATTCATTGAAAATATAGTATTGTACACCAGCATATTCATTTCGCGTTTTAATCTTGGAAATACAGCTAGGATACAAATTTTTAAAAATTGATGAATTTGAATACTTTAACATTGCAGTTCAGTATTATTTAGCTAATTCTACCTAAATATGACAAAATCAGCGAAAAAATTCATTCAAAATATAGTATTGTACACCAGCATGTTCATTTCGCGTTTTAAGCTTGGAAATACAGCTAGGATACAAATTTTTAAAAATTGATGAATTTGAATACTTTAACATTGCAGTTCAGTATTATTTAGCTAATTCTACCTAAATATGACAAAATCAGTGAAAAAATTCATTTAAAATATAGTATTGTACACCAGCATGTTCATTTCGCATTTTAAGCTTGGAAATACAGCTAGGATACAAATTTTTAAAAATTGATGAATTTGAATACTTTAACATTGCAGTTCAGTATTATTTAGCTAATTCTACCTAAATATGACAAAATCAGCGAAAAAATTCATTCAAAATATAGTATTGTACACCAGCATGTTCCTTTCGCGTTTTAAGCTTAGAAATACAGCTAGGATACAAATTTTTAAAAATTGATGAATTTGAATACTTTAACATTGCAGTTCAGTATTATTTAGCTAATTCTACCTAAATATGACAAAATCAGTGAAAAAATTGATTTAAAATATAGCATTGTACACCAGCATGTTCATTTCGCGTTTTAAGCTTGGAAATACAGCTAGGATACAAATTTTTAAAAATTGATGAATTTGAATACTTTAACATTGCAGTTCAGTATTATTTAGCTAATTCTACCTAAATATGACAAAATCAGCGAAAAAATTCATTCAAAATATAGTATTGTACACCAGCATGTTCCTTTCGCGTTTTAAGCTTAGAAATACAGCTAGGATACAAATTTTTAAAAATTGATGAATTTGAATACTTTAACATTGCAGTTCAGTATTATTTAGCTAATTCTACCTAAATATGACAAAATCAGCGAAAAAATTCTTTCAAAATATAGTATTGTACACCAGCATGTTCCAATCGCGTTTTAAGCTTGGAAATACAGCTAGGATACAAATTTTTAAAAATTGATGAATTTGAATACTTTAACATTGCAGTTCAGTATTATTTAGCTAATTCTACTTAAATATGACAAAATCAGTGAAAAAATTCATTCAAAATATAGTATTGTACACCAGCATGTTCCTTTCGCGTTTTAAGCTTGGAAATACAGCTAGGATACAAATTTTTAAAAATTGATGAATTTGAATACTTTAACATTGCAGTTCAGTATTATTTAGCTAATTCTACCTAAATATGACAAAATCAGCGAAAAAATTCATTCAAAATATAGTATTGTACACCAGCATGTTCATTTCGCGTTTTAAGCTTGGAAATACAGCTAGGATACAAATTTTTAAAAATTGATGAATTTGAATACTTTAACATTGCAGTTCAGTATTATTTAGCTAATTCTACTTAAATATGACAAAATCAGCGAAAAAATTCATTCAAAATATAGTATTGTACACCAGCATGTTCCTTTCGCGTTTTAAGCTTGGAAATACAGCTAGGATACAAATTTTTAAAAATTGATGAATTTGAATACTTTAACATTGCAGTTCAGTATTATTTAGCTAATTATACCTAAATATGACAAAATCAGCGAAAAAATTCATTCAAAATATAGTATTGTACACCAGCATGTTCATTTCGCGTTTTAAGCTTTGAAATACAGCTAGGATACAAATTTTTAAAAATTGATGAATTTGAATACTTTAACATTGCAGTTCAGCATTATTTAGCTAATTCTACCTAAATATGACAAAATCAGTGAAAAAATTCATTGAAAATATAGTATTGTACACCAGCATGTTCATTCTGCGTTTTAATCTTGGAAATACAGCTAGGATACAAATTTTTAAAAATTGATGAATTTGAATACTTTAACATTGCAGTTCAGTATTATTTAGCTAATTCTACCTAAATATGACAAAATCAGCGAAAAAATTCATTCAAAATATAGTATTGTACTGCAGCATGTTCATTTCGCGTTTTAAGCTTGGAAATACAGCTAGGATACAAATTTTTAAAAATTGATGAATTTGAATACTTTAACATTGCAGTTCAGTATTATTTATCTAATTCTACCTAAATATGACAAAATCAGCGAAAAAATTCATTCAAAATATAGTATTGTATACCAGCATGTTCATTTAGCGTTTTAAGCTTGGAAATACAGCTAGGATACAAATTTTTAAAAATTGATGAATTTGAATAGTTTAACATTGCAGTTCAGTATTATTTAGCTAATTCTACCTAAATATGACAAAATCAGCGAAAAAATTCATTCAAAATATAGTATTGTACACCAGCATGTTCCATTTTCGCGTTTTAAGCTTGGAAATACAGCTAAGATACAAATTTTTAAAAATTGATGAATTTGAATACTTTAACATTGCAGTTCAGTATTATTTAGCTAATTCTACCTAAATATGACAAAATCAGCGAAAAAATTCATTCAAAATATAGTATTGTACACCAGCATGTTCATTTCGCGTTTTAAGCTTGGAAATACAGCTAGGATACAAATTGTTAAAAATTGATGAATTTGAATACTTTAACATTGCAGTTCAGTATTATTTAGCTTATTCTACCTAAATATGACAAAATCAGCTAAAAATTCATTGAAAATATAGTATTGTACACCAGCATATTCATTTCACGTTTTAATCTTGGAAATACAGCTAGGATACAAATTGTTAAAAATTGTTGAATTTGAATAGTTTAACATTGCAGTTCAGTATTATTTAGCTAATTCTACTTAAATATGACAAAATCAGCGAAAAAATTCATTCAAAATATAGTATTGTACCCCAGGATTTTCCATTCGCGTTTTAAGCTTGGAAATACAGCTAGAATACAAATTTTTAAAAATTGATGAATTTGAATACTTTAACATTGCAGTTCAGTATTATTTAGCTAATTCTACCTAAATATGACAAAATCAGTGAGAAAAATTCATTTAAAATATTTTACTCTACACCAGCATGTTCATTTTGCATTTTAAGCTTGGAAATACAGCTAGGATACAAATTGTTAAAAATTGATGAATTTGAATAGTTTAACATTGCAGTTCAGTATTATTTAGCTAATTCTACTTAAATATGACAAAATCAGCCTAAAAATTCATTCAAAATATAGTTATGTACCCCAGCATGTTCTTTTCGCGTTTTAAGCTTAGAAATACAGCTAAGATACAAATTTTTAAAAATTGTTGAATTTGAATACTTTAACATTGCAGTTCAGTATTATTTAGCTAATTCTACCTAAATATGACAAAATCAGTGAAAAAATTAATTTAAAATATAATTATGTACCCCAGCATGTTCATTTCGCATTTTAAGCTTTGAAATACAGCTAGGATACAAATTTTTAAAAATTGTTGAATTTGAATAGTTTAACATTGCAGTTCAGTATTATTTAGCTAATTCTACCTAAATATGACAAAATCAGCGAAAAAATTGATTTAAAATATAATATTTTACACCAGCATGTTCATTTCGCGTTTTAAGCTTAGAAATACAGCTAGGATACAAATTTTTAAAAATTGTTGAATTTGAATACTTTAACATTGCAGTTCAGTATTATTTAGCTAATTCTACCTAAATATGACAAAATCAGCGAAAGAATTGATTTAAAATATAGTATTCTACACCAGCATGTTCATTTCGCGTTTTAAGCTTGGAAATACAGGTAGGATAGAAATTGTTAAAAATTGATGAATTTGAATAGTTTAACATTGCAGTTCAGTATTATTTAGCTAATCCTACTTAAATATGACAAAATCAGCGAAAAAATTCATTCAAAATATAGTATTGTACCCCAGGATTTTCCTTTCGCGTTTTAAGCTTAGAAATACAGCTAGGATACAAATTTTTAAAAATTGTTGAAATTGAATACTTTAACATTGCAGTTCAGTATTATTTAGCTAATTCTATTTAAATATGACAAAATCAGCGAAAAAATTGATTTAAAATATAGTTATGTACACCAGCATGTTCCTTTCGCGTTTTAAGCTTGGAAATACAGCTAGGATAGAAATTGTTAAAAATTGATGAATTTGAATAGTTTAACATTGCAGTTCAGTATTATTTAGCTAACTCTACCTAAATATGACAAAATCAGCAAAAAAATTCATTCAAAATATAGTTATGTACCCCAGCATGATACTTAAGCGTTTTAAGCTTAGAAATACAGCTAGGATACAAATTTTTAAAAATTGTTGAATTTGAATACATTTAACATTGCAGTTAAGTATTATTTAGCTAATTCTACCTAAATATGACAAAATCAGCGAAAAAATTTATTTAAATTATAATTTTTTACACCAGCATGTTCATTTCGCGTTTTAAGCTTTGAAATACAGCTAGGATACAAATTTTTAAAAATTGATGAATTTGAATACTTTAACATTGCAGTTCAGTATTATTTAGCTAATTCTACCTAAATATGACAAAATCAGTGAAAAAATTCATTCAAAATATAGTATTGTACACCAGCATGTTCACTTCGCGTTTTAAGCTTGGAAATACATCTAGGATACAAATTTTTAAAAATTGATGAATTTGAATACTTTAACATTGCAGTTCAGTATTATTTAGCTTATTCTACCTAAATATGACAAAATCGGCGAAAAAATTCATTGAAAATACAGTATTGTACACGAGCATGTTCATTTTGCGTTTTAATCTTGGAAATACAGCTAGGATACAAATTTTTAAAAATTGATGAATTTGAATACTTTAACATTGCAGTTCAGTATTATTTAGCGAATTCTACTTAAATATGACAAAATAAGCGAAAAAATTCATTCAAAATATAGTATAGTACTGCAGCATGTTCATTTCGCGTTTTAAGCTTGGAAATACAGCTAGAATAGAAATTGTTGAAAATTGATGAATTTGAATACTTTAACATTGCAGTTCAGCATTATTTAGCTTATTCTACCTAAATATGACCAAATCAGCTAAAAATTCATTGAAAATATAGTGTTGTACACCAGCATTTTCATTTCGCATTTTAATCTTGGAAATACAGCTAGGATACAAATTGTTAAAAAATGTTGAATTTGAATACTTTAACATTGCAGTTCAGTATTATTTAGCTAATTCTATCTAAATATGACAAAATCAGTGAAAGAATTCATTTAAAATATAGTATTGTACACCAGCATGTTCATTTCGCGTTTTAAGCTTGGAAATACAGCTAGGATACAAATTTTTAAAAATTGTTGAATTTGAATACTTTAACATTGCAGTTCAGAATTATTTAACTAATTCTACCTAAATATGACAAAATCAGTGAGAAAAATTCATTTAAAATATTTTATTCTACACCAGCATGTTCATTTTGCATTTTAAGCTTGGAAATACAGCTCGGATACAAATTGTTAAAAATTGTTGAATTTGAATAGTTTGAGATTGCAGTTCAGTATTATTTAGCTAATTCTACTTAAATATCACAAAATCAGCGAAAAAATTGATTTAAAATATAGTATTGTACCCCAGGATTTTCCTTTCGCGTTTTAGGATTAGAAATACAGCTAGGATACAAATTTTTAAAAATTGTTGAATTTGAATTGTTTAACATTGCAGTTCAGTTTTATTTAGCTAATTATACCTAAATATGACAAAATCAGCGAAAAAATTGATTTAAAATATAGTATTGTACACCAGCATTTTCATTTCGCGTTTTAATCTTGGAAATACAGCTAGGATACAAATTGTTAAAAATTGTTGAATTTGAATAGTTTGAAATTGCAATTCAGTTTTATTTAGCTAATCCTACCTAAATATAACAAAATCAGCGAAAAAATTCATTCAAAATATAGTATTGTACCCCAGGATTTTCCTTTCGCGTTTTAAGCTTAGAAATACAGCTAGAATACAAATTTTTAAAAATTGTTGAATTTGAATACTTTAACATTGCAATTCAGTATTATTTAGCTAATTCTACTTAAATATGACAAAATCAGTGAAAAAATTGATTTAAAATATAGCATTCTACACCAGCAAGTTTATTTCGCGTTTTAAGCTTGGAAATACAGCTAGGATAGAAATTGTTAAAAATTGATGAATTTGAATAGTTTAACATTGCAGTTCAGTATTATTTAGCTAATTCTACCTAAATATGACAAAATCAGTGAAAAAATTCATTCAAAATATAGTATTGTACTGCAGCATGTTCCTTTCGCGTTTTAAGCTTAGAAATACAGCTAGGATACAAATTTTTAAAATTGTTGAATTTGAATAGTTTAACATTGCAGTTCAGTATTATTTAGCTAATTCTACCTAAATATGACAAAATCAGCGAAATAATTGATTTAAAATATAATATATTACACCAGCATCTTCATTTCGCGTTTTAAGCTTAGAAATACAGCTAGGATACAAATTTTTAAAAATTGTTGAATTTGAATACTTTAACATTGCAGTTCAGTATTATTTAGCTAATTCTACCTAAATATGACAAAATCAGCGAAAGAATTGATTTAAAATATAGTATTGTACACCAGCATGTTCATTTCGCGTTTTAAGCTTGGAAATACAGGTAGGATAGAAATTGTTAAAAATTGATGAATTTGAATAGTTTAACATTGCAGTTCAGTATTATTTAGCTAATCCTACTTAAATATGACAAAATCAGCGAAAAAATTCATTCAAAATATAGTATTGTACCCCAGGATTTTCCTTTCGCGTTTTAAGCTTAGAAATACAGCTAGGATACAAATTTTTAAAAATTGTTGAAATTGAATACTTTAACATTGCAGTTAAGTATTATTTAGGTAATTCTACCTAAATATGACAAAATCAGCGAAAGAATTGATTTAAAATATAGTATTCTACACCAGCATGTTCATTTCGCGTTTTAAGCTTAGAAGTACAGCTAGGATACAAATTTTTAAAAATTGTTGAATATGAATACTTTAACATTACAGTTCAGTATTATTTAGCTAATTCTACTGGAATATGACAAAATCGGCGAAAACATTGATATAAAATATAGTTATGTACCCCAACATGTTTATTTCGTGTTTTAAGCTTAAAAATACAGCTAGCATACAAATTTTTAAAAATTGTTGAATTTGAATAGTTTAAAAATGCAGTTCAGTATTATTTAGTTAATTATACCTAAATATGACAAAATCAGCGAAACAATTTATTTAAAATATAATATTTTACACCAGCATGTTCATTTCGCGTTTTAAGCTTTGAAATACAGCTAGGATACAAATTGTTAAAAATTGATGAATTTGAATACTTTAACATTGCAGTTCAGCATTATTTAGCTTATTTTACCTAAATATGACAAAATCGGCGAAAAAATTCATTGAAAATACAGTATTGTACACGAGCATGTAGATTCTGCGTTTTAATCTTGGAAATACAGCTAGGATACAAATTTTTAAAAATTCATGAATTTGAATACTTTAACATTGCAGTTCAGTATTATTTAGCTAATTCTACCTAAATATGACAAAATCAGCGAAAAAATTCATTCAAAATAAAGTATAGTACTGCAGCATGTTCATTTCGCGTTTTAAGCTTGGAAATACAGCTAGGATACAAATTTTAAAAAATTGTTGTATTTGAATACCTTAACATTTTAGTTCAGTATTATTTTTTATCTAATTCTACCTAAATATGACAAAATCAGTGAGAAAAATTGATTTCAAATATTTTATTCTACACCAACATGTTCATTTCGCATTTTAAGCTTGGAAATGCAGCTAGGATACAAATTGTTAAAAATTGTTGACTTTGAATAGTTTGAAATTGCAGTTCAGTATTATTTAGCTAATCCTTCCTAAATATGACAAAATCAGCGAAAAAATTTATTCAAAATATAGTATTGTACCCCAGGATTTTCCTTTCGCGTTTTAAGCTTGGAAATACAGCTAAGATAGAAATTGTTAAAAATTGATAAATTTGAATAGTTTAATATTGCAGTTCAGTATTATTTAGCTAATTCTACCTAAATATGACAAAATCAGCAAAAAAATTCATTCAAAATATAGTATAGTACTGCAGCATGTTAATTTCGCGTTTTAAGCTTGGAAATACAGCTAGAATACAAATTGTTAAAAATTGATGAATTTGAATACTTTAACATTGCAGTTCAGCATTATTTAGCTTATTCTACCTAAATATGACAAAATCAGCTAAAAATTCATTGAAAATATAGTATTGTACACCAGCATATTCATTTCACGTTTTAATCTTGGAAATACAGCTAGGATACAAATTGTTAAAAATTGTTGAATTTGAATAGTTTGAAATTGCAGTTCAGTATTATTTAGCTAATCCTAACTAAATATGACAAAATCAGCGAAAAAATTCATTCAAAATATAGTATTGTACCCCAGGATTTTCCTTTCGCGTTTTAAGCTTAGAAATACAGCTAGAATACAAATTTTAAAAAATTGTTGAATTTGAATACCTTAACATTGCAGTTCAGTATTATTTAGCTAATTCTACCTAAATATGACAAAATCAGTGAAAAAATTCATTTAAAATATAGTATTGTACACCAGCATGTTCATTTCGCATTTTAAGCTTGGAAATACAGCTAGGATACAAATTGTTAAAAATTGATGAATTTGAATAGTTTAAGATTGCAGTTCAGTATTATTTAGCTAATTCTACTTAAATATGACAAAATCAGTGAAAAAATTGATTTAAAATATAGTATTGTACACCAGCATGTTCATTTCGCGTTTTAAGCTTGGAAATACAGCTAGGATACAAATTTTTAAAAATTGATGAATTTGAATACTTTAACATTGCAGTTCAGTATTATTTAGCTAATTCTACCTAAATATGACAAAATCAGTGAAAAAATTCATTCAAAATATAGTATTGTACACCAGCATGTTCATTTCGCGTTTTAAGCTTGGAAATACAGCTAGGATACAAATTTTTAAAAATTGATGAATTTGAATACTTTAACATTGCAGTTCAGTATTATTTAGCTAATTCTACCTAAATATGACAAAATCAGCGAAAAAATTCATTCAAAATATAGTATTGTACACCAGCATGTTCATTTCGCGTTTTAAGCTTGGAAATACAGCTAGGATAGAAATTGTTAAAAATTGATGAATTTGAATAGTTTAACATTGCAGTTCAGTATTATTTAGCTAATCCTACCTAAATATGACAAAATCAGCGAAAAAATTCATTCAAAATATAGTATTGTACCCCAGCATGTTCCTTTCGCGTTTTAAGCTTAGAAATACAGCTAGGATACAAATTTTTAAAAATTGTTGAATTTGAATACTTTAACATTGCAGTTCAGTATTATTTAGCTAATTCTACCTAAATATGACAAAATCAGCGAAAAAATTGATTTAAAATATAGTATTGTACACCAGCATGTTCATTTCGCGTTTTAAGCTTAGAAATACAGCTAGGATACAAATTTTTAAAAATTGATGAATTTGAATACTTTAACATTGCAGTTCAGTATTATTTAGCTAATTCTACCTAAATATGACAAAATCAGCGAAAACATTGATATAAAATATAGTTATGTACCCCAACATGTTTATTTCGCGTTTTAAGCTTAAAAATACAGCTAGGATACAAATTTTTAAAAATTGTTGAATTTGAATACTTTAACATTGCAGTTCAGTATTATTTAGCTAATTATACCTAAATATGACAAAATCAGCGAAAAAATTTATTTAAAATATAATATTTTACACCAGCATGTTCATTTCGCGTTTTAAGCTTTGAAATACAGCTAGGATACAAATTGTTAAAAATTGATGAATTTGAATACTTTAACATTGCAGTTCAGCATTATTTAGCTTATTTTACCTAAATATGACAAAATCGGCGAAAAAATTCATTGAAAATACAGTATTGTACACGAGCATGTTCATTTTGCGTTTTAATCTTGGAAATACAGCTAGGATACAAATTTTTAAAAATTGATGAATTTGAATACTTTAACATTGCAGTTCAGTATTATTTAGCTAATTCTACCTAAATATGACAAAATCAGCGAAAAAATTCATTCAAAATATAGTATTGTACTGCAGCATGTTCATTTCGCGTTTTAAGCTTGGAAATACAGCTAGGATACAAATTTTTAAAAATTGATGAATTTGAATACTTTAACATTGCAGTTCAGTATTATTTATCTAATTCTACCTAAATATGACAAAATCAGCGAAAAAATTCATTTAAAATATAGTATTGTACACCAGCATGTTCATTTCGCGTTTTAAGCTTGGAAATACAGCTAGGATACAAATTGTTAAAAATTGTTGAATTTGAATACTTTAACATTGCAGTTCAGTATTATTTAGCTAATTCTACCTAAATATGACAAAATCAGCGAAAAAATTCATTCAAAATATAGTATTGTACACCAGCATGTTCCTTTCGCGTTTTAAGCTTGGAAATACAGCTAGGATACAAATTTTTAAAAATTGATGAATTTGAATACTTTAACATTGCAGTTCAGTATTATTTAGCTAATTCTACCTAAATATGACAAAATCAGCGAAAAAATTGATTTAAAATATAGTTATGTACACCAGCATGTTCATTTCGCGTTTTAAGCTTGGAAATACAGCTAGGATACAAATTTTTAAAAATTGTTGAATTTGAATAGTTTAACATTGCAGTTCAGTATTATTTAGCTAATTCTACCTAAATATGACAAAATCAGCGAAAAAATTGATTTAAAATATAGTATTGTACCCCAGCATGTTCATTTCGCGTTTTAAGCTTAGAAATACAGCTAGGATACAAATTTTTAAAAATTGATGAATTTGAATACTTTAACATTGCAGTTCAGTATTATTTAGCTAATTCTACCTAAATATGACAAAATCAGCGAAAAAATTCATTCAAAATATAGTATTGTACACCAGCATGTTCATTTCGCGTTTTAAGCTTGGAAATACAGCTAGGATACAAATTGTTAAAAATTGATGAATTTGAATACTTTAACATTGCAGTTCAGCATTATTTAGCTTATTCTACCTAAATATGACAAAATCAGCGAAAAAATTCATTCAAAATATAGTATTGTACACCAGCATGTTCATTTTGCGTTTTAATCTTGGAAATACAGCTAGGATACAAATTTTTAAATATTGATGAATTTGAATACTTTAACATTGCAGTTCAGTATTATTTAGCTAATTCTACCTAAATATGACAAAATCAGCGAAAAAATTCATTCAAAATATAGTATAGTACTGCAGCATGTTCATTTCGCGTTTTAAGCTTGGAAATACAGCTAGAATAGAAATTGTTGAAAATTGATGAATTTGAATACTTTAACATTGCAGTTCAGCATTATTTAGCTAATTCTACCTAAATATGACCAAATCAGCTAAAAATTCATTGAAAATATAGTGTTGTACACCAGCATTTTCATTTCGCATTTTAATCTTGGAAATACAGCTAGGATACAAATTGTTAAAAATTGTTGAATTTGAATACTTTAACATTGCAGTTCAGTATTATTTAGCTAATTCTACCTAAATATGACAAAATCAGTGAAAGAAATGATTTAAAATATGGTATTCTATACCAGCATGTTCATTTCGCATTTTAAGTTTGGAAATACACCTAGGATACAAATTTTAAAAAATTGTTGAATTTGAATACCTTAACATTGCAGTTCAGAATTATTTAACTAATTCTACCTAAATATGACAAAATTAGTGAGAAAAATTCATTTGAAATATTTTATTCTACACCAGCATGTTCATTTTGCATTTTAAGCTTGGAAATACAGCTAGGATACAAATTTTTAAAAATTGTTGAATTTGAATAGTTTAACATTGCAGTTCAGTATTATTTAGCTAATTCTACCTAAATATGACAAAATCAGCGAAAAAATTGATTTAAAATATAGTATTGTACACCAGCATTTTCATTTCGCGTTTTAAGCTTGGAAATACAGCTAGGATACAAATTTTTAAAAATTGATGAATTTGAATACTTTAACATTGCAGTTCAGTATTATTTAGCTAATTATACCTAAATATGACAAAATCAGCGAAAAAATTGATTTAAAATATAGTATTGTACACCAGCATTTTCATTTCGCGTTTTAATCTTGGAAATACAGCTAGGATACAAATTGTTAAAAATTGTTGAATTTGAATAGTTTGAAATTGCAGTTCAGTATTATTTAGCTAATCCTACCTAAATATGACAAAATCAGCGAAAAAATTCATTCAAAATATAGTATTGTACCCCAGGATTTTCCTTTCGCGTTTTAAGCTTAGAAATACAGCTAGAATACAAATTTTTAAAAATTGTTGAATTTGAATACTTTAACATTGCAGTTCAGTATTATTTAGCTAATTCTACCTAAATATGACAAAATCAGTGAAAAAATTCATTTAAAATATAGTATTGTACACCAGCATGTTCATTTCGCGTTTTAAGCTTGGAAATACAGCTAGGATACAAATTGTTAAAAATTGATGAATTTGAATAGTTTAACATTGCAGTTCAGTATTATTTAGCTAATCCTACCTAAATATGACAAAATCAGTGAAAAAATTCATTCAAAATATAGTATTGTACTGCAGCATGTTCCTTTCGCGTTTTAAGCTTAGAAATACCGCTAGGATACAAATTTTTAAAATTGTTGAATTTGAATAGTTTAACATTGCAGTTCAGTATTATTTAGCTAATTCTACCTAAATATGACAAAATCAGCGAAATAATTGATTTAAAATATAATATATTACACCAGCATCTTCATTTCGCGTTTTAAGCTTAGAAATACAGCTAGGATACAAATTTTTAAAAATTGTTGAATTTGAATACTTTAACATTGCAGTTAAGTATTATTTAGCTAATTCTACCTAAATATGACAAAATCAGCGAAAGAATTGATTTAAAATATAGTATTCTACACCAGCATGTTCATTTCGCGTTTTAAGCTTGGAAATACAGGTAGGATAGAAATTGTTAAAAATTGATGAATTTGAATAGTTTAACATTGCAGTTCAGTATTATTTAGCTAATCCTACTTAAATATGACAAAATCAGCAAAACAATTGATTCAAAATTTAGTATTGTACCCCAGGATTTTCCTTTCGCGTTTTAAGCTTAGAAATACAGCTAGGATACAAATTTTTAAAAATTGTTGAATTTGAATACTTTAACATTGCAGTTCAGTATTATTTAGCTAATTCTACCTAAATATGACAAAATCAGCGAAAAAATTGATTTAAAATATAGTATTGTACACCAGCATGTTCATTTCGCGTTTTAAGCTTGGAAATACAGCTAGGATACAAATTTTTAAAAATTGTTGAATTTGAATACTTTAACATTGCAGTTCAGTATTATTTAGCTAATTCTACCTAAATATGACAAAATCAGCGAAAAAATTGATTTAAAATATAGTTATGTACCCCAGCATGTTTATTTCGCGTTTTAAGCTTAAAAATACAGCTAGGATACAAATTTTTAAAAATTGATGAATTTGAATAGTTTAACATTGCAGTTCAGTATTATTTAGTTAATTATACCTAAATATGACAAAATCAGCGAAACAATTTATTTAAAATATAATATTTTACACCAGCATGTTCATTTCGCGTTTTAAGCTTTGAAATACAGCTAGGATACAAATTGTTAAAAATTGATGAATTTGAATACTTTAACATTGCAGTTCAGCATTATTTAGCTAATTCTACCTAAATATGACAAAATCAGCGAAAAAATTCATTGAAAATATAGTATTGTACACCAGCATGTTCATTTCGCGTTTTAAGCTTGGAAATACAGCTAGGATACAAATTTTTAAAAATTGATGAATTTGAATACTTTAACATTGCAGTTCAGTATTATTTAGCTAATTCTACCTAAATATGACAAAATCAGCGAAAAAATTCATTCAAAATAAAGTATAGTACTGCAGCATGTTCATTTCGCGTTTTAAGCTTGGAAATACAGCTAGGATACAAATTTTAAAAAATTGTTGTATTTGAATACCTTAACATTTCAGTTCAGTATTATTTTTTATCTAATTCTACCTAAATATGACAAAATCAGTGAGAAAAATTGATTTCAAATATTTTATTCTACACCAACATGTTCATTTCGCATTTTAAGCTTGGAAATGCAGCTAGGATACAAATTGTTAAAAATTGTTGAATTTGAATAGTTTGAAATTGCAGTTCAGTATTATTTAGCTAATCCTACCTAAATATGACAAAATCAGCGAAAAAATTCATTCAAAATATAGTATTGTACCCCAGGATTTTCCTTTCGCGTTTTAAGCTTGGAAATACAGCTAGGATACAAAT